>OX638073.1:3607903-4207903 GCA_951804385.1 Trifolium dubium | reverse complement strand
CTGGTTATGGAAGGTGACTACTCGTCGGCCTTTAAACTCTGGATTTTGCGGGAAAAGTGACTGTATCATTCTATTAGAAACAAAATCAACAAATAAGGAGTTAAATGACAGGTTAAAGTTTATACAAACCCATCAATACATAGAAACATTAGGAATCATAGAAAATATTTTTTAATGAAAAATTATATTAGCAGTATAGGAAAAACAGTGTTAGACTCGTACTCATTTTTTCTCCATAATATTACTTATGTTACCGAAAAAATAGCTGACAAGCAGTACCATTTCAGTCAGACATAGCATCGGCATATCACAAATTGTTTTGAAAAAAGCACAAGTAACCGATAAATGTTTAACAAATGAGATGCAAAATAAGAGAAAAGAGTTACCTTCCAACTCGATGCCCTAGGCGTGTTGTGAAGTTGTTCAACACAAGCTCAGGTTGGTGACTGGTTGGAACTCCATGATTCTACAAGGTGTAACAAAATGAATACGACATAAATATTTAAGTCTATCATTTTCATCAACATAATCTCAAAATAAGTAAACTCGTCTACCAATTTTCTAGAAAACATGGTCCAATAAAAAACTGGAATTCATCTAACAAGTATCACATGGTGCAGGACTTGTATGAAATCATTTCTTGCAATAAAAAATAAGCAAAAAGAAGGGAATATAAAACAAGTTCTATTGTTCCAATGATATGCAAGACGAAATGTTTTCTTTCTCCTACCTAAGAGTTTAAGTGAATGTTTTATGTGAATATTTTATGTTCATCTACATCAAATTATGGAGTTTAATGTACACATTAATGTCCCTCTATACATCAATGAAGAGATCATATGTACTTTTATACTATACTATTGTAACATTTATAAACAACAAACATCAAACCTTAATATCCTTGCGTAAAACAAGACTTGTGAGTTTGAAATGAGCAGTAGGTCCATTAGGTAAGCCAATAATATAGAGGGCATCTGAAAAATAGGAGCAACGAATAAAAAGTTTGAAAATTTTATTAACAGTCTTTAAAATATAAGATCTACATGAGTAGGATCTTTACACAAAAGCACCACCTACTTGGTTCTCTGCGATTGGTGTGTACAACTACAAGAGAAGTGAAGTCCTTTTTATTTGCATATTCTACAATCTGCAATCGAAAAAGAAATCAAAAAGAGGAGTTCAAATAAAGTAAGTTGTATGTTTTTTACCCACACAGTGAAGAGAAGAGATACTGAAACAACACATCACCTTTTTTAAATCGTATGTTCCTCTCTTATAGTAATGTGCATTTGGTATAACCGTAAGCAATTCTGAAATTAAAGCAGGTCCCCTCTGTAGATCAATTCATATTTCAACAGAAAGATGGGAACATGTTAGTATATATAAAAGAAGACACTATTTACTCCAACTCGAATCTACACGTACAAATGAAAAACACGAGGAAGAAAGGGTGTGTGATTTAATATCTTGATTTAAGACATTTAAGCTTGAGAATATAAACAACAAAATAAGGGAAACATACTGTAGAATTGAAGCGGGAAGTGGTGATTAAGATCTTGGGATTGTGTTCCTTATTTAAAACTGAACTGAATTCATCAGCATCATTTCCAGCAAATAGCTGCAAACAAATATGATTCATTAGTCAACATAATTTATTTTGGAAAAAACAAAATCTCAACTAGATTGCAATATACAAGTGAATTAAAATTACTAAATAAAAGTCACATGTCAAAAACTAGTTGTCCACCCAAGAATTACTTTTTATTTCATTTGCAAATTCCATAGTTTACATAATCTAGATTTAATTCCTTTAAGTTTAAAGGGATGGGTGCACTTTAGAGTAGCAAGTGCAGGCATAACTATTGAACAAAAAATCAATTGAAATTGTGATAAATATAATATTTATGCATATGTATGATAAATAAGTAATTTGCTAAAACCCTAGCATATAACACCAATTTTGACATTCAAGATCTTCTAAAATTCAATGTACTATATTAAAAGAGCCAAATCCAAATAATTTATTGGAGTATGGAGATGGCCAAATGGGCCTAGCCATCAATACTCTTACGTCTCTCCCTTTTGGCCATACCATTATCCTCCGAAGAAAAGAACACTCGAATGCTCTTGCCTCGTACATAAAGCTTATAAGTATAGAAATTAAGGAGGAAAAGAGAAAGCGAGAGAAACCAAATGCATCTCTTTTCATAAGATTCGCTACATGTAAGGCCAGTTCTTCTCTTTAGCTAAGATTATTCAACCAAGCAAGTTTCGGAAAGTACATTGACCCCACTCAGTAGACTGGCATGCAAAATCCGACTCGATTAAAATTCATATCCATTTGATAAGTATTATCAAAATTCATAATTTTTAATGATGGATAATTAAATATATCAACAATTAAAATTTAGCATTGGTAAACGTAAACTTATCAACTGTGTCAATTATTTCTGGAACGGAGGGAGTATATTCTACAATCACAACATTGAAATCTAATCATATCCATAATCCATGAATAAAAAATTAGGTCAAAATAATCAAAAATCAAAACCTCTTCATCATCAGGCTTGCAAACAGTCTCATCTACTTCCCTTGTATTCTCAATTGTACGCGGCACCTTCTTCTCCGGAAGCTACAACAACACAAAAAAAAAATCAAAAATCAAAATCTAACAGAAGAATCAAAACAACAATAGCGATTCGATTTTTCGATCAACCTCTTCACCGAGTTCAATAGCTCTCTTAACAGCAGCATCACGAGCTTTGGATTTAGCACGTTTTTCGAGCTTTTTCTGATGCTTAAGTTTAGCGTGAACTTCGGATCGTTTTTCCTTGTTCTTAATCATGGAAGGACGGAATGGCTCCTTAGGTTCTGTTTCTGTTTCTGGTCTGATTCTGATTCTTCTCTTGGAAGAATCTTCATCTTCGCCGTCGGAATCGTTGTTTCTATTTCTCTTTCCACCGAACGCCATTGAAGGAGTAACTGCTCGAGTTTCAGGGTTTTGTGAAGATGGAGAAAGAGAAAGAAGTGTTGTAATTAGGGTTTTATGTGAACCGGTTTGGTTTTTTTATATTCGAACGGGTCGGGTTTTATGCGAACAAGGTTTTATTGGAAGTGGACTTTTTCTTTTGGGCCAACACGAATAGTCCAAGTAAGGTTTATAGCTACAATGTCCGTTCGTTCCTTTTTAAAAGTCACAATTGACAATTTTAGAAATATTGTTATTTGGTGTACTCTTTAAACATATTATATAAAGAAATATTTTATTCAAAAAATCAAAAAGTACAATTTTCAATATGTTGACTTTATTCATTTTAAAAAAAAAATTATTATCTAAAAAGCTTAAAGAGTACCCTAGATGCACTTTTAAGTATTTTCCTATGAAAAAATTATTTTATAAAAATTTCCATTGAAATAAATTGAACAATTTTATATGCTAATATTTCTTTTTATATATTAATAAAAGTATATGGTCAAACCTGACAAAAAAAAGTATATGGTCAACTTAAGATGAATTGATGCAAGTGGTAAGAGTTTTGGTCTGCTTAAGCATGTGATAAAGGGTTTGATTTCTAGCTCGTGTGTATCCAAAAAGTTTGGTTGGGACGAAAGAACCCAGCTTGTGTGTCCTACAGGTTTCCCGACGGAGATTAGTTACCGCTAACGGCGGTGGAAACTTTGTACCAATATCATAGTAACCAAAAAAAAAATTATATGGTTAAAATAGATTATATCATTAGTGCACACGTATCTCAAACTATGGTTAAAAATGAACGAGGAAAAAATAAATAAGAGATTATTTTTGGTACAAAAATAAGAGGAAAAACAATGTTTGAGTTCTAGAACTCAAATAATGGTTTTTGAGATTAAGGATTCATTGTTTTAGGCTCTTTAGTTTGAAACATGACTTTTAAATGAAGACATTGTTGAGAAAAATTAAACATGAAGAAATTTTGTTTACTTAAAAGTGTTTATAACATAAGAATATGTTGAATATTGTAAAATATCGATCAGAATTTGAAAGCTAGCTAGATATGCTCATAAGATTTTTAAGGACTACTTTAAAAAAACTATAAAATGACAAATTTAAAAAATGGTCAAACTTAAAGAATCACCTACCTAATTTTGCCTAAAACAAATTATCATTTCCTTCCAAGCCCCAAACAAATTTCTAAAGAAAAAATACATATATATAATAGTCAAGTGTGTTTTTTTTTTTACCATGTTATATAAACAATGAAATTGTGTAGTTATGACTAATCTATGTTACAAAATTTATGAGACATACAAAATGAATTCTCTTCTTTCAACTATTTTTTTTTCGTATGCAAGAATTAGAGATTGAAACTTTGATTATTTGTTTAAATTGTTCAAATTTACAATTCAAATCAATCCATTATTGGTTAATGAAACATTATTTTCCCTTACTTATATAATATTTATGATGCAGTACAAGACATCAAACCTTGTTTGAGATTAATCTAATTAACCAAATCAAGAAAGAGTATTCAATCTCTTAATCAAATGTTAGAAGACTCAAATTGCTAATTTGTTAATAATTGGTGTTATTTATTTAGTTCTGACAAAATGGTTCCTTCCATTTTGACATGATACTAGAATCTCTCATTTTGTGGTGCTAGTTTATGTGCCAATGCAAGCCACAAATACTTTGTCTGACAAATATGAACCACAAGATTCTGATTTTTCATGCAAACCTATCCAATGAGATTCTATATGCCACATGGCAACACATGATCAATTATCAAATTCACACTCCTATCCTTTAAGATAAGAAACATTGCATACATTAATAAAACTTTGCATATTTTCTTTCTCATTCACCAACCAATCATTCACATCAACACAAACTCACTTAACTTAATCACTTTTATCCCTTGAGGACAAGTCTACTGTCATGGCTTCTGCTTGTGCTTCTTCTGCTATTGCAGCTGTTCCAAGGCAAGTTTCTCCAAACTACTAAAAGTTCGCTATTTAGTGACTGATTTAGTGACCGAAATATTTAAGTATTTTTCGTGACCAGTCTAACAATTGATTCTTCAAATTGACATGTTAAATGAGCCTGTGATCGATTTAGAGACCAATTTAAAAATCGTCGTTAAATCACTAGTTACTAATTTTAGTGTCCAATTTGACTTTTTTTTGGTATGTCATAGATTTTTTTAGTGATATAATGTGAACATTATATGAAATATTTCATGTATTAATCATTCCTTGAAATTCAAGCTACTAGTAAACAAAGTATAAAAAATATTTATGTATGTGTTGAAATTGCATGCAGTTCCCAGAAGAATGGATCACTGTTGGGATCTTCAAAAGGTTTCTTTGGGAGGAAATTGAAAGTCAACAACAACACAGCAGCACCATTTAAATTAAGGTCTACCACAACAGTGTGCACAGTAGCTGAGCCTGATAGACCTCTGTGGTTTCCAGGAAGCGTTCCTCCTCCATGGCTTGATGGAAGTCTCCCAGGAGATTTTGGATTTGATCCTCTCGGTCTTGGTAAGCTTAATCAGTATACAATCTTTTAGTCGATAAATCGAATACGGATGAAGTGTAGAAGTAAAACATGAAACCTGCAGTTTTGCATTATGGACCGTCTAATCGTGATTCAATAACTTACATTCCAAGATGAGAAAACCGGATTCAGAATTTAATCTTAGAACGTGAGTTGTTTTATCTTGATTAGACGGTTGACATTAGTTATTCAATATATCTACAAAGTGAATTTTCTCTTATATTATAGACCAGAGGTAGTAGTTAGGTAGACTATTTAATTAAACGAGAGTATTCTTGGAAAAAGTTAAGATGTCTTGATATTCTAAAGCGACAAATAATTTGAGAAGTGTAACTGAGACACTTATACTGAGATAGAGGAGGTAGTAACAACTAACAATTGTAGATGAATTTAATACTACAACCAAATTTTTTAATTTCCGTGATTTAATCAGCATCACATAGTCTTATATTTAGCGACAGATGTATTATTATTTTCCCTGTTAGGAATTGAAGTGACCATAAAATGTGTCTGTTGTGATTAAACAGGATCTGATCCAGAGAGCCTGAGATGGAATGTTCAAGCAGAGCTTGTACACTGCAGATGGGCAATGTTAGGTGCAGCAGGAATCTTCATCCCAGAATTCCTAACAAAGATTGGTATCTTGAACACACCTACATGGTACACTGCTGGTGAGCAAGAGTATTTCACAGACACTACAACCCTCTTCATAGTTGAGCTCATTTTCATCGGTTGGGCCGAGGGTAGAAGATGGGCTGACATCCTCAGTCCAGGTAGTGTCAACACTGACCCTATCTTTCCAAACAACAAGCTCACAGGAACTGATGTAGGGTACCCTGGTGGACTTTGGTTTGATCCACTTGGCTGGGGAAGTGGTTCTCCTCAGAAGCTTAAGGAGTTGAGAACTAAGGAAATTAAGAATGGAAGATTGGCTATGTTGGCTGTTATGGGAGCTTGGTTCCAGCACATATACACCGGCACTGGTCCTATTGATAACCTCTTCGCTCATCTTGCCGATCCTGGTCACGCTACTATTTTTGCTGTAAGTTCTATCAACACCGCATAGACCTAGATTGTGTATATTTTGACTTTATTATTGTCCAGCAACCAGGACTGTTCATGGTTCGGTTCAGAAAGGAAACCGAATTGAATAGTTACAACAGTTTGGTTAAACTGAGCCGAACCGTTTGTCCTAAAAAAGGTTCAATTTGTATCAGTTTTGTAGTTGTGAACTACCTTAACAGATAACCAAAATGTGCTTTTCAAACCAAACTGATTCTTTGAAAAGCAATCTGTATCAACTTGCTATTAATAAGTATTCAAGCAGTAATCGAATACTTATGTTCAGTTAAGATATTCGCATAGTACTCAAGTTTGATGTCTGACAGAAACAATTTTTTATCAGACTTTACTTATCTTTCATCTGAAACCAAGACATTCTTATAAACATAAAAAAATTCCTACAATTTTATTTTCCTTCTTCTAACTTTTTTTAATATTTTGGAATTGTTTGAGCTGATTTGATCTATTAATGTTGCTACCACAGGCATTCACTCCCAAATGAAAAGGGCTAAGACAACTATGAGAATGTAAGCCTTGGAGAAACAATGGTGAACATGTTTTACTAAGTTGTAAGGCTTATATGTTTTTTTAGGGAGAAGTGTTTATGTTGGTGAAAGGTTGTAAAATGGCTACCTACTTCAATGTTATGCACAGGTTGATGATTTAATGTATAAATACTTATTTAAGTTTAGATGCTTTGAATGTAAATCCAGGAAGTAAGTAACTAATTAAATTTTTTGCATGGATTATATAAAGGGCTAAAATCACATCTGCTAAATCTTCATTCAAAAATATATTCATCTCATAACTTTAAGGACATAGACAAAATATGTTGAAAGTTAAGCAAAATGGTTTCATTAATAAGGTAAAGTTTTCATTAAGCGTGAATTTTTAGGATAACTAAAATAAGAAGAATCCGTTAAATAATGTGTGTGTGTGTGCGTGTGTGTGCGCGCGAGTGTGACACAAGTGATGAATACACAAGTTGCATAAATATATGGTCATGGATTCAAATTCTTAGTGAAAGAATCAACAATGAATTGATCCAAGTGACAAGGTAGAGGCCCCTTAAACGAGTAGTCTTCTCTGACGGAGAGATTAGTCACACCTTAAAGGAGGTGAAAACTTTATTTTATAACATGGTAACAAAAAAACACTTAGCAAAAGAAACATATATTGAAAAATATTAATTCTTTATGAATTTCTCCACAGCTTCATGAGGAAATTACTTTAATATAACAAAAAATTAAAAACAAGAACCCTTTTTGTAGTCTATGAAATGAATTAGTTTAACTTGATTAATCAAGCCAAAATTCTTTGATTTCTTAAAGGCAAAAAAAAGTACTATAATGATATAGTTTTTCAAAATCAGCAATAAATAATAAATGTTGACTTGCATACAGAAAATAGTGAAGCCAATTCTGTTGTGAGTTCATCATCATCAGATAGCATAAAATATCCATGCAAGTTGAAATTCTTTTGGTTCCAATGCCATACATAAAACTTCAAATTAATGAAATCATTCTACAAGTAGGGCATATAATAGCATGAACTTTATTCATTCTTTTATAATCTTCAGCCTTCTATTGCAGTTGCTAATAGCATGCTAATGATGCTATGTATAATAAGAGTTTCCAATTTTCATGAATAAAATTTTGCACAGAAACTCATTACATATTTCAAAATCAGTAATCATGTGGAATGTGGATGCTCCAACATTTGCATGCATCACTCTCAAATTCTCAATTTCCACCAAACTGCTTTTTGCCAGTGGTTCCTGTAATGAAAACCAAAGTAGATCAATAAATCAAGTATATGCCATAGACATATATAAAACATATATTATATAAATTCAGCAAACATAAGCAAGGAAGAGAAGAACATGAACGTTGAGGCGTCAATGTCGAACGACATATGATCTAAAAATATAATTGTAAGACAATGCATTCATTATTATACTACAAGTGTATTGCCATTACTGAAATGTTCATAACTAAGCATCTCTAAAACTAGGCCTCAAAGTAATACAAACCAAAATGGAGAATAGTTCCATTATTTTCATATTATCTGCAAGTTTCATTAGAATATAGAACTTCTATGGCACATTTCCTCAAAAGAAATTCCAATCATATAGCAATAGTTCTTTCTTGTCCTACCTTGGCAAAACCTTTCCTTGCAGTTCAACATTAGTGATTTTGAACTTGTAAGTTCAAATTATTGATTATGTTCTTCTCTTCCCGTTTTAGCGCCATATGAGCCTTCAAATCAAGCATTTCAGAATCTAAAGAGGAAGAGAATATACAACCTCAGAATCTCTTCTTACATTCATCTTGTTCTAACTATAGTTTACTCAACCGTACTAACACACTTTTAAACTCAGACTAAGTATAATGATTTTCTTTTCTGACAAATTTGGTTTATCACCAAGAAGCATTTCCTATGAATAATTCTAAAGATAGATTTCATCCTTTTCAAACTTTAGCATAATTTAAGAACACGCGAAAGAGAATTACTGCAAGCATTACAAAATATCTTACCGTGAGAGCTCTTGCTCCATAAGACCTCACCATCAATTCCAGTGAGATGCTGATCATCGAGGCGTTTCCATGATTTAATCAACTTGACATCCCCCCAACTTTCTTTATCCGTCTTCTCCAAGCTAGCTACCACAACTCTCGCCCTCCTAGACCATCCAGCCTTTCCATAAGCATGGTATCCAAAACCTCCAGCATAACAAAGTTGTATATCCATTAGTTTGCCGCAGAAATCATTGAGGTGATCATGGCCAACGAAAACCGCCTTCACATCTCCTGCTTCAACTAAGGTTGTGAAGAAACCAGAGTTCACCGAAGCCGAACTAATGCCATTGCCACCCGGTTCCAATTTCTCACCTGTGAAGTTTGATGAATCAAAACTTGCATATTCCGGTAGTGGAATGTGAAAATATGCAAGACCGGGAGCGGATTCTTTCTGAGGCACTGGTCCTTTTATGTATGCTTTCTGCAGAATAGATGAAGAAATAAGTGCTCAGCATTAATTTTTAATAATGGAAACATAGAAACATTAGCCACATGTTGAATTATGATGTTATTTGAGCTTAACTACTGACATAAGCACTTTTTGCAAGACTGTTTAGGAGAAAGTGTGGAAATAGTTTATGACATGTCCTTAAGTTGTTTTCAGCTTATTTTCATAAACTCTCGAGATAGTTTATGAACACAACTTATAAGAAAACAGATTGACTTTATTTTATCTTTTATTGTAGAAATAGCATATACATATACACGTATATGGTAAATGCTTAACTAGGCTAGCTGTTTATCCAAATAGGGCCTAATGATATAAAGAAACTTTCAATCATAAGCAACTACTAGACAATGAAGAGAAACTAGATAATTTGGTTAAGCTAATCTTTGGAGTCAAATGTATCTAAAATATGGCTAGATTAGATAATGAATATGAGAAAGTACCCGAAGCTTTGCAGACGTTCGCTCGAACCAAAGTTGTTGCGAAGGCTTGATCCAATCATAACCAGGAATAGCAGGAATTTTGGAATAATCTCCACTATCAAGAAAATATAAATTGAGAACTGATTTGTTTTCATAAGCAGTACCTTGAACACCACCAACCTCCAAGTTATAATTCCCAAAACCATCAATGATGTGTACTTCTGGAGGATTAAGTTTAGATAAAGTGTTTTTCAGTCCAACAATATATTTCATCACACCTTCCCTAGAGAGTGATCCTTCTTGGTCATGGTTCCCTAAAACAGCCACCCAAGGAATGTTTGACTCAATTGCAGGAGCAAATGCAGCATTCATTGATTTAGCTGAATCGGCCGAATCAAAACCAAAAATATTATCTCCTGTCGTATCAGAAAATAAATTTCATTATAGGTGATCTAATATGAACAATCTGAGAAACTTCAAATTGTAACTTTGCTTAGATGTGTCAAAGATGAAAAATAAATCACAAGTTCCAAAACAATATAGTTCCAACTCCAATTAATTTCCATCCACCCATAACTATTTTACTGTTAATCCTTCGGTTCCTAGGGGAAGAGGTTGCTGGTAATCTGGAGTTAGTCCAAGAAGTAAATAATGCTCACTAAAAACTTATTCAAGACAAGATTCAAACTCGGGATACATTTACAACTAACCAGTACAAGATCATCCTACTATTTCCGTTTCAAAATTATTGTTGTTTAAGGTTTGTTCTGACACATGAAAAAATAACAAATGAAAGAATGAGCTTAAATTTTTTACAAAACTATTCTTATTAACCATTGAAATTTAATCACTGTCATAAATGTATAATAAATAAGTATAATGAGATGAAAATAGTGCACACAGTACAAAATAAAGTGTCTTGAAAACACAAAACTATTGTCAATTTAAATTTTATATGCTTTTTTCTTTTTAACATAGAAGAAATGGAAAACCATTGGAAACTCGCACACACACAAAGTGGAGGGACCGGGGTTTGAACGCCAGTAATAGACGTTTGGCCTGACAATTTCGGTTTTCAGACTATAGTCATTTTAGAAACAAATTGAGTATTTGTCTTTGATTCATTAGAAAAGGTGTTTATTGCCCCAATACCAAAACATATTCACATGTTCTTCTCACTTACTCCTAAAAAACCAAATCATTTGTTCTTCTCACTAACTAAAATACCAAAATAGGATACTATTGTGACCAAAATCATAAAACATTCTCACATGTAAGAATAAATTGGGAAGTAGCACTTTTTTCCTAAAACAAGAAAAAGCAAAAAATGATAACTAGAAACCAAAAACTGAGACAAGCATTCAACAATACCAGTGAAGACAATAAGATTAGGCTTCTCAGCAAGAATCATCCTATGAATGAAAGCAGTAGTGTTAAGGTCAGTACAAGAAGCATTTTGGGAAGGAAGAACATCCAAACAAAGTGTAGTTTTTCCATTTGCATAGTGCATATCTGCCACCTGCAATATCTTGAATTCTCCATTTTCATCAAACCTTAGCTTTAGATTCTGATCCTGTTGTTGTTTTGCTGCCAATACACATGTAGTAGAAATTGACACCATCACTACAAAAATCATGAAATTCAGACCCATTTTTCTGTTAGTGTCAAAAACAAATCTTTTACTCAAATTCATCACTGTTTTGGAAATTCTAGTAGTTGACACCAATCAAAATCAAAACTTGTTGAGATGGGGTTTGTGGGGTATGTATATGGATGATGATGATGAAAGAAGCAAAGTAAAATGATTGTCTTTATTTGAAGAAGTAAAATTGCTTTGGAGATAAAGGAACAGGAACAAGAACAAGAACAAATCTTTGTCTATGACATGTCTTTGTCTACTTATGATAAAGTTTTTAGATTAAATGGTCAGATTTTAATATACAGTGACGCATGTGCCAACTTGCAAGCTCCAAGAATTACATGACACTGAAAAATTGCAAATGAATTCAGTTTTCTTTTATTCAATCATTTGGTGGATTTTTTTTTGGAATATCCTTTTTTCTTAAAAATATTGCCAAAATTTTGAACTTAAACACTAAAATTCCATGCATATTCTTGTGTTTAATTTTAAAAGTAGGAGGATATTTTGGAGTATTTGTTTTTTAAAATGGATATTCCAATAAAAAACTTGTGTTGGTTTAAAATTAATATATTCAAGCATTTGCTATTAATTTCTTTTTTGAGTAATTCATTTTCCGTGTTTGCAATATTGTGCATGTTTATCGTGATATTCTCTATCAATTTATTTTTTTGAGAAAATTCTTTATCAAATTTATCGCTTAAAGTTTCACATTAATTACATAGTTTTGGAGACGCATGATGATCACATAGCGAACTATTCTTTCGCCTTTTACTAAAAAAATTTACATAGTTTTGAATTTTCTATATTAAGACACAAGTTAAAAATATCTACGTATGATACTCCCTATGTCCCAAAATAAGTATTGCAGTTGATTATTTTGCATTATTCACATAATCTACTTTGATTGTATATTTTTACTAATATACAAATATAAATATTAGTATGTAAGATGTTGTTTGATTTGTCTCGATGATTATTTTTAAGGTATATAATTTTTAAAAATAAATAATAAAAGATATTAACAATTAAAGTTGTGCGTTAGCAAACATAACTGATCAACTATGATACTTATTTTGAGACAAAAAGAGTATAAGAAATTTAAGATTTTAAAATATGAATGTATAAGTTTCAACAAAATATTTCTCCTTTCGTCCTCTTAACATATGCTTAAAAAGACATAGTATTTTATTATTTTCCTAAGTAAATTTTTTGAAGGATTTTTCTAACATGTGCAATATTGCACAGGATAAGGGTAATTAATGCTTCCAATTTTTTAGTTTCTCGTTATTACACCATTAAATTCTGTCAAAAAAATTATTGCACCATTAAATTGAAATTGATTTTTTCCTTTTTCTTCTCTCCCTCTCTTACCATTTGTACCGTCATCTTCTCTGCAACTTCCCTCTTTATTGAAATTGATTTTTTCTTTTTTCTTCTTGTCCTCTATTGCCATTTTTTCTTGCTGCAACTCTGCATGTCATCAGCACCGTCTTTCTCACCTCAAATCAATATCTTCATCATGCAGTTGTGCTTTCTTCATTATTTACTTTTTCACTCCACAAAACAACATTCTGTTTATTTTGTTATATTAGGAAATCAGAAGAGAACTAGTCTCAATGGACAAAATGCTCTTGTTTAACAGAAAATCAGATCAAGTTGTGAACGATTAGAATGATTCGATCTGAGATCTGCGTTTTCTCTGAACGGTGCGGCGGTGATGGGTGGTTGGCCGGTGAAAAAAACGACTGGGTGTTTCGGTGGGATGCGGTGGCGTTAGAACGAAACCAGTGCGGTCATGGTGGATAGTTGGTTGGTGAGGCGGTAGTGATAAGAAACCCAGGTGAGTGGGTGTAGTTACCGAGAGAAATTTTTAGGAGAGAATAATTAATAACATTAATGAAAAACTCATAAATTGGAATATTAATTACTCCTTATCCTGTGGAAGATCCTGTGCAAGTTTGCACAGGTTAGAAAAATCCTTTTTTGAATTCAAGAGATGTCTTTTACCATTAATTTTATTGGCCGACTGATTAATACGAACCATAATAATGGACAAAGGTATCTGGTTGGTTTGATCAGTTAATGCATCTTAGTAATATTTACCTACCTTCACATCTCTATTTTTTCTTTTTTCATTCTTTAGTTTGTTAGTTTGAGTCTCGTCCAAACGTAGTTGCGTCTATGAAAATCAAATTGTGGTGCTCTCTATTATATTTATCGTCAATCACTATTAAACCAATTACCGTTTGATTACACATCTCTATTTTGTTCTCTATTTTGTGTCACTTTTATAATACATCTTAGATATAAGTACGATCAGTGTCCATTGTAAAATCCCCATATTTGGATTCAAATAGTGTCAACTGTCAACTAGTTGTCCTTGCTAACTCATAAGCTACTACATTAGTTTGCTTCATAGAGAACTCAACTAATGAGTTGAGACAATAAACAGAAAAAAAAAAGCTAACAATCACTGATAATGTGACCAAAAGAGACAAGTCTCAAAGAATAATTGAAATTATCAACTCATACTTTGGCATCAATTGAATATGACGTTACCAAGCCCCCATTATCCGACTCACTTGATAGCTTGTAACAATCCATAAGTCTTCGCATTTTTCACCTATAACAAAGATGACAGAAACTATTTTTGCCTCAACAAAGTTGTTCTTATTGTTCAAGTAAACGATGTCGACATTACATTTCAATTTCCAACCGAAGGCATCTCCCATCTTATCATGCCTAGCCTTGTAACCATCAGATTTAGACAATATAGGAGATTGATTGCGAAACTATTTAGGTTATTGGTTACAATTGCTGATATGGCCAATATGTAACGGATTGTAACAAATGCATAAGGATTTTATACAATATATCATGGATACCAGCGTGTCTAGACACAAACAAGAATGCCGAACATAACATGAATACATAGACAAATTTGATAGTTTGAAAAAATAAAAGTGATTGTATATAATCATGTGTGTCAGTCTCGGTACAATCAGACACACATACAATCTGAAGTATCAATACTACATACTAAAACAAACACAAATCACAATTCTATTAAATAAACAAGAGAAAAGAAACCGCAACACTGAATAGGATGCCAAGATGACAATTTTACAATAACCAACCATTGCATAAAGAAAAAACATCAAGCATTCTTATTTTTAACTTCTGCGGGAGATGACTTAATCCAAGGTATCCACACGGAAGTTGTCTTCTGATAAAGCCTAAACGCCTTTGCTCTACTCTCTTGTTTCAACATTTTGTCCTCCACAAGCCTAGTCACATAAACCAAACACAAGGTATTGACAAAAGCTCCAATAAATGTCCATCCATGTCCAAGGCTCCATGCAAATACAACTAGTCCCCACCACCACAGCGTCTCACCGAAGTAATTTGGATGCCGACAGTAATACCATAAACCACTGTCAAGTACAGGGACTACAGGCTTACCAAGCTCTTTTAGCTTGTTGTTTCTACTCATAAAGTCATGGAGTTGTGTATCAGCAAAGTATGCTATAACAATACCACTTAAACAAACAGCAATAGCCACCAAATCCAAGATACTCAAAGGCTTATTGACAAAGTGCACAACATACAAAGGAAGTGACAGTCCAATCAAAAACATCTGCAACAAACAAAAAACCATTTTCAATGCACAAAAATTAAGAGTGTCTTAGAATTTTGAGTTGAGCTTAACTGAACTTCACAAAATTGGCTTGTAAGGTGAGCACTACCGTCGCTTATAAGCATATTTTCAGATCATCTCTCAACCAATGTGAAACTCTTAACAGAGTAAATACTCATTTCAATCTTGAAATTGTAGGATTCTAGGAATGTTTCAACTAAGTCCTCCATATTATCAATATTTCAAAACGCCCTCTAGAATTGTAAAACGTTAATCAAGATAGTCCATCTAGCTTAATTTGTTATCAAATACATCTCGGACATAACTCACTTAGTTTCAAATGCATACCTGGCATCACCAACTTAATGTCATTATAGTCCATAGTACGAATACCAACAGAGGGACGAATTAGATTAACATTTTGTAATTTCATGAAACATTTTAAAATATTGAAACAGAGGGACTAATGTATGAGATTAAGTCGATACACTTTCTACAATTTCAGACACCAAATTGATTATATGCTCAAAAAACTAAACCAATCAGGCAATTCATCAAACAGGTTCAAGGTATTAAATAAAGCCCAAAAAAACCAACCTGCTGAGAAACATAAACAGCAAAGAATGAAATCCACCACCATTGTTTCCCATATTGTTCACTCATCTCAGTAAAACGCCAATCTTCTCTAGCACCCCATTGCCATTTTTCGCGTCTAAAGTAATTATGAGTGAGCCTAATACTCCAAACCCAAGTCAATAAAATCACAATCTTTGATCTCCAAACATCATAATTCCCCAAAGGGTGAGTTGCATAGTAATGAACAAGCATTACAGGAATCACAGTCCAATATGGATCAATCATCTGCATCATCACTAACAACAAAAGATGTAAACTTTAAACAAACCCATAAACCAAAACTTCAAAATTGAATCATTAAATCAATTGGGTCTATTAAATTAGCAAAAAATTCAAATTGTTTTTAATGATAATATGATTATAAAGATTGGATTTTTATATACCCAGTGACTAGATTGGATTAGACCAATGAGCCAGAAGATGAGATTGACATTGATGAAGAAGAGTGCATTGGCAAAGAGAAGAGGGTGGTGATAGCACCATGTGAATAGAGTTGAGAAAAAAGAAGGGTTGCTTGGGTTGGAAATTGATGAGTGATAGTTGTTGAGGAATGTGAGATAGAAGATGATTGAAGGAAGAGGAACTAATAATGCTATGATAGCATTCTTCAAATTTTGACTATAAGCCATTGTTGTAGTGTTGATTCAGTTGTGGTGTGTGTATGTGTGTGAGTGTTTGTGACTGGTTGAGTTTGGATTTTATAGATGAACATTCACTCAATTAAGTTATGTGAGAGAAAATTCAAAAGTCATATTTTGAATATTCTTTTGGTAAATGAAACTCGATAGCTTAAAATGAACATAGTCGGGCGGAACAAAATAGAATAGAGTAGAATGAAGCGGAGCAAAAATATCATTATATTGTTTAGACTTTTTTTGTTTTCCCTATCAATTTAATCTAGTTATTCCTTTCGAACGAGATTGTGGTTTCAGCCATTTTCCAAACGCAGTTGTGGGAATCGACCATGGTCCTCCCTACTAATCTAAGTGTCATCACTTCTAGACTAACTAAGTAAATTAAGTGCAGTTTGATTGCGCGAACTAATTACAAGATTGAGATGATTAGGAGGAAAATTAATTTGGCTGTTCATACTTCATAAACCATCCATACTTTTATTCTTAGCCCTACAATTATATGTCATATGATCATTTACTTGCTATTGATTAATTTATCCTACTCAACTTGATAAAATCTTTACCCTCCTCATAAAAGCTAAAAAAGCACAACCCTTCAAAATCAAATCACAAGTGATTAATTAGCACAATGCACTTTCTGCTTGTGGCTTCCCACATAAAGCCATGCTCAGCTAGTGATATGATCAGCTGAATAATCCATTATCTCTTATGATTAGGTGATCTTCTATGTGCCCACAACTACGTTATTCAAATCCATTTGTTTTCAAAAAAGCAAGGTTGAGATATATGATCACAAAAAAAAAAAGAGGTTACAAATTGCAACTTAAAGGTTAGGCAAATTTCAAAGTAACTTTTATATGAACACAGTGTCTATAATTGAACAAGCAATCAAAAGTTCAGTATAGTTAAAATACTTTTAGTATTTTTTTGGTAAACCAAATGTATCTTCCGCGCACAACTGTGGAGACCCGTCTCTTTGAGATTACTGAGATCTATTTAATCTCTTCCAACAATATACTTTTAGCAGGAAGATTGATGTCTTTATCTTTATTTTACTATATTCTGAGTTTTTAACTAGTTGTGTTTATAAGTATCTCAGCATGACTAATGCTTTATGCTTACCATTGTTGTAATGATGTTTGCAGCTTATATAGTTGTGGCTCTAATCATATATTAGAATCCTTTCACATGAAAACTTTATCATATTAAGCTTGTTCCTAAACTTGGTCCCCCCCCTATAACACTTCCCACCCTACTTCTATAACCTTTGAAGGTTTACCTGTCCTAAATCCCCTCAATATTTGCAGAAAGAAGAAAAAGAAAAGAATGTCTCCACTCACAAGAAGGCCATATGTCATGTCAGTATTTATTATTCATCTATATGCTTAGGCCAGCATGTTGAATGAGTGGCCTTTCTGCAGTTACTTTGTCTAAACCAATGATAAATAATTAGAAGCGTGATATAGTTTGGAATAGTGTACCTTATTGTGCAAGTTCTTAAGCCAACAAATATAAGGTATTTAGTTTATAATGCAGCCATAGTTGGTTAGTATTTGCTTTTAAAAATCATGAAACCATGTGACCATGTTAATATTTGCTTACATTGAGTAGTGTAGTTGCTTTTGAGGTATGATCATATTGATATTGATATAGAGAAAAATCCTCCCACATTTGAACAAGGATAATAAGGTATGTGTTTTGATTTCAAAGAAACCACGATGTAATCATGCAATTGCTCGAAACTACGGATTGAAGCTTGAAACGAGCTCACAACAAACATTTTACATTGCATTTCTGAACATGCTTTATGCTAACATTATGTTATACGTGCTTTTGGAAACTCGTCATTTGGCTTCTTGGATTTGTTGAGTATAATTGAATCGTATACACATAAACCAAAAATGGATTTCCTGCGGTCAGCAATCATTGCAATTACGATCTGAACCATTCACAGTTTTCACTATAATGACATGCGCAGAGATATCCCGTAATGCCAATGGCTGAACAATTTAGTGAAATAGAGAGTAGTCTGACCTCTCAGGAAGTTGCTACCATAATTAAACTCTTATTGTGACAATACATGATTAAATAACAAAGCTAAAAAAGTTCAGAAGTATATCAAAGTATAAATTAATAATGGAAAAAAGGTATAACATTTGACATCAATATCCCTAAATTAGACACCACAAAGTATATGGCATTTATAAAAGCATCTAGATGGTTGACAAAGATTCAACATAACTGCAGAAGGCATCAAGCTCCCTAAACGTCGCTCTATACAAGAAAGACATCTCATCATGGAGTTCAAGACACTCCCGAAAAAAGGGTTTTTAGAGCAGGAAGACTGAGTTGTATCCAGAATCACTGATTGTCTTCCTCACCGTCACCGGGGTGGTTAACATCAGGTCCACCATCTTCGTAAGTAACCCACGGTAGCATTGACTCAAACAAAACAGCTAATGCGTTTCTATTTGTAACACCACGAGGAGCATGGCCGCCGTTGCCATGCTGATTAGCAAATTGGTTTTCATCCAGCATAGCCTCCCCCGCCCTTGGAATGCCCATAAATTGTTGCAGATTTTCGTGTGGAATTGCTGCTACTGAATCAGAGAAATTAGACACCAACAAATGTCCATACCTAACAAGCAAAAGATTGTCAATTGAATTGCGACATGTAACTTATTCATAATTTCAATCGATCAACGCTAAATGCTCATTCCAAATTGAAATAATTTGCATCAAGTTTTGAAGATGATAAATTCAGATGCATTTATAAAATTTGTTGAAGATGGTTTGCAAAACAGCATACTTAAATATTTGATCCTTTTTTGGGCTAAGATACAAAGGCAGAAATAATTTTTTTAGCTAAAGGCATAAAAAAATCACTTACTCATTTTTCTCAGACGAAAATGCTTCTCTTCTGACACAAGCCCAATCGTTAACTTCACTTTTATTACTTTCAAGGGTTTCAATGACTTGTTTTGCAGCAGCAATTAGCAGTTTTTGCAGATCAGGAAGCCTCCATATAAGATAGTTTCTCTCAACATATATATTAATCAAGTGATCTTGAGATGGATTTCCTGTTTGATCTGAACGGAAAAAGGCATTCTTGAGAATATCTGTCCATGCACGATCTTTCAACGGTACTTTTGCCACTAGCTTCTTTATAACTGAAGGATGAAGCATCAATGCTTGTGTGATAAGATCAGATGAAGAAGACTTTTTAGAATCTATAGAAGCATCTTTGGAGGCCTCACGCTCGAGGTAAAACCGACAAATGGCAAGGGAAAAAGAGAAATTTGGAAACAACCATATCGAGTTATCACTTTTATATGCTTCGGAAAACTTTTCCAGCCATGCATACTCCTCAGACCTTAAAGCAAAGTAGTCGATGCAGAAAATAGCCCCCGTGGGATCATCAGAATCTAGTGAAAGCAACAATTTACAGACCTCTAAAGCAGATCTATGACAACCACGCCTGTCCAAATTTTTCATGTGAGTGAAAAGGGCTGTGAATATAGGTTTGTTTGCATCATGTTTGTACTTCAACTGACAATTACCCAGCAGTGGTGTAAACATGGGATGCCACGCACATTCAAGGGCATATAGACACCTAGCAATAGTATCGGCAGACATTTGTTGTTCACCCACTACCTTGAAATATTCTGCCATTGTTAAAAGGGAATCTATGTGATAAGGACGGTGCTGTAATATGCTTGCTATACCATTTATGTCATTAATTGCTTTGGCAGCTTCAAAGGAATTCTGATATGAAGAGTACACTGGCGAGTGTACATATCTACATAGTAAAAAAGGTAGGTCGAAATTAATGGACTCAATCATGCATGCTCTTCATACGACTATAAACTAATTGAGATATTTCCTCGCACTACTTTATTTTTATATAAAAATTCAAAATATATATAGTTATCCACTAGTATATATCATATATGAATATCTAAAACCTCGTCTACATCATTTATCATGAAGATAATATCACACGATTCAACATTTGGATTATCTAACTACTTAACAAAATGTTTTTGAGTGGACCAAATACATCATCTTTCTTTGACCCATTTATGCTTATATATTTTGGAATGGAGGGAGTATATATATAGGGTGGTGATTCGTTTACTCCAAGAATGACTTTTGTGATAGTTAATGCATTTAATAACTCTTTGCGAGCACCAAGTTTCATCAACCCAACCGACAAACTGTCTCTTTGTGTATTTATAATACTATATAAATACACAAAAGTTATTCAACAGTGTAGCTACTAACTATGACAAGAGTTACTCCCTGAGTAAGTAAATCCCATCGACACGCATATATGAGAAAATGGAAGGGGGTATTTATAATCTATATTTGGGTCAAAGCACGTAATCTTTCCATGTTACATCTCCAGTTTAAACTTCCCCTTTTTCATCTATCGGCTCCTCATGACTAAGGCTCAGCCATGAGATTACTTTTTTCTATTCAAAAGTATTAAATTGGAACCTTTTGTTTGTTCAAATTTATTTGCAAGATCTTATCTTTGTGCATGTTGCCGTGTTCTATGTTTGATTCTTCCCATCAATGGACACATCATCTTTGTAAGTGCTTATTTATATGCCATATGCATGTTTATGGTTTCATAGTATACTAAAACTAAGACAATACAACTAAGTCCATAGCTGTTTAACATATGTGTCCATATACAATTTTTAACTTCTACAACTAGACATGCATACAGAGAGGGGGATTATCACAAAAAACAAAGCACAAAATATTATTAATCAACACAGTACGAATGATAACAAGCTCCTTACCTAAAGTAGTTATATCCGTTCTTTGATTCAAGAAATTGCATGGACAAAGAATCATCACAAGGGAGCCAAGTGTTTGCTGGAGTGACAAGAAAGGTCTTCTTAAGATTATGCCGTACTCGCCCCCTTACACCTCGCATCTGCCTAGAACTGCTTGGTTGATTGCTGCTATTCTCAAATGATTTCACAACCTTAGATCCAAATATCCTTATCAGCTCATTTTCGGCACTCAAATGTTTAGGATCCACTAATAATATGGAGACAGCATCCTGTGTAACAGATTTGCTTTTGTCCTTAGCATTCACTGCTTTTCCTTCTGTAGAAACAAGTTGCTCACTTGAAGAGTTCGAGTTCGCATTCAGAGCCAAATCTTCTAAAATCAAGTCCAATTCCTTTTCACCTCCCTTTTTACCAGCAACAGCATTATCCTTGCTTTTCTTCTTCTTACTCTTCTTTTTCTTTGATTTTGGATTAGATGTTGAAACCTGAGCAGAATTTTTCAATGAGGAAGTCCCCTGCTTATAATCATCTCTCACCGATGCTTCATCCGCAGACTCATCTCCCTACAATCAAGATAAGCAATAAGCATACTATAAGAAGACCCGCCTTCTTTTGAATGAGCAAGAATCCATAATCTATCGTAAGCTATGAAGCACAAACACTAAGCATGTCTAGTGTCTAACACGTGTCAACGTCAGACACCAACACATTCATTATCTCAAATTACTATCGATGTCTACGTGTCAGTGTTGTGTCCGAGCTACATAGAGTCATAGACTTTAATGTAAAATCAATACAACATCATAACACCATATAATTCTCTATATATAATACTTTAATGTAAACACCATAGCTTACACTTAAATACAAATTCCTAACGAATTTTTTGTTTGTAACCTATTTCCAAATACAAAGGCCAAGTTAGAATTTTTAGCTAACCCAATTCACTTTGAGCTAAAGAAAAACAAAACCCACTTACAAAATTGAAAAGGGTTACGTAATGTTGCATAAATTAAAGAGCTTCAATAAAAACAAAAATAAAAAAGTGAAATTTTAGAACCTGTTGTTCTGGTTCAGAATCATTGAGAAGATCGAAGGGGTTGATTGTGGAAGGTGCAGTGGAACCTTCTTCTTCTTCTTCTTGTTCATCTTCATCTTCTTCTTCATCTTCTTTGATGAGTTGATGAGGAAAGTGATTTTGCTCGTTGAGAATCTTTTTCACCAATCGAGCCGACATCGTTTTTGTGAGTTTCAGAGTGATGAAGAAGAATTCACGTGTGAAAGAAAGAGAAAAAGAAAAAGAAAAAAAAAGGGTTATTACAAATTCAATCGCGTGAGAGAAAGAAAAAAGTGGAAGAAAATCGAACAAGAAAAAAGTATTTTTGGTCTGAATTTATTTTGTTTTAATTTCTTAAAATTATAGGTAGGGCTAAACATATTTTATAAAGTTTTTATTAAAAATGGCTTAATATTTATGAAGAAAATATAGAAATTTGTCTCGAAAAAAATTATAATGAACATATATTATGTAACAAAAAAGATAAGTACAAATTACAAACTATATCAAAATATTTTAGTTTATATTACCAAACAACTTTTATTTTTACATTGTGTATTATTCTTAAAAAAAGCCGGATCTTATCTAGTTTCTTCACTTATAATGGAGTATAATAATTTTAATTTATCATTAGTTTGATTACAAGAATGAAATTTAAAAAAGTGATATATTGTTGAGGAGACTAACATGTTACTCAAGTCTCTTCAATATTTTAATTGTAGTTTATTTTAAGTCTCAAAATTTTAGTTTAATACATAGGTTGTTATATTACTATTTAACAAAGTAATTAGTTATTAGACACGATGAAATAACTATTAAATAACGTACCAAAAAAATAACTATTAAATAATCGTTAACAGTTGGTAGATACACACCTATGACCTATACGAGAATGAACTTGCTGTTGAATACTTTTAAAATTTAATTGTTTTAGAAAACATGTAGGAAAAAGGCTATATACCATGTATGTGAGTAAAAAATTATTGTAGAGTTATATACTGAACACCAAGACGCATCTCATGATTGTATAACTTATAATGTTTAAATAAACACACTTTACATGATTACAACAAAACAATAATTATGATTATATTTGTGGAGGATTACCTTGACAAGGTGTTAGTGGTTACAATCGCAATAGAAATAAAAATGTTTTATTAGAGGATGTTAAAAATAAGCAATTGGTTGTTTATATAGATATTATTGAATTTTTAAAGTCAAAACATGTACTGATGGGGAATATGGTCGACATTTGAAAATTTGTTGGTGGATTTTTGGACCGGTATGCAGTAGGCCATCTTGTGGCCATGAATTATCAAACTAGAATCGTTTCAGGGTCCTATGGCCTCCCACATCCATTCTAGTTTAATAATTGGGGGAGGCTATAGGACTTTGCTGCCATTCTAATTTGATAATTCATTGCCACATGACAACCTATGGCATAACGGTCCAAAAACCCACCCGTAAATTATAAATGTCGACCACTTTCTCCATGTGGTACATATTTTGACTTCAACAATTCAATAATATCAATATAAACAACTAATTACTTATTTTTAAACTCCTCTAACGGAGCAATTTTGATTCTAAAACGATTGTAAACACTAGCACCTTAGCAAGGTCGTCCTCCATAAATATAATCAGCTTGATCCTAAACAATAATAAAGTAACAACTACATGTGTTTCTAACTTTTCTTCACCAACATCTTGATTAGATTCTAACTTTTATAGTACAAACTCCTCACCAACATCCTTTAAATACAAACTCCTCACAAAGCTTATCCCACTTTTTTAGTAGACTTTAAATGTTTTCCGAAGGCTCATTCCTCACCTGAATTTCACATTTTGATATTAACATTTTGAGATTAACATTTAATAGTGAAGAACTATAAAAAGGTTAAAATGACAAGCATTAACAGATAAACACATACATGTGTTTCGGGGTGTGATTGAGCTTCAAACTTTCACATGCACAATGATTTATACAAACAGCCCCCCTCTTTAAAGTCAAAACAAATAACATTATAAATCAGTAAAATAAATTCCTTGCAAGCAAAGACAGTTAAAATGAACCAAAGACTGTACACAAATAAATCTAAATACCTTGACAAGTTTGAAGCGAGATTTAGAAACTCATAAGCAGAGACCCGTAGACATGACTCCACACCCGGAATAAAGTGCACTCTGACTTCTCAGATTGACACAACTCACCGTTTGCTACATTACTCTCAGCAACAAAGCCATTGGTCACATACTCACTTGAAAGTGTAGAAGTTTCACTTTCAATTTTAGCATTTTCTACATCGATCATAACAAACCACAATCAAATTAAAAAGTTCAACAAAGTGACAAGGTAGAAACTCTAAGCAATTCATATCATAATTAAAATTACAAAATTCATACCATTTGTCTATGTTAGAAAATGTTAAATAACGAATTGGTATACTTCATATCATAATACAGTTCACAAGATGGCATTCTCTTCTTCTTAGTTGCCAAAACCACCTTCAACATTAATACAAATTTCAAAACTATTCAAAACAAAAGTACAACAAAACACTTACATTAAATTCAAATCACCATAATCCTTAATTTAGGAGAAACTTGCACAATTTTAACCTTCCTAATTATACAATTTAGGGGATTTTCATCTTTTACATCAGAAATGAAAACCCTCTTCTTATCAACCAAATCACCATAATCCTTAATTACCTGCACACAAATTCAATCAATAACCCTAAACACCTAAACAGATTTAAATCACAAAAACAGTTCCAAAAATCAAATCTTACAGTATCATTGAGAAGTAAAAAAAGTCAATAATTGTTGCAACATAATCTGGTTTACAATCTTCAGCCTAAACAAATCAATAAAACTAACATCATATCCTAAATTGATAAACCCTAAAAACACACAATTTTCAATATGAATTAAAATAGAAACCTTTGAGTAACAACGCGGCCATTTGCTTTGCGCCTCGGTTACCGGATTTTGTATTTCCGATAAGGAATACACCGTCGTTCTTCCGTTCGGAGGGAAGAAAAGAAACTACTACTTCTACCAGATCTTAGCGTCGTTCTTCCGCCGGTTCTTATTTAGCACCGCGTTGGTTTAGGATATCCTGTAAATAAACCCGTGTCGTGCTAAACAAGAACCGGCGGAAGAACGGTGCTAACCCTAAATAAACCCGTGCCGTGCACACTGAAAATTTATGATTCCCTCTGCAGGTTAGGTTTAGTTTTATTATAAGAGTCCAGTTATCTTGTAGCTATCCAGATCCGAAACATGTGGCCACTGAAATTTTCAACGGATGCGATGAATGGTTGGGTTATTAGAGTTTGGTATGTGGATTTAGGTCTGTCGGTCAATCTTTTTAATTTGTTATCCGTGCGCGGATTTAAAACTAATTTTTTTAGTCTGTTTATATTTTAGATTATGTGAGTTTGATCGTTAAATTTAATTTTTGATTGCATGATTTTTATAAAGAAGATAGATAAATTAAAAAATGTTACAAAGAATTTTTATCAAAAAATATTATAGTTTATTTTGAAAAAGTAATTGATTTTTATTAAAAATTATAATAATCCTCAAGTTAACTATTTAACTCGCATATTTACACGAAATGTACTCGGATCAACAAATATAACCTATTTTTATTTGATGAAAAGATTGTTTGTTCTGTTTAACAAATAGCCTTATGCAAGCAGGTTAAACGGAACGGACTAACCCACATATCCACCTATGATAAGTGAGATATCCTATTATTACAAGGGTGGTTTTAAAAACAAGTTTATCAATGGTGTAAGTTTAATAGTCATCAAACCACCGAAAGAATCTAGGGTACATTTTTGTAGGCGGACAAAATGTATAGTTGTGTTGGGATGAGTTAGTTTTGCATTTTCTATAAAAGAAAGTTATATATTTTTTGAAGAAAAAAGTTTATATTAATGAAAGAAATCTAAAAAAAAAATATATAAGAAGAATTAAAAAAAAATTATTACAAGAATAATTAAATTTAAAAAGTGATATATTGTGGAGGAGACTAATATGTTATTCAAGTCTCTTAAATATCTTTTGAGTAAAAAAATAGTCTCTTAGATATCTTAATTTTAATTAGTTTATTTAAAGTTTTAAAATACTCATGTAATCCATAGGTTGAATATTACTATTTAATTAATTATTAGACATAATAAAATAACTATTAAATAATCGTTAACAAACAGATACACCTATGACCTATAAAGAGAATGAAGTTGTTGTTGAATATACTTTAGAATTGAATTGTTTTAGAAAGCATGTAAGAATAATGTTATATTTGTGTGTCTAGATTTTTCATTTATTCATTTTAATAAATAGATGAATTTTTAGTCATTCGATTATTTTGATAAAAAAATAATTGCTAAACTATTTATTGAATAGAAAAACGCATATCAGTATTGTCGTATCCTAATTATTTATCGAATGAGTAATCTTACCAACTTATAATGTTTAAAATGCGAAGATACCAAAACGGTAATTATAATAATTTAACATATCTTTATCAAAAAAATAATAATTTAACTTATTATCTCTTATCTAATGACATGAAATATCATAGAATTAAATGCCTAAAATTATTCGTACAATTTTGTCTTTTTTCCTTCTTTTTCTTGAGACATTACCTTCTTTTGTTCAAAGAAATAAACAATTTTTCACCAACTTTGCACCAACCATACGATTATATATACTTCAAATGGTTTCTTGTTTATATGCAACAAAAAGAAATCATATCTTTGAATTCTAAAATTAGTTTGAGAGTTAGTCTAATCAAATCGTGCACCCGAACTTGGTTTTGGACCCATCATTGAATTATAATTTACTCAATTTTGTAGAACATTTTAAGAATAAAAAAAAACTTTTGATTTGTCAAAAAAAATGTTTTTGATACAATTTTCTAATTTCTAAAAAAATATATACACCTTGTTAAAATAAATAAATATATATACACATGTTTATTGCAATTTGCTAAGAAAAACAAAATATGTCATTATTCCTGAATTTTTTGACCATTCCTCAATTTTTTAATTGCAAATTGCTCCATCTCAAGTGTAAAAACATACCAAGTCAACATTTTATCCCTATAAATACATAATTGTCAATTTGCATAATATGCGTTGGATATGCCAGTGCTTCACGATTATTTTATATATTTAAAAAGTCGTAATTGTTTTATTATTAACAAATGAAATATAATAAAATTGTCAGCTAGCTAGAGGTTTTTGTGTTCTTCTTCAACAAAGGGAAAAATAAACACAAAATTAATTGTTTTATCTATTGGAAAATGACTCAACAAGTTTTTCTCAAATGGTGTATAAAATAAAGTTGTTTAGAACTAAAGGTTAGAGACCGAATCTATATGTCACATAAATTATGTTTGATATATTTGTTTATGGTATTATTTTGACATTTTTATATACGCAATCAAATTTTAATCTAGAAGGAGATAATTTATAAAAAATAAAGGTCTATTGTACTTTACTTTATTACTTTATATGTTATGGTGGATGGGATGATTTGCACTCTCTGATCACTTTCAACTTCTAATTAGGACAAGCACTAATGTATGCTTACAATCGTGTCGGTTCTTAAATAATTCATATCTTAAATTAAGTTATAATTTCAGATGCTTATAAAAAAAAAAGTTATAATTTCAGATCTATAATGTCATCAACAAAAATAGTAATTAGGTCTTATTATAATAAAAAAAATGAATCAACTGATTTAAGTGAAGGGATTAATATAATGTGTTCCGCCGAATACATGAATTTTTTTTTTGATTTAGGGGATGAGTAGCTCAATTGATTAAGCTGACCAGTTGAGCTAAAGATTAAAGAGTGATGGAGGTCCAGAGTTCGAATCCTGGCAAAGGAGAAAAAAATGTATTATGTGTCACAACTCACAAGTAATAAATATTTAGGTCTCTCCAATGACACTTATGTTTTAGAGACTCCTCCTAGTGGGATTCATAGTCTCTTTTTTATGATATATCTGAGACTTACATGTCTAGGAGTGTTCGTTTAGAGTTGTAGTTTAGTTATCTTTTTCTTGAGCTTTGCCCTCTGTTACCAAAAAAGAATTTAGGTCTCTTAATTATCTGATCAAATGTTTACTCTCTCACCAATGAATATGTTATTTATTTATTATTTTACTTTCATCATGTGAGTTCTTAAGAGAAGATGTCGTAGTTAATAATATAGAGTTTAGACGAATTCTAAGATCAATTGTTTTCAGTCTCTTTCTAAACGCAATTCTAAACGCAACTTTGAAGTTTTAGAATAAAAACTTTGACAGAAATGATTTACTTTTAGGTTTACAATATCACAAAGACAAGTCGCTGTGACATTTGTGAAGAACTCGTCCAAATATATAGTAACGTATCATGAACAACTGCTACTAAATACTAATTCACAATGGTGGTGGAGTTTAGACCTCACACGAGTTATACATTTTTATATCAATCAATTTGTCTCAAAAAGTTAAAAATAGTGTCCATTAATCTCGTGTGTCACACACCAAGCGTGTGAATCTCCACACTGAAAATTATAAAAATAAATTAAAAATTTGTGGACAGAAAAAAGAATATTTTGTGGAAGTAAGTTGATGTTCATGTTTTATTAACAAAAAATATAATACGTAAAGAGATGTAGTTATATCAAGAACAGCCAACCAAAAACAAAAAATATCAAACCTTTTAATTAAATTGTATCATTGTTTATCCAAAATCTCTCATTTGATCACTTATTTGTCCATGAATCAAATATATCGTTGATATAAATTTTCACATATTTAAGACAAAATATAATACGTAAAGAGATGTAGTTATATATCATTGTTCATGTTAATTGTTAGGCAATAAAAATAATTAAATATGTTCTGTAAAGTTTAGACAAATCTCATCTTTTAAGTTATCTTTTGAGATCATAAAATTGTGGAACAATATAGTAATATTTAAATCAAACTTTATTTACAGTATCAATATACAATATAAAAAACTCATAGTGGTTCTCAAAGCAAAATGATTAAATTAATAAACCAGTGGAGTAGCAAACGGTAGTTGATTAAGTTTGGTGGCACCATACAAAAGAAACATGAAACATGATGAAGAAGAGCTAGACACCATTATCTTTTATATTTGTCTCCAATATTGGTTGATCAAGCTCCACACAATTTTTTTATAGGTGTCTCAATCCAAAATGAAGATTTAAAGGAATATTTACGAAAGTATTTATATTTATCTTTTTTAGTTTTTGAGGAAGAGATTTTAGTAATTTAAAGTTTTGAGACGAGTTCTGATAACAAGTAATTTTATTCTCCTTTCAAACGCAGTTGCGGAAATTGAACTGTAATTTTTTTTATTAATTTCAACGTCAATCACCTCTAAATTAACTAAAATTTTCGAATTCAAATTATAATATTTACATATTTATATTAACTAAAAATATATCGACAACACACACAAAATTAATACATTAAAACTTAAACTCCTATCTAACTTAATAATTTCAACATTTTCTTGCCGTTATTATCCAGGACATCTAGACTATTAGTAGTAATGCTAGTAATATGTTAATGGAAAATACTTGTCAATGAATGATGACATGTATTGTTGATAATCATCGTTGAGAAATTCCACTCTCCCACTACTGGCCGCCCAAAAGTAAACGCTCATATATTTATTTCATTAAATAATTTAATTGCAAAAGAAGGAACCATCCATTGCTACTTTTTATAATGATTTGTTTTTGTCTCCATTTGTCAACTTTACCATATTTAAATAATGGAATTGCATACATAGTCTTACCAATGTTTTAAAAATTGTACATTCTTAAGGTGAAATCTATACATCATTATTCAATTCATTTAATCAATTCAACCACGGTTATATTGAAAGATAAAATAAATAAAAATATTTGAAAAGTTTTAAAAATGTAAGTTGTAGTTTAACTCGATTCAACTTGCCTCAAAATAAAAAATAAAAACTCGATTCAACTAAATTAAATTGTAGAACAACAAAAATTAAGCATTAAGTAAATTGATGAGTTTTGGGTTTAATCAATTGAACCAACTAGTTCAATTTGATTTTTAAGTATAGATTAAATTTTATTAAAAAAATTTAGTTTAGTGAACGTAATACTGTTAGATTTAACAATCTTGTAAATATTATAACAAATGCAAATTTCACTATCTAAACTAAATATCTCTGTAAATTTAGGTTTATAAATCTACTATGACTTATCTCTTAATCATTGTAAGAGCTTCTAATTTTTTTTACATATAGTATTTATTACTTCTTACAAAAATTGCTCTATAGTTCAATTTATGTAAAATTGATTAAGTTTTTCTCTTTAAATCTAATGGTCCGTTAATGATGTTGCACCATAAATCAAGTGTAGAAAATCCAATTTAAGAACTATTTTACCAAAAAATAATGCTAGCACCATATCTTTAACTCACTCTTTTATTTGTTGAAATTTATGAGTTTAATGATCTTAAATGAAGTTTACATGTTTTTTTTAAAACCAACACACGGTCTAAACCAATACCAATAGAAATGTGTATCGTAAGTCAACAAATGTTATTATTGTTAAGCCAAACATTGTAATTTAGATTTGAATTATTGACCTCAGTATATGAGATACAATGATATTTTTTATTTTGTCTAAGATTCATAAATTAAGAAAATTTGTATTCTGATTCTTAGGAGAAGAGAGTCCAGAATTCGTGACGAATCTTGACATCAAATAATTTTAGTCTCCTCCTATTATAAGAGATCAAACTGCAGTTCTATTTACCGAGTTTAACACAACAACAAATGTTATATCATCACCTTAATATGAATTCAAATTGCAATCTCACAATTATATGTCCGAGATTACCACTTGGTTTTAAAAACTAATGCCTTGTTAGCCATTTATATATTCCAAACTCTTGCAACATCATCATCATGTTGATGTTGAACATTGATCTAAATTTTTATATACCCAAATAAAATAAAATAAAAACGTCACCCCCACTTCTTCTTTTCTCTCTCTACCCTCTCTCATATTTTTCATGGTCAATGGATGGTCATGGTCTCTCACCCCATGCCACCCCCAAAAATCTTTTCTCTCATTGGTTCATCTCATCCCTTATTGTTCCTCTTCTTCTTCCTTCTTCACTTCAACCTTTATACAAAGTTTCAATCTTTATACCTTCTAAGTTCTAACTAATAAACTACTTCTAGCTAGTATGAGATCAACATCACAATTACCCTCTTACCCTTCTTCCAACAATTACATGTTTTTCTCCAAATTCATGTTCTTTTTCATAACAAAAACCTTATTTTTATCCTTATTTGTTGTCCATGTCTCTTCTTCTTGTAACCAACTAGACAAAGATTCTCTCTTGTCTTTTTCTTCAAAAATCTTATCTTTTCCATCTCTTAATTGGTCTTCTTCTTCTGATTGTTGTAATTGGGAAGGTATAACTTGTGATCAACATAATCAACATGTTACACATGTTCTTTTACATAATAGAAGTCTTAATGGTTTCATTTCTTTTTCTTCTATAACTTCTCTTAAATCACTTTCTCATCTTAATCTTTCACATAATAGACTTTATGGTAATCTTCAAAATCAGTTTTTTAATCTTGTTAATCATGTATTAGTCCTTGATTTGAGTTATAATCATTTCTCTGGTGAATTACCTAGTAATAATGGAAATAACAGTGTTAGTGTTATTCAGGAACTTGATTTGTCTAGTAATTCATTCAATGGAACATTGTCAGAATCTTTGATTCAGATTCTTGCTGCAAAAGGTAGTTTGATTTCTTTCAATGTTAGTAACAACAGTTTCACAGGTCATATTCCAATTTCAAGCTTTTGCATTAATAATTCTGCTATAAGATTCTTGGATTTTTCTTCCAATGATTTTGATGGTGTTATTGAAACTGGTTTAGGAGCATGTTCTAAGCTTGAGAGATTTAGAGCAGGTTTTAATGTTCTTGTAGGGAATATACCAATTGATATTTATGATATTGTTTCACTCAAAGAAATGTCATTGCCACTTAATAGAATTAATGGAACAATTGGTGATGGAATTGTTAACCTTACAAATCTCACTGTTTTGGAGCTTTACTCCAATCATTTAATAGGTCCTATTCCTAAGGAAATTGGTAAACTTTCCAAATTGGAAAAGTTACTTCTTCATGTCAACAATTTGACTGGTCCAATTCCATCATCTTTGAAGAATTGTAACAATCTTGTTGTGTTGAATTTAAGGGTCAATGAATTGGAAGGAAATCTTTCGGAGTTTAATTTCTCAGGATTTGTTAGACTTGTTACGCTTGATCTTGGCAACAATCAGTTTCACGGTGTTTTACCGCCGACCCTTTATGATTGTAAGTCACTTGCAGCATTAAGGCTTGCATCTAATCAACTTAAGGGACAGGTTTCATCCGAGATACTTGGACTTGAGAATCTTTCGTTCTTGTCGATTTCTAGAAACATGTTGAAGAATATCACTGGTGCTCTTAGAATACTCACTGGCCTTAAGAAGCTTAGTACCCTTATGCTCTCCAAGAATTTTATCAATGAAACGATACCGAATGGTGTGGATGTGATAAACTCTGATGGGTTCCAGAATATCCAAGTTTTAGGGTTAGGTGGTTGTAATTTCACAGGTCAGATACCGAGTTGGCTTGAAAACCTGAAGAAGCTTGAGGCCTTGGACCTGTCCTATAATCTATTAAGTGGTCCAATTCCTACTTGGTTAGGTACACTTCCTCAGCTTTTCTACATAGACCTGTCTTTTAACCTACTTACAGGCCCGTTTCCGATAGAGCTTACAAAACTCCCGGCACTAGCATCACAACAAGCAAATGAAAAAGTAGAAAGGACTTACTTGGAGTTACCTGTCTTTGCTAATGCTAACAATGTTTCCTTGTTGCAATACAATCAACTTTCAAGCCTTCCACCGGCAATTTATCTCGGAACCAATCACCTTAATGGCAGCATCCCGATTGAGGTTGGCCAATTGAAAGCTCTTCATCAGTTGGACCTGAACTCAAACAACTTTTCTAGAAGTATACCGGATCAAATTTCAAACTTGCTTAACTTAGAGAAATTAGACCTCTCGGGAAACCAACTATCAGGCCAAATTCCGGATTCGCTCAAAAGTTTACATTTCTTGTCCTTTTTCAGTGTAGCAGACAATAATCTTCAAGGTCAGATACCAACAGGTGCTCAGTTTAACACTTTTTCCAACACCAGCTTTGAAGGGAACCCGCAATTGTGCGGTGTGATTATTCAGCGCCCTTGTTCTCCTCAAAGAAATACTACCAGTAATTCAGCTAGTAACAAATCCAGTAAAAAAATAATAGTCATACTTATTATTGTTGTCTGTTTCGGCATAGCTACCTTGATAACATTGTTGTCACTGTGGATACTCTCCAAGAGGAGGGTCAATCCAAGAGGAGATTCTGATAAGATTGAACTCGAATCAATTTCTCCGTACTCAAACAGCGGTGTTCATCCTGAGGTTGACAGGGAGGCTAGCCTAGTGGTATTGTTTCCCAACAAAAACAATGATGCCAAGGATCTTTCTATATTAGAGATCATAAAAGCAACTGAAAATTTCAGTCAGGCAAATATAGTAGGATGTGGTGGTTTCGGTTTGGTTTATAAAGCAACATTTCAAAATGGAATTAAGCTAGCCATCAAAAAACTTTCAGGAGATTTAGGCCTTATGGAAAGGGAATTTAAAGCTGAAGTTGAGGCTTTGTCAACAGCACAGCATGAGAATCTTGTAGCATTGCAAGGCTACTGTGTGCATGACGGTTATCGGCTACTCATATATAATTACATGGAGAATGGAAGTCTCGATTACTGGTTGCACGAAAAGTCTGACGGTGCGTCTCAACTTGATTGGCCGACCCGTTTGAAGATTGCACAAGGAGCAAGTAGTGGTTTGGCCTATTTGCATATGATATGTGATCCGCACATCGTGCACCGTGATATAAAATCAAGCAATATACTCCTTAATGAGAAGTTTGAGGCACATGTTGCTGATTTTGGGTTGTCGCGGTTGATACTTCCGTATCAAACTCATGTTACAACTGAACTTGTAGGTACATTAGGTTACATTCCTCCAGAGTATGGACAAGCATGGGTGGCTACTCTAAGAGGCGACGTGTACAGCTTTGGAGTTGTTTTGCTTGAGCTTCTCACCGGAAGGAGACCTATGGATGTATGCAAACCGAAAATTTCAAGGGAATTGGTTAGCTGGGTTCAACAGATGAAAATTGAAGGAAAACAAGAACAAGTATTTGACTCGAATCTACGAGGGAAAGGATTTGAAGGAGAGATGCTACAGGCACTTGATGTGGCATGCATGTGTGTCAACATGAATCCGTTCAAGAGACCACGCATCAGAGAAGTTGTTGAATGGTTACAGAACGTTGGATCAGAAAACCAACACAGAAATAAAGATTAAGAGAGGAACATTTGTTCTTCAACCAAAATTGTGACAGTAGATATGTATACTTGTGCAAATTTTACTCTTTTTTTACTTTTCTATAAATACAGATTGTCATTTTTTTTTACCAATTATGTACGTTGACTCAATTCAACCTGTGAGAATATTATTGCCATAAAGATGTTGTGAATTTATGTGATCAATTCAATATCATCCATTTTCAATTGCAGAACTTTCTGTTACTTGAACTACTGTCATTGTTTGTGCAGAAGTTTTTCCTTCACATCTCAACAGATTATAATAACTATATATCTGATTAAGAATACAGCTGCATAGGCAATGCCAATCTTTCTAGAAACTGCATTGGACTCTGACTAATCCGAGTCGAGCTAAATGGACCCATATTGGAGGGAAAAGCTCTCTCGGCGTCTATTTTATCACTGATTCCATAACTCTGCCTACACAAGTTGGTCTGAATAGATCATTTTTGTTACTTGTCAAAATCTACCTATAACAGCCTCAATGACATACATAATTAGCCTGTGTTTTGTATTCTATAAAATATGAAACAGTGATGAAATGAATTATTAAAACAAAATAACTGTTTATGACCCTTTGACTTCAGTACCTGCTGTGTATTTTAGTGGTCTTGGTTTTGTGCTCACACATGTGTAATCATGTGACATTAGACTGAAAACATTCATGTCCATTCTCTTCTATGAACCATTAACACAGTCGAATAATGACACTGACACATGTAATAATTTGAGAAAATGAATAAATTGAATACAATAACATGTATCAATGTCGGACATCGGCATGTGTCAAAGTTCAAACACTAAACATATCTTTAATCTGAAGTGTTGTTGTTAATTGCTAAATAGATTCTTTTTCTGCCTGTCATCTAAAGGATAATAAGTTGTGCTATAAGCTGCCAAACTTTGTTCAACATGAAGAGTAAATACACATTACATCTTTTGATACTGTGATTCAAATTATTATTGACATTTTAGAATTATCAGAGTGAAGCTATAATGCTTTCCATATCAGAATATTGACAGTTGTTTATTAGCATATACATTTTGATAATTTAAAGAATTATCAAAATCAGAATTGCACGCAATAATGACTAGCAAAATCAACATTTTGATTTGTTTTTTTCTGGAGATATATTTTTAGAAGGGTGTGTTTGGATAAGCTATTTTCATAAATTCTTCCAAAAATTTACCTTGTTCATACTATAATAAGCTCAAATAAGCTATGTCAACTCTTTCAAACCAATCCAACTTTATTTCAATTTTCACCACCAGTTCAATCTGGTTCGAGGGTTAGTTCTGACATTAAGTGGTTCTAGCCCCCTGCCAAACTTTTCAACTCTAAAGATAACATAAAAACTCTGTAACACCGACACTTCATATTGAAAATGTGTTTGATGTCCAACACCGATATATGTGGTTACCTTCTATCACCTTTAATGTTTTTCCAAATATTATGACCTAATCCACTTGTAAGTGTGAGTAATATAAAACAGCTTAGAGAGATTTTGGAAGCTTATTGGAGATGTGACATAGCATAAATGTAACTTACTAATGATTACTAATTGACTCTCAATATCCATCTTTCTAGTTGAAAGAAAATCATTCCTGACCATTTAAATGTGAGGTTCAATTTTCAGTGGTAGGGTAACAAAAAGATAATGGCTATGCATGATTAACCATTTTTTCAGCAAACACAGAATCAAATGGAAAAATATACTACATTATGTCCCTCAAAGTGCATGAAATCATTTCATGTTAGAATTTTCTGTTTTCAAATTTCAATAGAAATTGCTAGTAAGCTTCCCCAGATAAGTACGGATAGCTGACAATCAGATTTGGTATCATGTCATGCTATAACTTCAATATAAAGCTATGATTTCTAACACAATTAGTCAAGTAGCACTATGAAACATGGAAACAGACACATTGGTAATAATTTGAGAAAATAAATCAATTGAATGCAATTAATTATATTGTGTTGGTATCGGAGATTAAACATGTCTTCGATTAGAAGTGTTAATTCTACAAAAGATTAGACATCTTATTTTTAACTAAACAATGAGATAATTCTCTTTTAATGATTTTAGAAAGAATTACTGTTATGTAATTATTAAATAAAGGTATAATTCAAGAAAAAAACTGCTAGACTTTTTTATTTTTGTATAAGCTGGACTTTAAATTTCATAAACATCAAAAGTTTTGGAATAAAATGAAGGAAAAAAAAACTAAAATATCATAAATTTGGATTGAAGGAAAAGTATAAATTGTTAAAATTAATTATTAAATGAAACAACTAAAAATCAATTGAGAAATTTTAACAATGGAAATACATAAAGATAAAGTTTATTTACATGAAGCTTTTTAAAAAAACTACTGTAGTATTTGTTTTAACACATTATAATCTCAATTTTTGTAGGAAACTGAAAATATTCATACAAATTTTAACAGAAATTTTCTGAATTTTACATTGCAAAGTCTGGGCGTCCTGCAAAAAATTTAATGTAATTTTGTAATAAGAAACATTTACATTCACAACAATTTTTTTTGCAAACGTTTCAATTCACAGTATGTTCAACATTTTTGGTACAAACCTAATATACTACCTCAAGTCCTATAAATCAGATACAGTCCTACTCACCATCACTATATATCACCATTATCGATATCATTGCTGTCTTGAGGTGATGAATGTGGACGGGAAGAAGAGGCGGCAAATCCCAAGTGTTGCATTAAAGCCATTACTTGTTTTCTAGTCTCTGTCAATTCTTGTTTCATTTCTGATTTCTCTTGTTCCTGTTTTTGCAGCGACTCATTAAGTGCATGAATCTGACTTCTTAAAGCATTGACATCTTCTGAATTAGCAGAAAGTTTAACAGATGTAACCAATGTTTTGTTTACAGATTCGAGACCAAAAACCCTTCCTTTTTTCTTTCCAACTGAATTTACCCATATATCCAAGTCGGTTGGCATTTTCACGGATAGTTGATTATCACCTCCATTCTCTACCGATACTAACTTGGAAGATAATTCTAATTTTTTTTGTTCAAATTTATCCTGCATCACATTTGAATTCATCAGATGGCATTTCATGTGTGTGTGTTCACAAGCAAAACAAGTAATAAAAAACAAGGTTTTTATTTAAGAATGTTTAGTTATAGCGCCGCTATAGTGCTGCTATCATGCGCAATCAACAACTATGCTGAGTTGAATGTTTAGTTATTTGGTTTCTATTCGAGAAGCATATGAGAAACCAGGAGGGAAGTTTAAATGAAAAATAATCCCTCTCAAAGAAACATTACAACTGAAGTAATATTAATTTCCAGCTAGTCAACTTAAAGTCAGCACCAAGTAAAGAGCTAGTCAAAATGGCGCAAGGGCGCAAAGTAAACCATTCTTCAATAATAGTAATAAGAGATACCAAAATAAAACTGGACAAAAGATAAACCGATTCCAGCAAAACAGATACAAAAAAGCCACATACCTGTACATGAATCCAGAGTTATTATTAAAGAAAAAGCAAAGTATGTCTATGTTATAAAACAGATGGGACTTACATAAGCAGACTCTGCACAAGGAGCCACCCAACTTTGATCCTTTTTACGATGAGTACGAAAATAAAACTCGGCCAGTGATGGATCTGTCCCTTTTGCCTCCTTCTGTAATTGATAAATGTGTGTGTTGATGATATTAATTTTGGAAATTAAACACATAATGTATCAGTAAATTAATCATACCAATCGCTTCCAATGCAAACGATGAGGAATTGATCCGCCAGTGTGTAGAGATGCACCAGCCATAGACTCGCCATTTCTTTTATTTATTTCAGGCTTTGTTTTGTATTTTAAGGATTCCCAATGTGCCTTCAATTGTGCCCACACATAGTCTTCCATCCAAATTGGTTTTTGATCTAAATTCTTGCGAACTTCTTGCATTAATTGAATCATTTTAGCAGAACCCCTTTTCTCAAAGTTACGTCGTACCATGTCTTTATGTTCAGGTGGCCACGTAAACTTTGACTACATTGATTTTGACAAATAAAAAAATCAGTACATTCAACACATTTTTTTAAATAATACTAAAACAATTTAATCAAAGCTTTGATTACTTTAAATATATCAAACCACGAATTTCGTTGCTTTTTTGATAATTGTTTCCATGAGGGCTGCCCCTCCTCCAAGTTAGTACGTATGATTGATGCAATTGTCTTGACTACCAACTTGTGTTGATCAAACCTGTGAAAAACAATAAAAATAATTACAAAATTATAATAGTAACAACTCATATATGTTAAAACATTAAAAGGACTCACCCATCCCCTTCTGGAAGTATAGGGATTTTGTTCCCATTTTCTTCACTAACATGGCTAGATGAAGAAGATGGAGTTTCATTATCTATTGGAAATTCTTGACATTGAAGTACTTGGGTAGGAATTGTTTGAGATATGATGGGTTGCGCTTGAGGCTGAGGTTGAGGTTGAGATTGAGGTGGATGCAAAGTGGGTTGGGATTGAAATTGTGGTCGAGGTTGACTGGGTTGGGGTTGGAGGCGGGGTTGAGTTTTTGGTCGAGGTTGTTGAGTGGGATGGGGCAGCGTACGGAGTTGAGTGGGTTGGTTAGTATAAGCTTGAAGTTTAGTTGGTCGAGGTCGATTAAAATTGGTTTGAGGTGCAAGTTGAGTGGGTTGGTTAGTATAAGCTTGAAGGGTATCTGGTGAAATTATCAATGGTGCATGGGTTTGTGCACATTTCTTTTTTCTTAACATTTTACTTGGCTTCAAACTTCTCATTGTTTCCCTAGAATTTGAAGGAATTCCATTTTCAGCATGGCTTGACTCCCTCACAATCTTCATCAAGTCATCAAAACAGTCTCGCGACATGTTGTATTTAGATTTTAAATTCAACATCGTAATAGCAGCAGCAGACATGTTTGACGTATTTTTGTACTCCGACCGCAGAGGTTGTTGAGTTGAATTCATCGTATCATAAAATTCGGTCGCTTCCACATTTTGAGACACCTCTTCATTTTGTACAGAATTTTGATCATTAAGATCATCAGCATCATCATCAAACCCCATTTCTTCTCGTTGGTTACTACTACCGCAAGGCATTTCGTCCGAATGCATATCAACATCAAGATTAATTTGAGGGACTTCCTCTCCGTGCAATGTCCAATACCAATATCCAGGCGTAAACCCTTCTTGCCGAATATGAACATTTACTTCATTCGGAGTTAGTTGCCTCTCATTTTTACATAACTTACACGGACACTTAATTACACCTTCGTTCAAATACTGTGGTTGTTGACAAGCAAAATCAAGAAAATCTTTGACGCCTTGAAAAAATTCAAGCGTATAGCCTCTTCGACCAGCGATAAGGTTATAATACATCCATGTCCGATGTTCCGGAATTTCCATTTTCAGCTTAGCTGTACAAATTCTACTATATGATCACTAGTTTTTTTTATGCATAGTTGTTGTGTATAGGCAGTGTGTAGTAAATAGTAATATGATATTATATACTAATAATTTTCAACAATAAAAATCAGAGTTAATTATACATGGTGTTACCCATCCCATTCAAAGTCACCAAACCAAACTACAGAACCAATTCTGCCTAGTTGCTTAGCTATATATAAACATTATGAAAATATTAGTAAAAGTTTTAACAGAATTCCAGAATGCTGTGTCAAAATAGGGTTACCCAATTTGGTACTGACCTGGTCCTTTCTGTTAGAAATGTTACTGCGACTAAATCAGAGAGAGACGGTGTGAGTGATGTAAAAGAAAGAAAGATGAAGAAATTAAAGTTGCAGCAATGATCTGTATTACAGAAATTACGGAGATGACCTTATACTTCCTGCGGATATAAGACACTCATTCAGTTTGTACTTTGTACTGTTCAATAAAATTTAATGTTGCCTCAAACAAGACGCATATATCTAGTTGCTATTTTGGGATGGTAGGTATATGTTGTCTCGACGACTCGTATGTCAAATTTCAATTATGGTATAGTTTTATTGAAAAAAAAAAGAAAAAAATTTAAATGCGATGACAGTAAGCTAAGTTCAGCTGCCTTAGGACTCGGCGGAGGAGCTACGACCCTCCCCAAATTATTATTTTCTTTGATCTCCCCGCCCACATTTCGATTAATGCTTCATGCTACCCAACTTGTTATATATCCTTCCTCAAGTTTGAAAGACCAGGTGAGATATTGCACGATTCTCGCAACAAAACATTGCTAATGAGCCATTTTAATCTCCTATCATGATTGATTAAGGGTATGAAGAGGGGAAGAAGGAATAAAAAAAAGAAGATAAAAGCGATATGGAGAAATAGCAAGTTACAATTTATTCTCAAAATGGATGTGTGACCTTATTTTCTACTATGAGATTGTAGCTTCATGAGAGTTGAAGATGTAAGCATTTTTTTTAACAGCAAATCACAAATGGCGTTAACATTGGAGGGAGGTTTCCTTCCTTCAAAAAAAAAAAAAAACATTGGAGGGAGTCGGGGTCATGATCAAATAAAATAAGGGAGGTCATTGATCAATTAAAATCTAGAGGGGAGGTATCTGACATTTAACTAAATATTAAGGTATGCGAGTGTAATTACCCCTAAGTTAGTTTATCACTTATATAACGGATAGTAAACTGATTGAATTTGTAATGTTTGATAAAATTAACAGTTGAATTAAGTTATTAACAAGTTTGCACATTTTGATGAACGGTCGATCTTGTTTGTTAAAGTTTGAGTTTTATAACTATGCAAATGTTTCCCAAATAACCTTTGCTGAACTAGATATGATTGTCTTAGACAATTTGTCTACTCAAGTAAGTACTGTATGATAGTATCATAATCTTGCTAGAATTTATCTCTACATTCAATAATCTATCATGCATATCCCCCAAATAATGAGTTTGCATCCATATTATTATTCTGGTTTGCTTAACTCAAATCGCATCCAGCTGCTTTTCAAATTTCTAACCAAGGGATCTGTTAACCAAAAAATGTATCTACCAAATGACATAGTTGCAGGATCAATCATCGGTGCCAAAGTAGCGATCACCAAATTCACCCAATCCAGGGATAACACGAAACTCTTCATTTAATGCAACATCAATCTCAGAGGTGACAATTTTCAACGCTGGAAACCTTTTACACACACAATGAATTCCCTCAGGGGCCTGAAATCACAAAGATTAACACAATTGGTGCATGTGATGTAAGCAAAGTGTAATAATAATAATAATAATAATAATAATAATAATAATAATAATAATAATAATAATAATAATAATAATAATAATAATAATAATCAAAGAACCACGATTATATGTGCAAAGAACAACAAATATTCTTCACTCACAGAAATGAGATTCAGAAATATAATGTGGGATTCCGGTACTCCTTTTTGAATGAGTAATTCAATTGCTTGGTTGGCTGAGTTACCTGCAGTAGAATTATTAAGATTAATTGTTTATTCCTCAAAAGTTAAGAAAACAGGGATTAAGTAACCACAATTTAATATAACTATCGTGATTTTTTCCACAGATTCAAAATAAAAGTGAGCATTACTCGTGTACATACAAGATTTCAGAAAATAAAACCTATGACAATATGACACAGCAAAATAGTAAAGTGGAACAATAAATAGTAGGACTAGGACATTTCAACATTTCAAAACTTCACCTGTAGCAAGGACAGGGTCGAGGAGCAAGACATGTCGTTCTGAGATATCCTTGGGGAGCTTTTCATATATAAGCTGCTCAGATAAGCAAAGACTTCACCATTAAATACAATCTACCACAGGAAACCTAGAGATGAGGGCTACTCAAGGTAACTTCATGGATTCCAAATTATTTACATTACCTGTTTTCCATTGTCTCCATCACGGTGAATCAGAATTTTTCCAATTTTTATGCCTTTACAACATGCACGAAGTGCATTTTCCATGCTCTCACCACTATAATATAAAACGGAAACATTTCAGCCAACTAGAAACAGCCAAAGCAAGAATGTAGAAGTGAATAAGTTTTAGTACAAGGATTCAATATCAAAGATGGTAAGCACATCCACAACAAGAATCTGAGATTGTAAGAAAGGAACTAGTCTTATTTGTTGCATCATTGCATTTTTGGTAGAAACCTATCATTTGGTCTGGACCTGCAAAAATCAATACCTGGTTCAAAGCTTAGCTCACCTTCGAATAATTGAAACACCGCATAATTTCTTGCAGAAATCAACACCAGTATAGACAGATCCTGTAATATAAATCTCATTTAAGTTAATTAGTGGTGTCAGCATGAATCATTTTATGTGTTCTACTGTTGTTTCTTATACTTTTCCTCACACAAGAGAACATGGTATGATGAACATAAATGTAAAAAACTGCAAGAACCGAGTAGAAGGAGAGATGATTGCCTGTTGGAGTGACAACTTGTTTTTCAGTGAAAGGCAGATGACCGAGACCATGCTCAACAACCTAATGGCCAAGATCAGCAAAGGTAGTTATTCATTTAAGTACTATAACGTAAAACCCCATTAAGTAAAAATGTTGAACAAAGCTATAAAGCATACTATACCAGTCGTATAAGTCGATCAGAATAAAATACAAAATCATGCTTCGATATATCTTTGTCACGAATCAAAGTATGCATCCCCCTTATCTGAAATATAACCATAACCAATAAAGGAACAACTACAGATAAAACAAATCATTTCATCAGTTTGTAGCCTATGAAAGGAATATTCCACTCTCAATAATGTAACTTATGAATTTTTCTCATTTAACTACTCTAATAATGACAGGCCATGGGTTTTAGTTTCTTTAAGAACTTGATTGTATGTCCAAATTAAATATGAAGAGTCAATTTGGATAAAGTTTTCTAAGAGAACAGGAAAAGAAATTTTAAAATGTTCTTATAATGATTATGATTCTTTTAACAAATAATGTTTGCATGAGTAAAGACTAGCTTATGCACTTAAACTCTCTCAGAAGTTGTTTCATCTCACTTTGCTGTAAGCACCTATAAACTTATGAATCTTTATTCAATAGTTAGAAGCTAAATAGTAAACTGACTTGATAAGCTCCCAGAAGCTAAAAGCTAACCGAAACCAAAAAAATCAACCAATCTGCATGCCTTATATGCCATAAATCATAATAGAACAAGTACTTTTCTTAAATTGAAATTAAAAACCAAAGGTATGTTTGGTTGAGGAACAAAACTCAGGATCTTCTACAAATTTTTAATTATTGAAAATGGAAAATAAAATAAAAATTGACAAATGATGTCAAGGGTACCTGGAATGTAGATTGAATAACATACACGTTTGGATGTATTTTGCATAGATCATGTTGACCAAGCTTTGTGCGGATGTGTTGTGTAATCAAATCAATGGCAACATGATTATCACCTCCACGAGGAATGATCACATCAGCATATTTCTTTGATGGTAGAACAAAGTCATCAAAAGCAGGCTTAACAAACTTTGCATACTACAAAAGCCAACATTACGGGTAGTTAGGAATAACCATGCAATGCGATTGATCACGTTTCATAAGGTGTATAAAAAATTCTTTCTATATTTTTTACATATCAAGATTTCTCAAAAATATAAATTTAGTATGAAAGAGTTAATAAATAATAGCCTAACTGTTATAAGACCATGGTTCCTAATTAAATTGCAGGACTCACCATTTCAAGAACAGAGTTTATGTCTCTGCCCCTTTCCACCGTGTCACGTCTAATTCTACGAGCAAGCCTCACATCAGCATCTGTATGCAATTAATAACCAAATATATTATTAAACAGAGAAGGAAGGGTGGGAAGGCTTCCAATAATGCATAAAATGAAATAAAATCTTAGCAACCTCTAGTGAAGTGGTCTTCGAATAAGAACCGGTAACAAATTAAAATAACTTACACATGTCAATTACACATCATTGGAGGGGATGGTATGAAAATAAAAATGTATCAAACCTGTGTCAACAAAGATCTTCATGTTCATCAGATCACGGACACCTTGATCATGGAATACAAGAATTCCCTCCAATATAATGACATCAGAGGCATTGACCTGGGCAGAGAGACTACAAATGTCAATTACTATTCAGAAAAAACCAGAAAAACCATGCAATAGGAAAAGGGAAAATGATAATGGCACATGTGAAGTTTGTCTACTCCAAAATTGCTAAAGTATCAGTGTCATACTCGTATTTGATATAATATCCTAGATACATGTGTATTTTATTTTTCGTTACAATCAGTATCTATTGGTAAATTGTTATCATCATATACATGTCTACATATAAAGCTACATGCTATTAAAATTTTCAATGTATCTTTGCAAATATGATGCATTTATGTAAAATATGTATTATAAATTAGTGTCAACATATATAGGCTGTATTGTATCTTTGGTTTTTATGAATTTCCCGTATCCCCATACTCATCATATAGTATAGTGCCATATCAAGCAACTAGGACTCAGAAGCACATTTGACTGCAATTCTCCACAATCCCAAGTATCATGACATTGATTTAAAACTTTGGTCCCATCTTACCATCTAAATATGTTTCTTCTTTCACACGCGCTTTTACTTAATTAAGTTAATAACAAATATTACATGACCTAAATTGGACAAGTCAGTATTGACAGAGATGCATAATCCAATCTGCATACCTGCCGAAAACTATCAGAAGAGCGCTGGTGCTTCTTGAAGTCGTAAATGGGAATTTTGACTCTTTGGCCACTGATGAGCTTCTTCATACACTCCAACAGTTGCTCCGTATCAAAAGCATCTACGACAAACAAGGAACCTCATTCAAGTGACTGTTTGCAACTTCGAGTACATCCAATAAAATTTTACTACTTTGCTACTTCATACAATCAATCAATTTCAAAACACATTTATAAGAATAGGATGACGTGGCAAAATAATAAACTAACCGACAAAGCACGTGCTTTATACTCTAGAGTAAGCCGTTATTTTGGTGCTATATGTGCGAGAGAGTGTCACTATAGTCCCTGAATATATCAAAATTACATTTCTGATTTCTGAGCGCATCTTCTATTAGTAATTTTAAAGACCAACGTGACTAAGGAAAACACATACTAGGACCAAATCGACTAATAAAAGACACATTTACATATTTTTTTGTAATTTTGACACATCAGAGTGACATCTTTTCACACACTCAAGAACTAAAATGTGTATTTACTCTAAACTCTATTAATCAATTGATTGATCAAACAATTAAATTAATTACCAGGATGATCAAAATTGTACTCATGAACATGTTCCAACTCTTCCGGTTTCAATCCGCGATAAAACGAATCCTATACAGTCAAAACATAAAATTAAATAAATAAAAACTATGATTCTAGTGTAATGTAGTTTAGTTTAAGTACTTAGAAACCTGATTAACAAGAACTACACGATGATCATGAAGCTGTTGAATAATCATATCACAAACAGTAGTTTTTCCAGAAGCAGTTCCACCGGAAACACCTGCACCATCACCGTAAATTGTTCATTTTCATTCAAATTTAAAGAGAGAGAGAGAGAGAGAGAGAGAGAGAGAGACCAATGACGAAAGGTTGATTGAGAATGGAATCGGAAGTTAGGGTTGAATTGGGAGCGAGAGATGAAGTTGGAGAAGAAGATGATGACAGTCGGCCGTCGAGTCGGAGGCCGGAAAAGTGGGGTCCAGACGCTGCTTCCATGGCGTAATCAATCGAAGAAGTTTCTTCTGGCATCGCTTTTTCTGTTTCACTCTGGTTGAGTCAAACGTGAAGAATGTGACGATGATGGTGATGGATTGGGATTGTCTGAATTTAGAGCGCCAAAGGCACTAAAACCTATCAACCGTTAGATCAATGTTGATTATTTTTATTTTGCCATCTGTTCTTTATTTTTATTTTTATTTTTTCGAAATGGAATTGGATCTTCTCCTACTTTTTGTGTGTAGGCCTCTCTCATTTTCTAATCTAATGGTTGATTAATTAAGAGAGAAAAGAAAAACGGCGCACAAGAGAAGAAAAGATGAATGAAAAGCTTAGATGATGTCAAAACGAAGAGCATGAGAGAAAGGGCAAAAGAAATCCAATAATCCTCAAAAAACAATTGAAAAACACAAGAAAACATAATTGGATCATCTGCGACTCTTTTCAATTTTTTTTTGAGAATTTGGATTATTTTTAGCCGTTTCTCTCATGCTCTTCATTTTCATCTGCACTCTCTCCTTCAAGAATTTGGATCATTTTTAGCTGTTTCTCTCATGCTCTTCATTTTCATTTGCACTCTCTCCTTCGAGAATTTGGATCATTTTTAGCTGTTTCTCTCACGCTCTTCATTTTCATCTGCACTCTCTCTTCAACTATTATCTCTTTTATACATTGTGCTATACATTTTCATTTGTACTCTCTCTTCGACTATATATTGGAGACTAGTACTTCTGCTCAAAATATTTCACACAATTTTGTGTATAAACCATAAACTCAACAAGTTAAGAGATATACATTATAACTGATGATTTGCAAGGTATAAATTTAAATAATTCAAATTTAAATAGAATTTATTTTGATAATCAATCTCTTAAGTGATTATAACGGTTCTTTTATCGGGTTTTTTTGGTTAAGTAGTTTAGCTGCTAAAAATTCCACTTTTAAAGTGGAGAAGTGGGATGACCGAGGTTCAAATCTCAGCCCCTGCATATATAATACGGTGTCCAACAAACTGAGTTAAGTTCATGCGACGGTTCTTTTTTCGTTTTATAGCATTTTTTCATATGCTACTTTATTTGATAAAAAATAGCCAATAATTTAGCTCATAGCAGATAAATTGTTATATCAAAAGAGACCTGATGTTTTTATTTCTTGCTTTTTAGAGAATTAATGTAGCGGATATGTTAGCTTATGAGCATATACATAGGTCTATAAGGTATAGTCGTTATTATTATTATTAAAATAATAATGACATGAATAGAATTTCACATCATATTCTAAAATGATCATTATTATTCTTTTAAAGTGACACTAACACATGCTTAGTCTGGGTCACTTTTTTTTTGACAAAATAGTCTGTCACTTAAACTAGTACATTTAGGATATTTTGGGAATTTTCTTTGAAAAATTGAGCAATAAATCACCATCCTGCAAAACAATTGCATGTAATTTCACAAGCAATTTTGAAAGGAAATCACAAGAAATTAACAAACGATTTTGAAACGAGTTCACAAGTACATTTGCAGTATTCCACAGTAAAGCATCTGAGAAATGCAAAAGATATATCATATCATGTTCAACTTTTTTTGTAGGAAACAAATATGCCAACTGAAGTCCTATATATCAGATGCAATCCTACTCCATATGATCACTATCAGTATCCTCCTCCTCATCATCGTTATCAAATTCGTTGCCGTCTTGAGGTGGTGAATGTGGACGAGAAGAAGAGGCAGCAAATCCCAAGTGTTGCATTAAAGCCGCTACTTGTTTTCTAGTCTCGGTCAACTCTTGTTTCATTTCTAATTTCTCTTGCTCCTGTTTTTGCAGCGACTCATTAAGTGCGTGAATCTGACTTCTTAAAGCATTGACATCTTCTGACTTAGCAGAACGTTTGACAGATGTAACCAATTTTTTGTTTACAGATCCGAGACCAAAAACCCTTCCTTTTTTCCTTCCAACTGAATTTACCCAGATGTCCAATTCAGATGGCATATCTATGGATGATTGATTATCACCTCCATTCTCTCTCGAAGCAATCTTGGAAGATAATTCCAGTTTTCTTTGTTCAAATTTATCCTGCATCACATTTGAATACATCAGAAAAATATAAATAACTATTACAAAAGATAAAGATAGAACCAATTAATTAAAGAGCAAAGAAAGGCTAAAATCGCAGCACTAATGGACGAGTTGGTTTGAATGGAGGACATAAGCATCGAATTTATAGAGGTCGTGAATTCAATCCACTAAGTTAACCATCCAAATAGAATATAAATCAAAATTTTAGCTCATATAATATAAGATCATTTATGTGATGAAAATTGTAAACGGCAGTAGTGTAATTAATAGGAATGATATTATATTACACCTGTCTAATTAGTTTCATAAATACTCAACTAGCCGGGCTAACTATAGATCATCTCATTGAGCAATAAATTATTAATGCAGCTGTGAAAAAGATGGGACTTACATAAGCAGACTCTGCACAAGGACCCACCCAACTTTGATCCTTTTTTCGATGTGTACGAAAATAAAACTCAGCCATGGATGGATCTGTTCCATTTGCCTCCTTCTGTAATTGATAAAAGTACATTTTAATTTTAATGTTATTATTAAAGTTACTAATTTTGAAAACTAAATACAATATAGAATAGTAAATAAGATACCATTCGCTTCCAATGCAAATGATGAGGAATTGATCCACCAGTGTGAAGAGATGCACCAGCCATAGACTCCCAATTTCTTTTATTTATTTCAGACTTTCTTTTGTATTCTAAGGACTCCCAATGTGCTTTCAATTGTACCCACACATGCTCTTCAATCCAACTTGGTTTTTGATCTAAATCTTTTCGAGCTTCTTGCATTAATTGAATCATTTTAGCTGAACCCCTTTTCTCAAAGTTACGTCGCACCAAGTCTTTATGTTCAGGTGGCCAAGTAAACTTTGACTACATTGATTTTGACATCAAAAAAAAAAATTGTTACATCAGACACAATTTTAAAACAATAACAAAACAATTTAATCAAAGCTTGAAATTTTATTACTTTAAATATATCAAACCACGAATCTCGTTGCTTTTTAGATAACTGCTTCCATGATGGTTTTCCCTCTTCCAAGTAAGTACGTATGATTGAAGAAATTGCCTTCACTACCAACCTGTGTTGATCAAACCTGTGTAAAACAATAAAAATTAATTACAAAGACATAATAATAACAACTCATAATGGTAATTGGCAAGACGTTAAAAGAACTCACCCATCCCCTTCTGGAAGTATCGGGATTTTGTTTCCATTACTTTCTTCACTACCATGGCTAGATGAAGAAGATCGAGTTTCATTGACCATTGGAAATTCTTGACATTGAAGGACTTGGGTAGGAATGACTTGAGATATGATGGGTCGAGCTTGAGACTGAGGTTGAGATTGAGACCGAGGTGGAGGCGGAATGGGTCGAGGTTGAGTGGGTTGGGGCTGCAAATGGAGTTGAGGTTGTTGTCGAGGTTGAGTGGGTTGGGGCTGAAAGCGGAGTTGAGGTTGTGGCCGAGGTTGAGTGGGTTGGGGCTGCAGGCGGAGTTGAGGTTTTGGTTGAGGTTGAGTGGGTTGGGGCTGCAGGTGGAGTTGAGGTTGTGGTCGAGGTTGAGTGGGTTGGGGTTGCAGGCGAAGTTGAGGTTCAGTGGGTTGGGATTGCACGCAAAGTTGAGCTTGTGGTTGAGGTTCAGTGGGTTGTGGTTGCATGGGGAGTTGAGATTGAGAGAGTTGAGATTGAGTTCGGAGTTGAAGTCGAGTTAGAGGTTTAGTGGGTCGAGGTCGACTAAGTTTAGTTCGAGGTTTAGTTCGAGCTGGAGGTTGAGTGGCTTGGTTAGAATAAGTTTGAAGGGTCTCAGATGGAATTATCAATGGTGCATGGGTTTGTGCACCTTTCTTTTTTCTTAACATTTTAGTTGGTTGCATACTACTCTTTGTATTTCTAGATTTTGAAGGAGTTACATTCTCAGCATGGTTTGACTCCGTCATAAACTTTAACACATCATTGAAACAATCTTGTGACATGTTGTGTTTCGATTTTAAACTCAACATTGCAATAGCAGCAGACATGTTTGATGTATTTTTGTACCCTGACCTCAGTGGTTGAGTTGAATTCGACATATCATTAAATTCAGTAGCTTCCACATTTGGAGGCACCTCTTCATTTTGCACAAAATTTTGGTCATTAAGATCAACATCATCAAACCCTGTGTCTTGTTGACTACTAAAAGGCATTTCGTCTGAATGCATATCAACATCGAGATTAATTTGAGGGGCTTCCTCTCCGTGAGATGTCCAATACCAATATCCAGGTGTAAACCCTTTTTGACGAATATGAACATTTACTTCCTTCAAAGTTAGGAGCCTCTCATTTTTACATAGCTTACATGGACAACTTATTACACCTTCATTCAAATATAGTGGTTGATGACAAGCAAAATCAAGAAACTCTTCGAGGCCTTGCAAAAATTCAGCTGTATATCCCCTTCGGCCAACAATACGCCTATTATACATCCATGTCCTATGTGCCGGCATTTCCATTTTCAGCTCAGCTGCAAAAATACTATATGATCACTAATTTTTCATGCATAAACTATGAAGCACAGACACTCCTCGCCAGGTGTCTTACACATGTCGGTATCAAATACCAGGATACCGACACGACACATTTGATTACATTGAATTATGTCATTTTCTCAAATTATTATCAATTACAACGTCATGTCTAGTGTTCGTGTCTGTGTCCGTGGTTCATAGCCTATGGATCATACATTTTATCACTCTAACCCCAATGCATATGCACCTCCCTCCCTCAAACAATATAATTGACACATTCAACCTAATCTAACAAACCATAAAATAAAAATTGAACAACATATAATAGCATTGAATATGAAGTATATACCTCGTGAGAGTAACACCAAAAGAGCTGAAAATGTAACAGATCAGAAATTGAAAGAGGAAGTGAAAGATAAGAGCGGGAATCGATCGCAGAGAGTGAGAAGGAATAGCGAATGCGAAAGAGAGAAAGAGAAATAGGGTTTTGAACTTTGGGAAATGAATTAGGGTTTCGTTATTTTTTTTGTAGGAAAATTTGTGGTGTTCACAATGTATTTCGATTTTTTATGGGAAAAATAAATCTAAAGGAAAGAAAATACATTTTTTTTTTATTATTCAAAGCAAATATTGTGAAAATTCAAAATATTTTGTTAAAATTTGTGCATAATTGAATTTTAAGGAGCAAATATCATTATTTTATCAATAAAAAGAAAGTGTGAATATATATAAAAGAATTATTAAAAAAACGTTCACTAATTTAATTTCATTTTTTTTGTCAAAAATGATATGATAAATTATTTTGGTTTAAATAATCAATTGATCCCTGCAAAATCAAGTGTTTTTTTGTTTTAGTTTATGTATGTTATTATTTTTTTTTGAATTATTCTCTAATGTTAAAAAATCATTTTAGTTTTAATTTTTAAAGTTAAAATCTGCAGGAAAATTCGTAAGATTTCTACAAATTTTTCTTTAAGTTTTCCTGCGGATTATGTTACGTGTAAAGTTTCCATCGAATTTTTCTACAGATTTCAACTTTACACTAAAATCAAAATAATTTTAATATTTAAATATTAATTTCCAAAAAAAACATACATGAACTAAAACAAAACAAACACACGAACTTATATATAAACCTGTTAACTTCCATCCATCTAAAAACATGTGTGAGTAAGTAAATGCATAAACCTACAAGGCTACACCACCCATGACAATAAACTCAATTATATCTACGTAAAATATATTTGAAAGAAAAGATAAATTTGTAAATTGCTTTTTTATTTTTAAAACAAAATATTAGAGACCTATTTTTCTTAATTTTTCCTTAAAAAATTGTTTTTCTTAATTTTAGAAAATGTATGTTCCATGAAATATACTAATTATCATACTTTAACTATGTATTTTATTGCTTAAGAAAACCATAACTATATTTTTTTTATGGATTTACCTTCAAAACTAATTTGTAGAAAAACATTTTAAAACAGAAAATATAGTTATTCTCGTGAATCTTCCTACATATAAATTCGTAAAAAAATTCAAATATTTTCAAAAGTAAATTCACAAAAAAACAATTTTTTAAAGTATGTAGAAATTCATAATTATTTCATATGGATTTTTCTTCGAAAAAATCCGTAGAAAACTATATTAATATAAAAAATATAGAGTTTTTTGTAAATTTTCCTACAAATAAATCTGCAAGAAATTTTATTAAAAACTGTTTTTCAAAGATAAAATTTCAAGAAAGTATTTTTAATAAAAAAATGTAGATATATTTTCCTGCAGATTTATTAAAGGAAAAAAGCTTGAAAACAGTTAAAAAAAGACATGAAAAATTTTTTGTCAAATTTAATTCCTACGGAAATCATAATTATTTCTTACATATTTTTTTTGGTATGGTATTTCTTACATATATACCTTCAACAAAATCTACAAGAAACCATTTTAATTCAAAAAGGCTTAAACATCTTTTTGGTTTCTGTATGTATACTAAATTTTGCTTTTAGTCCCTGTATGTAATTTTACTCCAAAACAGTCCCTGTATCGACCAAATTTTTTGCTTCTGGTCCCTAAAGCAAAAATCTGCAGGAAAATTCTCAAGTTTCCTGCAGATTTTCCTGCGAATTTTCCTGCAGATTTTTGCTTTAGAGACCAAAAATAAAAAATTTGGTCGATACAAGGGCTGTTTTGGAGTAAAATCACATACAAGGACTAAAACCAAATTTTCGCGTATATACAGAGACTAAAATGACGTTTAAGCCATTCAAAAATATAGTATTTCTTGTTATTTTTCTCATAAAAGAGATCGCAAGAAATTTTAAATATTTTCAAAGATAAATTTCGCAATAAAATATTTTTAATAAAAAAAATATTTGTATCTTTTCATGTGGATTTAACTAAAGAAAATTTGCAGCAAATTAGTTAAAACCAAAAAAATAGATTTGTTATGTTTTTGTTATAATACAGTAAATGAAATTGATTAAATTATCCTTTGTTTGAAACTAACTTCCAAAAATATACTTACATACTATTTCCGTCCCATAATATATAAGAGAAAAAAAACACAAACATTTACATTTTTAAGAAAAATTTACTCTCTCTTACTTTTTTCATAATCAATAATCAATCAAAACTGTTTATACACTTTTTCATACAACCTTTTTACTAAAAAATTTACTTTCAATCATTATATTTAAATATTTTTTGTACATATATTTAACTTTTTTTTAATAAGTGTGATTTTCATTTTTTCTCTTACGATATGGAACAAAGAAAGTATTTAACTTATGGTCTATAAAGTATAAAGTTAGTGTATATCGGATTTGTTTTAGACAGCTTATTAAATATCATTAATGTCGATGAATTTTAATGACATCAAATAAATTTTCAATCTATCAGTGAATTTTATAAGTTTTGTATTAGCGTGTGTTATAATATTTTTTTACAAAAACATAACTTTTTGCTTTCTATTATTTTCCTTTCCTAATATTAATCTGGAAACAAAAACAGACCAAGAACCGAGGTTTGCTTAATTTGGTCGAATCCTTTGATGTTTGAAGCATTGATTTGATTTCAATTTCATCAGTGATGAAGCAGCAAGAGTTGACTTTATTACTGTGTCTCATATGGGCATTGACCATTCTCTATGGTGAAATGTTCTCTTACTGGCTTCCACCTCTTTTCACTTGTTCATGGCCCCATTTAATGGTATCACCTTCAAGTCTTCAACTTTTCACTTCTTCCTTTTCTGGGTCACTCTCAATTTTCAATTTTGTTATCAAATTTTATGCATTATGGTAGCTTCTTGTAGTGAAATATTGAAAATTGAGTTTTTATTTGAGGGGAGATTATGTGTTTGATTGGATCTATGATTTGTTGGAAATTAATTCATATAGTGAATTTAGTAAAATGTATAGCTGACTAATATGATTTTCTGATTTTTTTTGCTAACAGGTTCAAACAAAGAATGAGAGTTACCAAACTGATTATGTAAAAGTTGCTGTAATTGCAGATCCACAGGTGAACTTTTCTTACTCTTATGTCATGCATTGCATATTACAATAGTACTATATAATAAGGATTTAGTTTGATATGCGCACTGCCACTGACACACTCTGTCAATTAATCATGTATTGAATCAGTAAATATTTTTGACTTTTAATCATATTTAGCTTAAAAAGCACACAAATGATGTTTGTAATGATTGACAGTGAAAGAAGTTATTTTTTTTGGGTGTTAACCCTCCGGTTCCTCAGGGAAGGGGCCCTAGTAATCTAGAGTTCGGCCTCTCAAAGTAAGTAAAGTTTGGTTAAAAATTGTTTCACTCAGGAATCAAACTCAGATTCTCCCGAACGATTCGTCCTTTGCAAAGCCTGACCAAGAATTGTAAAAAGTTTTACAATGATAGTGCATTTAAATTAATCTCACATATTAATGACAAGTTTACTTGCATTGCATATGTCTCTTTATGCAAATCTATTGCTATTGATGTATGTTTATGTGCATCTAATATTTTGATGTGTTTTTTTCAACATAACAGCTCATGGATAAAACTACTCTTCGTCTTCCTGACAAATCTCTTGTGCTGGAAATTGTGGAATTCTACACTGATTTAAACATGCGTCGATCATTTTTTTCATCGATCCTGCCTTTCAAACCTGATGTCATATTGTTTTTAGGCGATTACTTTGACGGAGGTCCTTATTTATCAGATGAAGAGTAAGTCCTGAAAAACAAATATCTATTTGTGATTTGGCTCTATATAAGCTTAAAATTTTCTTGTGTTATCTGTTATGTCATGTGAAATGTTTCCAATGCTTATTTTCAGCTAAGGTTGAGTCTGGAATTTAAATTAAACCTTTCATTTTTTAAACAACATAGCTGGTTAGTGGTAACTTCTTGAGGGCGCATTTTGTAAACAATTTAGGTAACTGTTTATTTAGTAAGTTATTCTAGGGAGCTTAGTTAAGCACACTTATTCATGAGCTATTGTGGAAAACCTAAAGAAATACGTCAAAAACAACTTATGGATATAAAAGGAAATTAAATACTAATATAAGTGCTTATTTCATGAGATAAGCCTACAGAAACTCCAAGTAAGCTTTTCCAAGTGTCTCTTTATGAGCTTAGTTCTATTGTTTCTTTTGTTTGTAAAATGTCATGTTCACTCGAATTTCCTAATATGAAATTCTTTTACAATGCTTTTGAATGGACAGATGGCAGGAGTCTTTCAACCGCTTTAAACATATCTTTGGTTTGAATGCACAAAGAAAATACACAGACAAGGAAGTTTATTACATTCCTGGAAACCATGATATTGGTTATGAAAGGATTCATTATGCAAAGCCAGAGGTATTTTTAACATCTTATTGCTCGACTTTTGATGTTCAACTTCTAGTTGCAAAAAAGTAGCTTTGGATGGTATGTACAATACATAGCTATGATGAAGTCAAATGCCAAATGCATGGTTGAGAGTTTGTCACAGAGATTCTATACTCATGTTTTTTCAGTTCCATTTTGCATAATTTACAATCTGTAATTTATAGAATGCAATGAACATTTTATTGTTTGCACTTTCTTTTGACTACTGTCCTTTGGTTTCTTCTTTTCTCATAACATTTTTGTCATTGTGTCCGCATAGGTTACCAGACGCTACGAGGAAACATTTGGGACTAGAAACAACAGATTTGCAGTTGGAAAAGTGGATTTTATTGCTGTCGATGCACAAACTCTTGATGGTAAGCTTGCTTTTGCCCTGTAGATTTGAGCCATCGCGTTTCTTAAGTAGCAACACTTCATTTGCTAGTACTCTTATATTGTGGCATCAAAATAACAAACATAATTTATATAACTGCAATATAATAAAATTTCCATCATATGCTATTTACATATTTAGTTATTGTATTAGGATTTCTTGAAAAGTTGAAATTACTGAACTCATTATGTTTTCTATAGGACAAAGACAAAAGAATCTGACTTCTCAAACTTGGGATTTCGTAAAGAATATCTCTGTAGGTATAAACTGGCCAATACATCAGATTCATTTGTATTTGTTTTGTTGCATTATGTTTCCTGTAGTAATCCACGAGTCTTTTGTACTTTACTAGATAACGTAGTTCGTCCAAGAGTCTTATTAACACACATTCCTCTATATCGACCGGATGGTACATACTGTGGTCCTGATCGTAGCTCTCCAATTATTAATCAGGTAAATTATACGACAGTTTCTTCAAGTGAATCTATAGTGATCATGTTGTATTTCATGGGGTGTTGGCCCTCAAAATACTGTTGTGCCGTGGATTGTGTCTGAAATCTTATTGTTTTTCACCTGCCAGTTGTTGATCTTCAAACTAATTAGTCTCTCTTTAATTTTTAGAGGATACACCGTGCTGCATATGATAAGACTAATGATATTTTGTAAGTTACTCGTCTTATGGCATGGAATTTGCACGAGCTTTGTATTGGTGCCTCATATATACTGAGATTTGATTTTACTTTTGGTCCACTCAGATATCAGAATTATGTTATCGAGAAGTCATCGAAGTATTTACTAGATACTATCCAGCCTGTGAGTCATCTACATTCCCTTTGGATTTTTGTGCATGGTTGTTCCACCCTTGTATGAACATGAGGAAAAAAAAATCCATGATTAATTTGAAAACAATTTATTTTTCATGCATATAGTTTGCTATTTAGTTTATGTTTTCATTTTTAGAACTTTTGACTTTGGCAGAAGCTTATTTTATCTGCCCATGATCATGATCAATGCACCATCACTCATCAATCTAAATCCGGGCCTGTAAAAGAGGTAAGAACCTGATCTTTTTATCTGGACAATCTCGTTCAGCGTTCAAACACTTTAACTGACAGTAGCATGCAGCACACTCTAGGTACCATAAGTTGGCAACAAGGAAATTGGTATCCTTCTTTCATGTTGTTATCGGTCGATAACTCAACTCATCCAAATGCTTCTATGCCAGAAGAGCCTTTGTTGACTCATCTATGTTACCTTCCAAAGCAATTACACATTTATATGTGGTAGGTAGTTCTAAATGCCGATAATCATTTTTTAATATAATTTCCCCCTGAGCATTTCTATTAGAGAAAAGGGGGTGCAAACTGGTTTCACACTGTCATCCAGTGAGACTCTAGCGTTTTGCAATTGCGGTTAGAAAGTGGACTCACCTGGCCATATCATGAGTTTTCATTGGACATCGGTGTAAAACTATTTTACATCAACAGTGCATCTCTATTAAACACTTTCTGTTGGCTCTTATGTTTTGCTGTAATTTCCTTTTCCAGGTATATTGTTCTATTTGTCCTTACTCTCCTTGCCCTCCTACTTTGGCCGACAAGCAGCACAAGTTTCTGGCAACAGTGTTGGAACTTGGCGGGCCATTTTAAACAACTTATAGCTTCCATGGTATCTAGAAGCGAAACAAAAGAGAAGGATGAGGATGCCAACTATGAATATGAGATGATGTGGGATGCAGAAGGTTCAATGCATCTTATAAAGAAACCCTTGAAGGCCTCCACTGTAAATTCAAATGAACGAAGCTTAGGAGAAAGGTAAACTTTGGTTTTCACATTGCGTACTATTATGCGGTACATGGAAAGTATATTTGGAAGTTCAATCCTGGATAAATGTGATTTCTTAGTTTGTCATGAAACTAAATTAACACCATGAGCCTGTTTTGATCGACTTATTTGAGTTTTCTACTACTATAATTACTTGTGAAACTGTTTGAGAGAACTTATGGAAATAGCTTATGACAACAACTTATAGCTTATGTGAAAACAGTTTGACTATTTTTTGTTAAAGAAATAGCTTATACATAAGCAGTTATGCCATAAGCACTTAATTAAGCTGTTTATCTAAATAGGGTCAAACTTTGTTAAATATTGGAGACAACTTAAGCATCTTCATTTGTGTTTTTTTTATCCGCTGCCAGGGGTAATGTTGTAATGCGGCCAACTGCTAGAAAATATACTGGTCAAGAAGCAGATTTCTCTGTGAATATGGATACGGCTTCAAGCACCGGACTTGATCCTCTAGCAAAAATACCTCCCAGAACAGGAAAATCGAAGACAACAATTATAATACAAAGATTAGTACGCACACTACGGATGCTGACTGTTATTGCAGCCGTCAACGTTCCTCTTTACATGATGTTGCTATTCAAGGATTGGATTGACAAATAACGACGAGATTCATATGTGAGCTATATCATTCGGGTTTTACATGAAGATTTTTTTGTAATGAAGTGTTGTAGTAGAATCAATTAGATAGTTCAAGTAGGTAAGTTCTATCAGCATGATCTAATCAACCATGTACTGATGCTTATGTATGTGTAAATTGGTAGCTTGAAACATATACTTAAATTATTCATGATAGTGTCATGATCATATGGGGCTGAATTATTGTTTCTAATGCTCTCCGGATTTCCATAACTCATTAATTTGCTGAGTTTGCTCATAGTTTACATAATTTAATATTCAAAGCCTTTGTGTCAGTTTCATTTTTTTTTTATATTTTTTATATTCAGTTTCAATTTTTTTTATATTCAGTTTTAATTTTTTTTAATATTCAAAACCACATTTCAATTGCATTTACACTAAATATAGAATCACAACTATATTCTCTATCCATCATAAAATAATGTTATAAGATTCCACATAAGATGCATACATTACATTTAGAAGTATTATTTTGTATTATGGCTAAAGTGTGTGTTATTTAACAGTAATATTATAAGCATGTGGTTTGTACTTTGTGGCATGCTATGAGGTATTGACACAGATACCAGAAGAAAAAGCGACATTGACAACATTGATATCTATAATAATTTGAGAAAATATAAAAATTTAATGTAATCAATGTGTCGGTATAAGACACTAACGCATGTTAGACATCATATACGCATTTATTGTGAAATGTCGGCGCTACATATTATGCTTGAAGGTGGACAACTTTTAATATAAACCTCTAGACTCTCCTTTCCCCACAAAAATAAAAGATTGATTATCATATGACAAAGACTTCGCCTATGTTTGATATCACAGTGGGTATGCCAAAATTATGGTGATTTTATAGAAACTACATACTGTAGCTTTTGAAAAATCACGGTGAATCACCGTGATTCTGACATATCCATTGTGATACTAAACATACATGAAACCTCTCCGTGAATGACTTATGTGGGCCATTTTGAAAATGTTCAATAAGCATTATAGGAACTTGAAAGGTAATTTAAAATGACACCTGCATGAGTGGCTTATTTTGGATGCAAGCACTAACTCAGCTCACACTTGGTTGTCTATCACACCAGTGAGATCTTGTGTTGCAAAATTGGTATGACAGAGAACATGGATCAAGATACATGTCTACCTTTTCAAGGCCATACCAATATAATGGAAATTTGGAATAGCTAGAGCCAAAACATTTGTGTTGTCAAATCAACCTTTGGTCAAATACTCCATGATCCTTTCAAGTAATGCTGTCAAATCAATATATCTTCATCACAAAATCTTTTTAATCAAAACTTTCTATTTCAGTATGTTTTGATCAAAGCATTCTTATGCAGTAACTCTAAGATCATATCACCTTAAACACTAAATTGAACCACATAACTCATTTTTACTTTTGTTAAGACTGAGATTTAACCCAAATTTTAAGAACTTTCTCAAAACTTATTTTACTAGTTGCATCCACAAGATATCCATGCAAAAAGGGGGTGCAAGTTGCTTGGTAACAACTTGAAGAGCATAGTAAGACAAATAAGATATAACAGCAAAATTAATTGTGAAGATTATGAGATGTAAGGAAATTATATAGGTGCATTTGTTGTGTGTATTAATGTCTGCCAAATGGGATATTGGTCACATTTTAACACATTTTTGAAAAACACAGAATCTTAATTGTGACTAAACATTCAAACATAGATTAGTCTCATAATAAGTCAAAAGAACTTAAGTTTCATTACATCTCAGTACTAACTTTGATGATTTTAGATATGTAAAGGATCATAATAAGATTCTTTTTATAAGGAACACATTCAAAATTCGTTGATTTTACAAGAACGAAAAATCACATTCATACCGATGCAAATTCATGAATGACAATCGGTGATTTAACATGTCTTATATATATTATATCATACAACATATGACATGAGTTTATTCCTTTTTGTATTATTTTTTTTTCATAGTTCTTATAGTCATATAAGAAAAAACAATATATGTAATACAAAAAGGATGGTTATACAATAAGATATGCAGAAAAGTAATGTCCATGTGAAGGACTAATTAACATTGCAAAATTACAATTATTCTAGCATCATATCATATCAGCTGAAAAACTTTCATTTAATCTGTTCCTTGCAAGCTCCATATATAGTGATAATGCCTTGTTCATGTTGTAGAAAATCCAGAAAACTCTCCAATTTCTTCATGAAAACCCATTGAGTTTATCCAAATGAGTCAAAAAGTGAAGAAAAAAACATAATGGAAAGAGTTCATATAAGCCAACATGAGCTAGCAGCATATGCATAGTAATATTATGTAGCTTCAAGGTGTCATCTTTTAGGAAGATAGATTGAAAAGAGTGATCTTTAGGATATACGAAAGAGAAAGGGTCGAAAAGAAAGTGTCAGAGAGTGTGTTGTTAGCCTTCTCTGATTGTTATTTATAGGCTATAAGAAGGTGAAATCAGACGTGTTTGTGTTAGAGAGTGTGTTGCTTGCGCTCGCTAGTCTTCTCCTTGAATGTACCAACAAAGAAGCATTGTTGCACAACGCCGAACGATGTAGAGACGAGCTCTTTGCTCCTTAACCAAAGAAGCACACTTGCTACTGATTCCATTCCTTTTTTTCTTTGCATGATGAGTCTTTTCTCCTTGCTTGTACTTCAAATTTTGGAATTCAGCCATGGATGTTTCTATATGGTATTATAAAGTATAATGGATGGTTGCTAGATAGAGCTTTTGTTCTTTATCAAAGAGGAAACCCCTAAAAAAAAGGCTAGTTGCACACAGCCTGAGGAAGTTCGTGGGAGTTAAAATACATATATATAGACAGATAGAAGCAAAAGCCACACCTAAAGAAAAATGAATTCTCTGCAGTCGACGTCTCTATCAGTCGCAATCTTGACCGTTGAATGAACATAAGACAGATTTGATTCTAATTTATATTTTAAAGAGCAGTACTTATTTTAACACTTCTTTTTCCAACATTCACTCTCTTAATCAGCGAAAATCATGTGCGTCTCACTATTTTATGTGTGACCATTTTCAATATGGTGTGATCCACATGAATTTCATCGGATAAAAATAGTGAGTGTTAAAAAGAGAACATTAGAGTGAATTTCGCTAGCTTTACTTTATTTTAATCTCGATTTTATATAACTAAAATACAAATTATATATCTAAAAGTTATCAAGCCGGTGACAGATTGTATATCTCAGTCTGATCTCAATCTAACGGCTGCCATTCAAAGACTAGACTGACCGTACCATTTCGCGACTTCAACAAATACAATTCCACATAAAAGTTGACTGAAAAAATGGAGTAAATTGAAAGTGAACGTGGGCAAGCTCGAAAAGTGAGGGATTTGCAGGCTTTAGAGGGTTTAAAATTCAAGGAAGTGAGTGAGAGGGAATGAATATGGTCTTGTTGAACATTTATTTAGCTTGTTGATTAAATAAAGTAATACATAACTTATGTTACCAATGTAATAAAAGATTAAGTAATGTGGCAAAAACAAGAAAAGGTTAATTAGAAAAGTGGCAAAGGTGAACATGAAAAGAGGGAACACTGCTGTAATGGAGACAAAGCCATTGGAACAGGAACCCGGCAACCTTACCTCAACTCTTAGGTGGATTGGAGTTTTTGTTGGATTCTAACTTTGTTAACTCCCAACAACAACATCTTTCTTTGTTACTTCCAAATTATTAGTCCAGCTGTTTAATTTTATCTATTAATTAATTAATCTTAGTTTGTTAATGCAAGACAAATTCTGACTCATAAGTTTAATATATTAGCAACTACGTGGCATTAGTAGTAGTAGTAATTAGTGTTGTGTCAAAGATATTGTCACATTTTTTTAACATGTTATAGTTTGATGAATGTTGATTATGTTGGTGGATATGGATTGTGTTTGGATTTACTTTTTCTCTTTGGTTGCTTTATAATTGGTCTGTTGGAGATTCACCTTAGTGACTAATGATATAGTTGAGATAATTGTTACCAGAGTATCTCCAATGCATGTTCTTACCATATAGTTCTTAAATATATTAATGAATTTTCATGTTAGGGTATGTGCCACATAAGAATGGTATCCTCAACAGAACATGCTCTTGCAAATTTTCTTGTTAACATTATGTTTGTTTCTCTCCTCTATAATCTATGAGCCATTGGCATATACATGAATCTCATAGATTACACTCACATGACATCTGTAATAATTTGAAAAAATGAGAGTAACCGAATATCACAGATAATAGGGTCGTGTTGGTGTCAGACATCGACACATATCGAACATTTGACACGCCTTCAATTAAAATACTATTAGTGCTATATAGCCTACAATTGTCACTTTTTTTGCTGCTAAAATTATTCCTTAACATTCTCCTATTTAATTGAAGTGTTCTTATAATATTATCTATTGTGATAAGATATAACAAATTTATTTAGTGTTCTTAACTTTCTTACGCCAGGGATACTTTAAACGGAGGTACATCTTGCTTGATGAGTTAGTTTTTATGGTTGAGTTAGATTCAAACTCAAATTTTAAGATGGTATGAGAATTAATTGTAGATCTGTTGTAAACTTTGCCTTCATATATCCAATTTTAAGTGCTAGGGCATGTACTATAGTTTCCATATTGACTAGTCAAAGTCAAAGTTCTAAAATGTTGAATCTTGTCCCTTTGTGAGATTGATGATCCGTTTTAAAATGTTAAACAATATTTTACAAACTAAATCCGACATCAAACCAATGAAACACCTGAATCGTAGGTCATATGATTTAAATCGATCAAATTAGAATTAAACTGTGATTGAACTATCAAAATGACCGAACTACAATAAAAGTCGATTTAAAGGTTTCAACCAACGTCTGGTTTAGTATAGTTTATAGAAAAGCACTTTCCAGCAAAGCTAGTATACGTGGAGTACTCACCTTATGTATATATGTGTCTATGAGAATGCAAATCAGAATCAAAATATGCTGGTTAGATAGACTTATTGATAAATAGTTAAATTAGTTAATTCTATCAGTTGGTGGAATTTAGATGGTTGGCTTCCAGTTTCCAATGATATCCCAAAAGCTTGGATTCCAAACACATATAATCTGGAGAAAGATATGTGTATATGAGACAAACTTAATTTCACCATGAAAAGATATACGCCATATTTGATTCATTGCTGGCATCTAGGATTCAGCCCCCTAAGTCTGCATTGGTTTGAGTTTGGTCAAAGTAATGAAAATATGTCAAGAAAATTTGATTCTGTATTTGTATGCAAGGGAAGTTCATATCTTAGTATATACTAAAAGCACATGTCATTATATTTTCCATTGCATCTAAGCTATTTTTATTTTACATTGCCATTATATATTCATTATACAAACCAGTTTGTATAAAATAATGGTATAGATTCTGGTATAGATATATCAAAGTGGAAAATCTGGTAATTTCTATTATTATAATAATGTTTAGAATTTAGATCACTTTAAAAACAATTTATTATTTTATTCTTTTTGAGAACATAAGGCTCAAGTGGTTAATGAGTTCGTCTTAAGACGAATCGTTTGGAAGAATCTGAATTTAATTTATGAGGAAGAACAATTCTTGATTAGACTTTACTACATAGTTGAACTATGAATTTCTAGAACCTCTCCTTTAAAAGAGTTAACAAAAAGAATAAGTTTATAATAATTAAACATAAAACCAGATTAAGATAAAACAAGCATTAATTCATTCCATGAGCAAAAGACAACTATGCAGATGGAGATGGTAGAACAAAATATCACCAATATGCATTGCTAATAGAAATCCACACCTTGCATGGGCCAAATTGACACAAATTTCAGAGGCGGCTCAAACATATCCAAGCCCATCTTTTAAGTCCACCCATAAAAAGAATTTGAAATTTCTTTTTTCATCTTTAAAAATCGTACTCATCCGAATTTACACATCTAATCTGGAAAAAAAATAGTACTATTTAGTCTAGATTTATCCATTTGATCAAACACGGAACAAAGAATAGTGTTCTTCTTTTGTATGTAGAGATATGATTTTTGAGAAAACATTGTTGAAGGAGGTAAAAATAGTTCTCAAAATATGTTAGAAATAAATGGAGAAAAGATTAAGGGTCCATTTGTTTTGGATTATTTTAAGAAAAAAACTATTTTTTTATCAAAAAAATTCATTTTATCATTTCAAGAGTGTTTGTTATAGATTTATATATAAATCATTTTGTAAAAAAAATAATTTTTAGCTCCAAAATGTAAAGTTATTCCTAAAACTTTTTCAAAAATCTATTTTTTAAAAAACTAAGGAACTTATGTGTAGGAGCTTCATATTACATAAAAATGATTTTTTTATTTTATAATAAACAAACGAAACATAGCTTTAGATTTTTTTTAAAAAATTCGACAAATTTTTTTTAAAACAAAATCATTTTTTTAAGAGCTTAAACAAAAACACCTTAAATGATGTCACTATGTTTGGTTTCACGGTAAATGTATCAGAATCACGATGTATTTCGGCGTTTTTGTATTGTAATCTCCTCTTTTACTAATTTTTGTTCGTCTTGAACAAAAATTTGATTTTGTTAATAATATCTATTCAAAAAAAAAAAAATCACGACGATCCATCGTAATTTTGTAGAAACTACAAATTATATCTTCTATAAAATTATGATAGATCACTGTGATTCTGACATTCCACCATGATACCAATCATACACGTTGTGAAATTGAAACCAAATTCAAAATCACAAATCCGTGACATCATTGATGTTGATATGCATAAACCCAACTCAAACCCAACTCATTACGCGCAATGTTGCCATTTTTTCACACTATATATTAAAACCTTTGTATCACCTTCATATGTCATTACTCACCACCATATAAATATTAATTAATTACTATATTATTATATACATCATGTCCTCCATTATAATCATTCCAATACTCAAAAGCAAATTAATTATTGACCCGTCATTGTATTGCAATAAAAGGAATAAAGCCTTGTTTGTTTAATGAAAAGTGATGTTGTTGGTTAAAATGTCTTGTGTCTTTCTCTCTATCATCATAATAATAAAAGATTAATCAAGTATCACACGCTAAAGCAACATTGCTTTGTTTTGAATAAGAACTTTAATGTCAAAAATAAAAAACATTATATTGCTTTGTTTTGTTTTACAATTTTATTTTTATTTTTTGGTACAAATTTTGTTTCACAATTTTTCCTATAAATGTCTCATTCTCATTGTGTTGGTGAAGATACGGATTAATTCATTTCCTTTCAATAATTTTGACCTTAAAAGCCACCTATGTTCTTTGCTTATTAAATAATAGTAATAATTAAGATGATTTAAAATGCTAACATTTTATTTATGAACTTTATTTCAAACTAACAAATCAAATTATCCAACTCAAGTGGATAAGATTCACTTAAAAAGAACTCATCCAAGATGATTTAAATTCAAATTATGGGTGAAATAATTTTGAAAGTTACTCTTTGTTTCTCTTGCATTGTTTACACAAAAAAAAAAAAACACTATTAAAATATATTTTACGATACAATTTACACCGGTGAAAGATATCACATGACAAAATTTGTATTATCGAAAGATATCTTTTAGTAAATAGAAAAATATGTTAATGATTTTGATCAATTTAAGAGCGACGTAGAACATCTGTCAATACCATAACATATTTTCATAAGGACAAAATTAAAACTTAAAAAAGTAAATTTTGAATGACTACAGTGCCGCTAGACTTACTTGAATTTTTAGATGATGATTTTTTTGTATTAATCGTCATATTTGAGGAAGGAGCCTTAATTGTCCTGAGTTTCGTCACGAAGTAAGTTAAGTTTGACTAAAAAGTTATTCCATTCATGAACTGTATCCAAATTCTTTTAAAATTCGTCATTTGATGAAATTTATTAACCACATAAGTTTAATGTTTTAGTTATGAAATTTCAATCTTAGTTGTGAAATAATATACCGAATATAATTTCACTCTTAAAGATAAAATAAGAATAACATTACTTTCCGCCAAAAAAAAAAAAGAATAACATTACATTACTTGTTTTGATAAAAAAAATTTCAATTCATTTTATTTGTCAAACATATAAAATTTAATATCTCTATAAACTAAGTTAAACTACAATAACTTAACTCGAGTTATCTATTTCAAAAGCTAGTGACAAACCTAGCCAAACATATAATAATTGAAGATAATTTAAGGAAAACGTTACAAAAATTTGTCAATTTTGGTAAAACCTCTAAACTCTCTAATCTTACTTAAAAAAAAATATTGCAAAAATTATAAAACTTGGAAAGAACAATAACAATTAACAACAACATTATTAATTAACACACATAGAATTTAAACAGTGAGATAAGGTTAGAAAAAAACATACGTGTCCTTGGATTCTACTACCTAAATCGTGCTTGCCAGCTTTACTCATACTCTCAGTTATGGAGAGACAACATATATAAACAACAACAACAATGGCATAAACCCATTTATTATATTTTAATAAAAATTCAATTTTGACTAAAAGGGTTTCATTTAACATTGATTTTGCTTTCTGGGTTGGAACATTTTTTGTTTTTGAGTTCAAAGATTGAATTTTTTGAGTGTGAAAATATGCTGTCGGTGGATCCATGGTTGATGCTGATGCTGATGTTTATCAGCTTCAGTTGCAGTTTTGTCATCAATGGTGACACAGATCCAAATGATGGTAAGTGTTTTCTCTTTCATCTTATTCTCAAGTTTTCATTTTTCATATTTTTATTATCTCTTTCTCTTTGTGTTGCATTGTGTGTTAGAGTTAGTTAAGACTACTTTATTGCTTTGTCTTGTTTCTTTTGGATTTTGATTTCAGCTTCTTTGGATAGTTGTGCCAATTCTTTTAAGAGATTAATTTGATTTGGACAAAGTTTACTTTTTTATTTTTGTTTTTATTGGTTTTTGTCTTGTTGGATTAATGTGAAGTTTTCTAACTGATCTGTTAAGTAGCAAATTTTATTAACCTCACTAGTATCATTAATTATTCTGATTGATGATGAGGTTGTTTATGATTTATTAGCTAATGATTTTAAAAAAAAATATGGTGGCTTTTTAGTTGTGTTTGAGCTATTTGTGATGTGTGCTGGTAGTTTGTTGATGAAATATTGCAAATTTTACTTCTTAATTTCTATGGATTTTGAATGTGTGTGTTTAATGTAGACACAATTTACTGTAATTATTACATTTTGCTAATTTTTCTTCTCAGAGTGAAGTTGACTTGTATTCAATATCTTTATGTTTTATATCTGATGTTCTAATTCATCATTCTTGTATCATGATGAAATGTAACAATCTTAGGTTTGGTCTAGGTTGGATTTGTTTCTAGCTTATGAGAGCTTAAATGAGATAGATAATTACTTGAGAAAAAGCCTTTATAAGTTTATATGTGCTTCTAAAACTGTTGAGTTATATAGATTGATTTCAGCTTGTGTGAAAAATAGTTAATTAAACAACTCTCGTTGCAAGATCATTCCAATTAATCTTTTCCTTTAAGTGATTTTCGAAAAGTTCATTGAAACGTAAAGTTTGTCCTCTGAACTCTGGTGCCATTCTTCATAGCATGTCTGCATTTTTGTATAATGACTCGGTTGAAAGCTTTAATATCATTAACATTGACTTAGCATTTAGCAATGTGGTAACTACAATTGTGCTTAATTCCAGAATTGTAGTCAACTTTGTTCTTGCCTTTAAATAGAGCATTTTGACTTGCAATATCTTCGATACGGGATTAGAATTATTACGCACAAGGTGATTGAAACAACACCACGTATGCTGGATTCTATCTAGATCTGCTGATTTTGAATCCAGACTGAAAATTTCAGTGATCAATGTGTTCCCTTACGATTATATAAAATGGCGTTAATCAGTTTGAGAGTCATCTATATATCTTAAAGTTATATAAAATGGATGATTCTGCAGACAACACATTACAATACATATTTCCATTATACATGTTTGTGGTTTTCTTACGATCTTTTTGTGGATCTTCAATGCAGTTTCTACTTTAATGACTTTGTATCAAACAATGAACTCACCATCTCAGCTAAATTGGCCTGCCAATGGTAACGATCCTTGTGGACAATCATGGACAGGCATCACTTGCTCAGGCAACCGAATCACCGAAATGTAAAGTCACACTCTGTCACTTTATATGACTTGGGTGTTATTGGTTTTGTTTATGTTTTCTGATGCTTTTTGTTTTTCTTACTTCTCATCAGTAAGTTACCTGGTCATGGACTAGCCGGATCTCTGAGTTACAATCTACAATCCTTGTCGGCTTTGACCAACCTGTAAGTTAGGGAGCTTATATATAGGGACTTTTTTTTCTTTTCTTTTCTAAAGGCTTCCTATAATTAGGATGGAGGGAGTGTGTTTTAATATTATTAATGAGGCTTTGCAACTTTTGCAGTGATTTGAGTAACAACAATCTCGGTGGCTCTATACCGTACTCGTTTCCTAACACTTTGCAGCACTTGTATGTTTCTATAGCATGTATTGGTATTTTCATGGTTATTTTTGTTCTGATATTGTAATTCCTAACAGTCCTGTTACTTTGTTGCAGAAATCTTGCTAGTAATCAATTCAATGGGGGGATACCGTATTCTTTTTCTGATATTGCTTCTCTTATAAGCCTGTGTGTAATTATCATCTTGACGTCTTCTACTTCTCATTGTATAAACCTTTTAATAATTATTTGGATTTGTTTTTAAAATTATTTTTCATAATGTAGGAATCTCGGTCACAATCAACTCCAACAAGGACTGAGTATGAGCTTTCAAAAGCTTACCTCCCTTTCTACATTGTGAGATTTCTTCCTAACACTTCAACCATGTAAAAGTCTTTAAGATGGCTATCAAGTTTTCCCGTGTTTGGATGAACAACTTAACTAAGTGCTTATTCCATGAGTGTTTATCATAGTAGAAGTGTTTTTATTCTATAACAAAATAAATTAAAGTCACACTGTTTTCATATATGCAGTGTTTTCATAAGCTATCCTAGAGAGCTTATAGAAATAAGCTGAAAATAGCTTATGGACTTGACATAAGTTCGTTTCACAAGCTCTTCCAAACAATATGTTTCTGCTAAAACTGTTTCATATACTTTGGCTATTGAACTGTATTGAATGGCTTATGCTTTTGGCAATCTAAACAATATGTGTTTTTAATGAGTAATAATGGAGGCTACGTCTGTTTGGTGTTTATTATAAAATATATGCTAGAATTTGATTTGATGACAAATCAGGACCGCAGGACTATAATAAATAACTATTACTTGTTTCAGGGACGTTTCTTTCAATTCTTTTACCGGAGAACTCCCTCAGACTATGACCTCACTATCAAGCATAAAGACCATGTAAATGCCCAATCTCTTCTTTTTTTTGTCAATAAATATGTGGTATTGATTACATTCTAACTTGACTCGTTTATGTGTGCGTAGGAATCTACAAAACAACCAATTTTCAGGAACCATTGATATCCTTGCTGATCTTCCACTTGAAAATTTGTACGTATTTTTTGGCTGTTTCATATAACAGCTTTGGAATATCCTTCCCTATATTTCCATGGAATTACCTCATCAGTTGTATTTAATTTCTTAAATGTTTCTCAGGAATATAGAAAACAATCATTTTACTGGCTGGATACCAGAACAGTTGAAAAACATAAACATACAGTAAGCATTGCCACTATCAGAAATTTCTTTAAGAATGTGTTTTTCCATTATACATTGTATAAACTTTAAAATGGTCAAATTTAATGACAGAAAGAATGGTAATTCATGGAGCTCTGGACCTGCACCTCCACCTCCTCCTGGTACACCTCCAGTAAACAAAGACAACGGTAATCACAAGTCTGGTGGACATAAAACCTCGTCAGATTCTGGCTCAAGTGATGGAAGCAAAAAATCTGGTATAGGAGGTGGTGCCATTGCTGGAATAGTGATCTCTATCATAGTTGTTGGTGCAATAATAGCATTCTTTCTGGTGAAGAAAAGATCAAAGAAGTCGTTTGGAGATGTGGAAAAGATAGACAATCAACCCTTGGCTCCTCTTACAAATGAAGTGCATGGTCAGAATCTTGCATACTCTTGACGAATATTTTTTTCGATCTTTTAGGAGAATGTCTCTTGTTTTACGTCACATGTATATCTGATTTCATAGAATTTCACAATTTTATTAGTCAAATTGACATATTAGTATCTGTCATAATATAGGAATGAACTCAACGCAAACTTCTTCTGTGATTGACTTGAAGACATTTGATACTTCTGCGGCCTCAATAAATCTTAAACCCCCTCCTCATAAATCGTTTGATGAAGACGAGTTTCCAAAGAAGCCCGCTGTTGTCAAAAAGACCATAGCACCTCCTGCAAATCTTAAATCATATTCTATAGCTGACCTACAGATTGCTACCGGAAGCTTCAGTGTGGATCAACTTCTTGGTGAGGGGTCTTTTGGACGTGTATACCGTGCTCAATTTGATGATGGAAAGGTATTCCTTATCTATTTTGCTGCAAATCTGCTTCTATGGTCCAGTTTGGATTAACATTTAGCTTCTTACGAGAGCTTCTCCAATTAACATAACTTTTATGAATCTTAACTTGTGAAAAAGTTGCGTGAAAAAAAAACTTATGAAAAAGTTCTTATTATCTTATAAGTGTTAATGGAGAATTTAAATAAAAGAGCTTCTTAAGAAATTGAGATGCAGAAGCTAATTACAATTCATATAAGAACTTTTATATAGTGGACCATGTCTTGAACTTATGTATCTACATATAAATGGTTTTGATTGTTTTTTCTATTTCGAAAACATTGCAGGTTCTTGCTGTGAAGAAGATAGATTCATCTGTCCTTCCCAATAATTTGTCGGAAGATTTTATGGAGATAGTTTCTAACCTCTCCCGTTTGCATCATCCAAATGTGACGGAGCTTGTAGGTTATTGTTCAGAGCATGGACAACACCTCTTAGTCTACGAGTTTCACAAAAATGGATCACTGCATGAATTTCTTCACCTCCCTGATGAGTTCATTAAACCGTTGATATGGAATTCACGTGTCAAGATTGCTTTGGGAATTGCACGCGCTTTAGAGTAAGTTGTTTGCTATTGTTAATAGAAGATTTTGATAATGCATTTTTAAGTTAGTTTTTGATAATGCATTTTGATAGTCCTTTGCTATTGTTTGGTTTGGGAATTGCACGCGCTTTAGGATTTCTAAAGACAACAGAAGTTCAAACAGATATTTTAATACAAAAAAACAAAGTGTTGTCCATCATGCATCAATTAAATTTTTTCCCTAATGATTAATAACCTAACTCTATTAACTTATCTCATAGGTACCTACACGAAGTTTGTTCGCCATCAGTTGTTCATAAGAATATAAAGGCAGCCAACATATTGCTTGATACTGATCTTAATCCTCATCTATCGGACAGTGGATTGGCCAGCTATATTCCAAATGCAAACCAGGTGATTTTATAATTGACTTAAATGCAGTTTTGGTCCCCACCATTTCTAAATCGAAAAATATAGTTCCACAGTTATTAAAATTTTAGAAAAGATCCCCCATGGAATTTGGTGCTTATTTTTGCCGATGCGTCAAGTTGAATAATGAGCTTACAAGTTACGTGGTGGTAGACATTTTGTTTGATACATCCTATGCATGGATATTTTTGTCTGATGCATGGATTTTGTTTAACAGTGACATTCAATTCAAAATACTAAAATTATTTGAAGTTCTAACTTGTATCTCATGTTCAGGTATTGAACAATAATGCCGGATCTGGATACGATGCTCCGGAAGTCGGATTGTCTGGTCAGTATACTCTTAAGAGTGATGTATATAGCTTTGGAGTTGTCATGTTGGAGCTTCTAAGTGGACGGAAACCATTTGATAGGTGAAACATTTGCATACTTTTACGCTTTAAAGTAACAACAGCTTTTACACTCTCACATGCTTCCCAACTCTATGGACATGGACATATTATACAGTTTTAGTTTATAAATTAATACAATTCCATTATTTGTAGTAAGTAGATACTAGATACAGATACAGTATCATGTACCTCTTTTAGGTTCAACAATTCTTTTTCAATTTCATATTATATAGTATTGCATTTTTTTAGGACTCTTGTTCACTTAGCACAATATTGAGTACAAAGGTATTTACATGATAGATAATGGTATGATGAATAACAAAATATTAACGGAGTTATAGTTACAAAAGAGAAAGCTAGAGTGTGTCTATTCACATTTTTGCTAATAGTTTTTGTTCTCCTTTGTGATGGTTCGCTCGTGCTATCTATGAGGCAACCTTTATGACTTCTAGTTGTTTTTGAATGTCTGAGTATACTTATTGTTATAACTGTTTTTGAAATTATGCACTGATATGATATTCTAACTTGTCATTTTTTGACTCTACAGTTCAAGATCAAGATTGGAGCAGTCATTAGTTCGATGGGCAACACCTCAACTCCATGATATTGATGCGTTGGCTAAAATGGTTGATCCTGCATTAGAAGGAATGTACCCTGTCAAGTCTCTTTCTCGATTCGCTGATGTCATTGCTCTCTGTGTTCAGGTAATATCATAAAATAGTTTTTACAGATTTATATTAGCATAAATTAAAGGCTTGCAACCACAGATTCACACTGTTGTGGATCTAGACCATCTGATCTTGATGCAAATGGTTTATATTTTGACTATGTTTTTGATAGATTTTGTTAAGTCAAAATATAAACTGTTTGATTAAAGATCAGACGACTGAGATTGTGTGAATGCAAGATATCTCGACTACATGGATTGGAATCTAGATCCATTTAGATGCTTACGGTATTGCATTATTACGCTGCTCTAATATTTATTTTTTTGGGGCAGCCGGAACCTGAATTCCGACCACCTATGTCAGAAGTGGTTCAAGCACTAGTTCGGTTAGTGCAGCGAACCAACATGAGCAAACGGACATTTGGAACCGATCAAGGAGGATCCAACCGAGGGGGTGATGACCAGGAAACCCTAGACATGTAAATGGAAATAAAATCCTTTTGTTGATAGAATGGCTTAAAAGGAATATAATATGCATCTCATTTTCAATGTTCCTTTATATCCCTTTGACAGTTTCTTTGAGTGAGACTCATTTGTACCATTGATCATTGAGGCTAGACAAATCATTCATGTATTTTATGCTGCTATTTATTTTATTGTTTATATAAATCTCAATAACTTAATTGTTTGCAAAATTGAAGCTCCTCGTTTTTTTCGTTTAATAGAGGACTTGTTGAGGAAATACAAACTGATTAAATGTGAAGTAGTACATTGTAGCTAAAAATCACAAATGGATTTAAGTACGATTATACTCGATAACCGTCCACTAATTGAAGTTTTGACAATTGCTTTTGGCTGTCAATATTCCTCCTGTTTTAAATATATGAAAATTGTGCCAACAAAATTTCAAATCAAAAATTGACAATATACTAACAATACACTAACAACTAACATTTGCTTATCAAAAAATAAATAAAAATACATCAGTTTTTCTTATATTTAGGACCTATTGAGACTGAGGTAGTCGCTATCAGCTGTGAGTCTCTACAAAACTTTTTATATGTGAAACCTCAAAATGGAAGATTAGTATTAGAAGATAGTAAATTAAAACATATCAGCATCAAAATATCTTAATATACAAGCATAGTGATATGAAAGTCAAAAATTCAAATACTACTCCGAATATAATGCCAACATTAACCATTTTATTCAAATAATTTCATTGAATTATTATTTTTATGAATGTAATGTAACATTGAGTTTTTTATAAATCGTTTTACAGATCAATGAAATTATGAAAATATTAGTTAATTTTTCCTATTACTATACTCGATCAACTACTCAATACACTTTTTTTCAGCTCTTGTAATATATATTTTACCCATTCTATTATTGAATGGAAATTTTGTTTAGTAATCCATAATTTGTCTTTATCATTCAAGATTAGCTATGATTTCCTTTATCGCATGTTATGTAGCAAAATGACTTATATTTTGAAACATATAGTATTAAATTTATTCTGCAGATAATCTAACATATTCTAATGGTCTTAGTTTGGTCAGAATATGTTGGATACAGTCTAACTTGAAGCTACAGTTTGTAACTTCGATATAACGATGAAATTTGCATAGGAACTTGGAATACAAATCATGTCACATTTATAACACTAAATTTCCAAGCAAATGATGGTTCTTTGGCAAAGACAATGTAATGCAATGCAACATTCAAAATCAATACGTTAAAGATAGCGAAAGAGTCTCAAACAATCATTGGATGTAAACACTAGGAAAATGTTAGTTACAGAAGGAGACCTTTAAGAGTCAACAATGAAATATGCATTCAACCAGACGTTTCACAAACTGCTCATCCACAAACCATATTCCCTTGGAATAATTTTCGCTGAGGAAAATAAATATTGTGCGAGCAAGTTAAGGTCTCTGGGAAGGGAGATGAATAAACTGCTCAATTGTAGACCATATATTTGGGAGTTGCGCTGAACTTCTGGTACCCTTTGATGACTTTATTCACTGCATCAAGGAAATCTTTCTCTGTAACAGTCTTCCTTCGGGCGCGGATAGCATACATACCAGCTTCTGTACACACACTCCTTATATCAGCTCCTGGAGAGAACAAAAAGTATCTTCGTCAGAAAAGAAACTAAATAAAAGGATATATAAGCCAGAATATTGTAGTTGGAAGATGTTTCAAAATTAAAAATTGCCAGTTAAGATGCTCTTACCAGTAGAGTTTGGGCAAAGCCGAGCTAGAAGTTCAAAACGGATATCCCTTTCACAGTTCATGGTTCTTGTGTGAATCTTGAATATTTGTGTCCTACTCTCTAAATCAGGAAGGCCAAATTCAACTTTACGATCCAATCGCCCAGGTCGTAATAGTGCTGGATCCAGAGTGTCGGGCCTAGAAAATGCGGACAAAAGGCAATTAGTAATAAGGCTAGCATGATTATGGAAACTGGAATGCAACCTTGATTTTATCTCTATTTATTGCAAAAGGATGGGTAGTTATTAAGAGAAAAGAACTTTGGAGTTCAACATTAATAACACCACAGTTAAATACAGAACAAATAGTAGTAGAATCAACCAACCTGTTTGTGGCCATCAAAACTTTGATGTTTCCTCGAGCATCAAACCCATCAAGCTGATTGACAATTTCAAGCATAGTTCGCTGAACCTCATTATCACCACCAACACCATCATCAAACCGTGCACCTCCAATTGCATCAACTTCATCGAAAAACACAATGCATGCCTTCTTTGAGCGGGCCATCTACAGGAGGTAACAAATTCAGCCAAATGGTACCAGATCATGGAACAATGATAAAAGCAAAGCTAGAAGACAAGACTTAATCATTTACCTGAAATAGCTCACGAACCATCCGAGCCCCCTCACCAACATATTTCTGAACTAGTTCACTTCCAATGACCCTGATAAAACAGGCATCGGTCCTATTAGCAACAGCCCTGGCTAGAAGTGTTTTGCCAGTTCCTGGTGGACCATAACAAAGCACACCCTTTGGAGGATCAATTCCAAGCTTGACAAATTTCTCTGGATGAAGCATGGGAAGTTCAACAACCTTGCAGAGAAATAAAAAATTTAGTACCACCTTAACTTATTTCCTTTTTTTATATGAAATGTGTAAACTTTCAAAAACTTACTTCACGCATCTTCTCGATCTGTTCCTTACAACCACCAACATCATTATATGTCACATCAGGTTTCTCTTCAACTGTCATCATGGTGACACTTGGATCAATTTTTGGAGGCAAAGGAATCTGAATCTGATATTTGTTTCTATCAACACTGCAATGATTAAATAAAGGTCAAAGAAACACGAAGACAAGGTAATAATGCTGTTACTCTTCTTTCCATTGGTGGTATTTTATCATAAGGAGTTATTTATGTATACATACCCAACACGCATTCCTTCCTCTATGTCAGTGGGGGAAACCTTGTCTCCAAGCCCGACAACAAACTGTTATCATCAAAGCAAAAGGAATATTAGACTGAGCGTAAAAAAGATATGAAAATCTTGGCATATAAATCGGTAAATGTTAAATGAAAAGATTGATGCGATGTATAGGCACCTTTGCAATCTGCTTCACATTGATAACATATTTGGCTTCTTCGGAGTTAGGATTTATAATTTTAGTGCACCTTGCAACCTGTTCAATAAATGCCCATCGTTAGCCATTCCTAGAAATAATATAAGCACTTTGAACAAATTCTACAAAATGAGAAAGAAAAAAATCACCTGAAGAGGCTGCTCTTCCTGCATCATTTGCTTATCAGAAACAAGATCCCACTGGCTTGGTGCAGCTAAACCAGTATCAGACTCCTTGATACCTATTATTACAATAGGAAGTTAACATCTAAGGAAGTATGTATGTGTTAACAGCATCCAACTCTAGCAACTAAGACAAACCACTATGAATGCCACAAAATAAAATTCCTAAATAATATCAACTATTGAGTTGTTCCTTCAGTTTAGATTTAAATTTGGATATAGAAATATACCCAATTAAGGGACCACTTGTAAACATCAAAATGAAAATAGACAGCAAAGAGCATAGAATAGACCACAATACCAAGAGAAAAATATAAAAGATGTAATTTTCTTTAGTTTAAACAATTTCAACCATCTACAAAGCAATCAAGAAAAGAAGAAACAAACTAAACCTTTTTCACATACCACATAAGTCATTCACTTTCTTTGCCATGTCTTTGATTTCCTTTTCCGTCTTCTTTATGTTTGTGGAATAAGGTCCCAAACCCTGCATAAAGAAGAACAAAATATTTCATAAATGACTGATAAATGCAGTAATAATGAGAAAACTACTGATCAGAGAGAAGCATTTTCAGTCCCAAGTCCCAACAACTAAGAAGCCAAGCAATGAAAGTCGGGAATCAGCGCATGACACCTGAGGTGCTAGCTCATTGGTAAAGAGCTAGCCTTGTAACCTCAAGGTACATAGTTCAAATCTACTCGGGGAAGGTTGTAATATGGCCATAAGTGCTACTTCAATAAACAGAAATTTCCCAATTCCCCAACTTTTTTTAAATAATAAAAATGAATCAACAAAAGAGCAAAACATCTCCATAAACATCACTTGCTTTCTATATGACACAGGAAATAGACTACACATACTTGAGGCTTCGACACTAAATACATTCGGTACACTTAATCTTTATCATATAACCACACAAGTTGTACCTACATGAAAAGCTTATTCGCATCGTGATTTTCTTACTTGACACACTTTAGACTATCCAAATCTTATTAACAATTACCACAAATAGTTCACAGCTACTACAAGCACCAATTAACACAAACCACACAACCTCAACTCTTAGACACCCAAAAACCCGATCAAAATCTGAAAAGAGGGTCAATAAAAAAGAAACCAATTTCTCTAATTCTTCCGAGTATACCCTTCAACTCAATAGACTTATAAAACTAACAAAAATGCTAAAATTTACAATTTTTAACTAACCCTAGATCCAGAATCACAAAATCCCAAAAAAAAAAACACTAACCGATAAAAAATCCAATAGACCCAAAGTTAAAAATTTAAAATTTACAACAAATTAGACAACAATTCATTGAAATAGAACAAGAAAAAGTAGAATATCACCAAAAAAGAAGATCTTGTAAACCTAAAAACAGAAATTGAAAAAATAAAATTAGGGTTTTAGAGAGAGAGATGATTACGTAGGTTTTGAGCAGAGCGATATCATCTTCGTCGAGTGGGCGAGGGTTCTTCTCGTCCTTGAGTTCATCTTCATGTTCAATCGCCATTGATGGATGAATTGATTTGGGATTGAGATTTGATTTAGGTATCTAGGTCTTTTTATTTATGAAAGGTTAGTCACTTCAACAAGAAAGTGAAATTTTAAAGCCAAATAAGTATTCTACTAAAAAATAAATAATTTAGGCTTAAATATATTTTTGGTCCTCTAAATATTTTTTTAAGGTTTTACTTTGGTTCTTTAATTATTTTTTGTCTCGTTTTGGTCTTTTAAATATTTTTTTATTTTGTTTTGGTCTTCTAACTTTCATTATGTTAATTTATTTGATCCTAATTATCGTTAGAAAAATGCCAAAAACGTTAATTTTGCCTATGTGACACTTAGAGACTTGATGGCTTTGGTGTGAGATCCAATAGGAAAACGCCACGTGGCCAGAGATCTTCTTCTTCATCGAGTACGGAACTTCCTCCATCACTATCTCCGTCCACATCACCGGTGATCTTTCCAATCACGAAAACTTACGAAACGATACTCCAAAACCTCTCATAATTTACGCTGAATCCAAATCAGATGTCTGTTTTCTCATTAGAGACTTTTACCTCTCGTTTTTTACATTTTTCTAACGGTTATGATCAAGTAGGTTAACAAAATGAAAGTTAAAGGACCAAAATGGAACGAAAAATAGTTAAAGGACTAAAGTGAAACCTTGAAAATATTTAGAGGACCAAAAATGTATTTAAGCCAATAATTTAAATAATCTTATGTCCTTTTTCTCATTAAAAATATAAATATTTGTAGCATTGCTTAATTATATTATTTTTTTACAAAAAAATGCTTAATGATATTTTTCATATTCAATAATGTTGTTTCAAACGAATAAAAACTTTACGAAGAGATAGCGAAAAAAAAAACTGACCAATGAAATTATGTTGTTTGGCTGAAAATTGTGGCGGAGTTTGAATTTTTTTTAAGTTTGGACAAAATTTTAGTCTAACAAATAACCTTTAAAATTTTTAATTTATCTCAATTTTTCCCTAGCAAGTGGCTTGAACAAATAAATATCATCACTTGAGACAAGAAAGAATAGAATTGTAAATGAGATCATAATTCAAACACAAACAAAAGAGTAATCAACATATCAATAAAGCATCATAATAATACAAGTAAATGTGAGATCTCATATCACAATATCTCTATCAAACTAAGTCAACAACATTAAATTTAATAAATAATTAAAACAAAACATTTAAAAGAAATCAAACCTCCACAAATTATAAGTGGTTTAGTCGAGCATGTACCGAGTGATTGAACAGCAAGTGAACTCCCATTTAAAGTTTGCAAAAAAGTTAAACATAATAATATTTCATAGTCATGATTCATGAATCCTAAATCATAACTAATCCACAAAAGTTACATAATAATAGAAGAACTAATATAAACTAATATAAGGAATACAGGTGACATCCCATATTAGAACCTCGAAAAAATATAAACATAATTAATAAGAGAAAGGATAAAAAGTACTTGATTTGTATAAAAAAAAGTCAGGTAACATACATTTATGAATCATGTAGTAGAGGTATTTTTCATAAAGTGTCCTCACGAGCATGTGTTTCACAACAACACTAGGGAGCAACAACAATAAGATCCAATCTAGAATAGTAAATTCTTTGCATTTCGATTCCATCATACACGCAATGATAAGAGCTCCATGGACATTTTTATTTTGGAGCTCCTGATATCTTGATTCCAGTTCATCACTCTCTGTACGACAGATGATCTTACATCTTTCGCACCAAAATGAAAGTGGAAAGGAGAAAATAGTGAAGAGCAAGAAACAAAAAGTTTGAATGAACACTCAAGCGAAATTGAAAAAGATATGAATCAAATGAAGAATATATATATAGAGTAAGCCAATTCAGAGGCCTATTTAACTACCCAAGCCCAATTCAATATAATTTAATTGATTATTAAAAAAAATTAATTAATTTAATATAATACAAAACGACTACAATGGAGCATTTTCACATTTAAGTTTTATTTATGGAAATTGTAAATAAAAAATCTCCATATTGTAAGGACTAATTCATTGAAATTGACATTATAAAAAGTGAACATAAAACCTGTCTTCTTCTTTATTATTCGATTATTACTTCCAATTGCTAGCTAGCTACATTGTATTTTTTCAACCAAGTATTCGTTGAGTCAAAAAAAATCAAGTAGATTTCAACTTTTTAATAAAATTATTTTAAATAAACTACAGATAAAACATTTTTTTGGTAAGAAACTTAAAAAGGAAAACTAAACACGAGAAAAGAGGATTTCTATTACGTCATCGTCATTTTTAAGGAGGTCACAAACACCTGCTGGAAGAAAGGTATGGGTCAATAAGGCAGCATCTGAGGAAGCTCCAAGTTTAACGGAAAAATCTATATATTGATTCTCTTATCTAAGTGTGCGGTGAAGAAAAATATTCATTTAAAAAAGGCAGGACATTTATATATTGAATCAACACAACATGAATATGATATTTATCCAAATCGAAAGAGAACATTACTAAAATAATCATTAATCACTACAAAATATAAATTCTTGCTCAACAAGCAACACTTGAAGAATAGTCTGTACATAATTTGGCATGAATAGCTCAATTACACGCTGCAATGTTCATAATTTAAAATCACAATCCATCACCGTTCCATCACAATTTATCTTAATCCAATTATGCAAGGGATACACCAAGCTAATTTTTTTTAACAGAAATAAATGCTGAAATAAATATAACAATTTAGAGGTATATTAGTATTTTGTAAAAAAAAAAAAAGAAGTATATTAGTATTTTGTAAAAAAAAAAAGTATATTAGTATTTATTCACAAAAAATGTTATATTGTACAAACAGCCAGTGTAATGGGTGTAATTTGATTATCTACATTGCAAAACTATCACCATTAATTTCATTTGACATTTATAAAATCTCAACTATTGAATACAAAAGCACATTAATATTCAATAACAAAAAAACTATTTTTGTACAACTTCGTACTGTTAAACTTTCACTGTCAAAGATTCTTTATTAACAAAGAAATCCATCTGAGTAAGTTGGTGTCTCTCTAAAAATGAGTCAAAATTTCAATGCAAAAACCTGTATTACAAATCTAGTTAAAAAATAGACTTTTCGAATTTGATAACATCTTTGGTGTTTAAATCATATATCTTGCAAATTTCTTCAATGGTATGTCTACTAAGGCCTTCATCATTCCCATCTTCTTGACGAACAAGATTCTCAAGCTCTTCAGATGGACTCAATACCTAATTGAAACATCATGTAAAAAGAAAAATAATATATTAGCAAGTACACAATGCAATATGAATGCTAGCAAACACAATATTTCTAAGAATTGGATTATATTCTAAAGTGGACAAAATCATTGACTTGCTCCTTAAGCAAAAGGGATTCTGTGCTAGCATGTGAAAGAGCAATGACATGGTTATTAAACTTGTAGCTCAATTGGCATTCCCATTCTAAGACTTGATGACGATAGAAAGAGTAAATAACTAATTTAGTCTCTAAAATTATGTGGACAATTTGGGTCTCCAAAATAATTTCTAAACTTGAAAATCCTCAATCACAATAGTCCTTTTGGGTTGTCAACTTAGGTCACTAATCCCCTAAGGGACTAATGTGATCAATGAGTTTGAGGACCGCGTTGCAAGACCCTTACAAGTTTAGAGAATAGCATGGTGATTCAACCGAAAAGATAGATGATTGCACATCTGATGTACCCAAAAGATATGTAAACTTCATGAATTGCAAATTAAATTACATAATTTTATTGGTCTGCAGTAAACAATAAAAGTATTGTAAATCAACATAAAGAATGTATATGCCAAAAGCTTATAAAAAAATAGCTTATGCATGAAGTAATTTAAAGTGAGTAACGAGCGAACGTGGAGCATAGTTGTAATTGTTTTTAACCCAGCTTTGGAACTACTTTTTCACTTTCCAATATCTCAATTAATATTGGAAACGAGTATGTATACTTACCCAATGTGGTTCATGTGAACTAAGGCTTTCATTTTTGGAGTCGTCATGCTCAGTTTCCTTCTTATCTATGTTAGTATTTGATGACTTGCCGCTGTCTGAGACTAGTTGAAACAGCTTCTCACTTCCCTGAGAATTGAAGATAAAACCGAGCAGATTATTGCAAAATTAAAGACAAAAAGATTTAGAAGCCAAGCTCCAATCAATATATGAAAAATTGACAAATTTATAACGTCTAATGTAAGGACAACATCAATGAATAATTCCTCCATGACAAATTGACAACTATTCAAAAACTGTATAACTTCTTTAATTTCCTCAAAATAAAATGATATTCGTTTAGCATTGGTAATTCTGTGCTACCATCACCCTAAATTTAAAGCATATATAAGCAGGTCAATTGGGTTTACATATACATATCTTGTGAAAACTAAAAGAAATGTAAGCTTCAATATATAGCAAGATTCCATAGATAGATTCAAAGTATTGTCTAGCTGAGTTTGGCAAGAGTTTAACATCTATAAAACAAAGCACTACTAATTGAAAATTACAAAGTTGAGACAGGCAAAAAGAAAGTCCCTGATTGAGATTGCAAAACAGACAACATAACATGAATGAAAGGAGAGGGAAAATAATAAAATGCAAGTGCCAAGCAATTTATAAAAGTACAGACCTGAAGGGCCCTCCAATGAGAATACGAGCGGAATAAAATCCAGAAGAATGGAACATTAGGCAATGGTAAAACCTGTAATGTAAAATTAATATGAATTAGTATCTAGTGAAGCAACAGATTAATTAAAATTAATATGAAGTAGTTTTAAACTAAGGGTAAAATCTTAATCCTGAAAATCTTCGCAAAAAGTCATATAAGTAATTAACATTCATGGAACACATACGTACGGTAAATGCAGAGGATAATGGAATCAATGAAATTGAACCATAAAAGAATTTCTTGTGTATAATTGTGCCTCTGTCAACAGAAAATAAGTCATATTAGTATCTTAAATTTAAAATTAAATTACAAGCTGAGACTGCAGTAAATTGTTACAACAACATCAGTGAGGAAAAAGACATAATTAGTACCTCATAGCAATATGTCTTAGTCTACGGCGAACAAGTTGAGCATTCAAACTGCAAAACAAAACACAATTATCCTTAAATAAAAACTAAAAGAAGCAAAATTGCAATCACAGATTTTCTTCTTTATCCACATTATGTCCCCACATGTGACATTTAAATCAAAAATATTCCATAGACTTTACCACTTCAACAAAATCTACATATACAAAAAAACAAAGCCGTTTCTGTCATACAACGATAACTACCGGTCTACCACATGTTCGCATTTAAATTGGAAAAACCATAAAGATTGAAAAGCAAACACAATCATGTCTCTCATTTCACAGTGTATACACTTTCATGTTAAACATCAAAGAATTGAACAAGAATTGACATAAAAAACTGAATGAGTAAACTATGATCACTCAAATATATCCATTACAAATTACAAATAAAGACCTAAAATACACCACATTATGAATAAACACCAACCTTGAAGGATAAATGACTTCAACACCAGTAACTTCCTTTGATATAGACTTCAAAAAAATCTCTGATGGCTTAACCCTAGACAAAAGCCATAACCCTAATCTGCAAAAACCCAAAATCACATTTCAGGATCAAGAACCAAAATTTCCCAAAAGAACAAAAAACAAAACTTGAAAATTCCAATTCTGAAGCAAAAAAAAACTGACCCATGAATCTTCTTCTTGATAGATCCATCAGGTGCCTTTTCCAAACCAACCCAACCATTATTCATCTGCAACAAAATCATAATGAATCATAATGAATCAAATGAAGAAGAAAATGCGATACCTAGAAAGAGAAATTAATAAAAAATGTGACCTTGTTAGCGACGTAATCAGTAAAAAGTTCAGCTTTTGCGTTTAAGGGTTTATCACCGGTGTTAAAGGTTTTCCATAGTTGTCTGAGAGTTGAAGGGGATTGAGAAGAAGCGGTGGAAGAAGAAGAAGAAGAGAGAGTGTGATCAATGGATCTGGAGAAACACCAGTTTCTGCCTCGAATTGGGAAAACGATCAATTTGGCTTTCATGGTGAAAATGAAAAACCGCTTTTGTGTGTGATAAACCCTAGCAGCGAAGAGAAGAAATGTAGCTGTAAAATGTGATGTAATGAAGAAGAGTGATGAAGAAGAAAATGAAACAAGAATGAATGTGGCCTTTTTGTTCTCTCAATTGGGTACTTGCCTCTTTTTTCTTTCTTTCTAGATTGTTCCAAAATCTAAGGGTGAGATATATTATTTCTTTTTTAATATTTGGGAAAATAAGCTAATACCCCCGTAAAGTATGCAAATTTTACAATACCTCAGTAATTTTTTTTTTTTAGAATTCGCCTATAAAGTTTGAATTTTTGCAATACCACTGAATTCAATTAACCACAATAAAACCCCCGCGAAATATAATTTTAGTGGGGGTTTTAAACTGCCGCAAAATATTATTTTTGCGAGGGTTTTAAACCGCCGCAAAAAACAATTTTAGTGGGAGTTTTATTATAGTTGATAGAGTTCGGGGGTATTGCAAAAATTCAAACTTTACAAAGGGAAATTCTCAAAAAAAAAAATACAGCATTGCAAAATTTGCATACTTTACAGGGAGTATTAACTTATTTTCCCTTAATATTTTAAGAACTAAACTATCACCTGTTCGATGCACTGGTATTTTACAACATACCTTTTTAAAATTTAAAATTGAATATAATTACGAATAAATTGCAAATAAATAATTGATATAGATAATTTAATCGAAAATGTAGTTGTAGATAAATTATCTTATTAGAGAGTAGATGCATCATGTCCCGTAAGATAAATTATCTTATTTGACTTCTAGACAAAAGTAGTTAGTTAATCATGTTTAAACTAATGCACAACATTACCTTTTTAGAGATTCAATGTGTTTCACCATAAATTACAGCATAATATATAGCCAATGAGATGCTTTCATAATTGTGCAATGACTATTCATAATGCTAAGCATATTTCCTACCTTTTCACAAATATAAATGCTACATACTTTTTTGAGCTTCTCCTGCTAAATGAAACAGTTGAAAGCTAGTATTTCAAATGAGAAGAGAAATGGGGTGTTGAAAAGCCACAACTGTTATGTGCCAAATTTCAGGATCAAAGTGTGTCTATTTTACAAATTACAATCAATGTGAGAAAAGAATTATGTATAACAAGCAAAACTTATCAATAAAATTGCTAATTCTATTATTATACATGACTACTCATCAGAAAAATACAATCAATTCTATGGAAGGACAATCAAGTGTCTGGTCCTGAGCCACGGCACAAGAGAACTGTCATTTTCTTTGATCTTCATTCATTATCCGATACAATATTTGGTTCTTCACCTTGGCAAAGGTACTCATCACACAACGATGCCGATCCCCAGTCCTTTCTCAGTCGCAAAATGTCTTCGGTGAAAGTGGAACCAGGGGCTCCAATGAACACACTAGACATGGCACATATAGTCTTGTCCAGCATAGCTTCGACCTTCAGTGTGAAAATATTTGTAATGAACATCACCAACATAAATTGAAAAAGAGTAGTTTTGCTATTTCCTACTATTAGTTTAGCACAAAATAGCAACTAAGTGGTTTCAGTTTGACAGATATTACATATGGACGAAACTGAGGAGGGAGAATATGATTTATGAATAGAGGTGATTTACAAATTGAGCACTGAGCTTTTTTGCTAAATCTTTTATGTACAATTAAATTAAGCATTATTCTTTGTTTTAAGTTCAGTTCAATAAACATTATCCTTTCATTACATGAGATGCAAAAAATTCTGGCGACTACACCAAATCAGCCCAAATATTGGCAGGACTCTCAAACCTATTCCCAGGCCTGAAGCCAATCCCACTGCAAGTTAGACAACTAAGGGCAATAAAGCTGAATGCCATAGGGCCTACAGTTCTTAGATTGTCATTTTCTACACTTCACATTTAAGAGCCTCTTGAGGAAGAAAAAAGGGGGCACACTCGCATCTTCTCCAGAGTTTGTGTTTTTTTTTATACATTTGTAAATTGTAACAGAAGAGGAGCCTAAGCACAAGTTCGCGAGCTTGAGCCATGAAATCAGTCTTATGTAAATACAAGATAAAACTACCTTGAATAGACACACAATGAATCAGACTCTTCTCTAAGATATGGTAAATGTTTTTTAGTTCCAATTTATCCATTTTCATTTATGATTTATAATTTGTAAGCCTAATGATCAGATATGGATGGTAAAATTTTGGTCAGTTGTATTGTTTAAGATTAAACCACATGAAAAAAAATAAGGAAGCACTGTCATCTCACCTGTGCATCTCCCTCAATACCATGCCTGTATAACAAAGCATCCCATTTTTCTGCTGAATTCCGAGCTGGCCGAATTACAAGTGGAACAGGCTTGCCATTCAGCACAATTAGTTTCTGAAGAAGACCAGTTTCACTTTCAGCTGCATCCGTAGAAAGATATATGATGGGTGCATCGGCCCTTTCAATCACCCTCAAGATGCAATCTGCTGCTTGAGGGATGGGGTAGAAGCAACTTGGTTTTTTAGCATTACTGTAAACATAAACAATGGATAAGTAAGGCAATATGATAGAGAGAAAAAGAGAGAAAATTGCAAGACAGTTTCGCACATGGCAAAAGCCATACAATGCATCACTTTTTACATATTTCAATAAGATGGTGTTGAGTGTTAAACAAAAGAATACTCATGACTCATTAGACATGAAAATGCAGTGGGTGATTCATCCAAAATTCGGATCCCTGCAGTCATAAATTCTATGGCGCATAATTTCACATAGTCAACACCTCGAAATTGGTGGATCAAGATCAGACCGCTTCGAATTCAAGTTTACTATTAATGCTGATCCACTTAGCTTAAAATCAGAGGCAATCTTGATCATACAACTTTGAGCTGCCAACTACATAAATGCGAATAATCTCTGGTTTCATGGAATTCAAATTTAATTCACTTTGCAAAAAATAATAAAATGCAGAAGCTGGTGAAATATTACTCTATAGCATCAACTCAGTCATCAATATATACAGCCCATAAATAATCTTATGAGAAATTAAAATAGAAAGGGAATAAAAACTGCACCAGAATTTCAAAAAACCGTGTCTCCGAAAATGCAATGCAATGAAGTTCCTTCCAAGGAATGTCTGAATAAACCGCTGAGCAGTAAGCGAAATAAGCCGATTAGGTTCAATCAAAGTCTTGCATTGATGAGCAATCGGCCCACCCGGTTGCATAACCCAATCATGTTCAACTTCAGCATAAAAAACATCACCAATTGCCATAACATCGTCATCATAAGAAAACTTCTTCAAAACATCTTGAACAGTTTTCTTCTTCGGTTTCCGAGTATCCTCATCCTCCCAAACAGCCTTAGGCTTACTCATAGACAAACCCAAACCACCCAACTTCTTCAACTTTTCATCATCCAAATAACAAGGTTGAGGCAAAGCGAAATAACATAAAAACTTATCAATATGCAAATGATTCTTCTTAACATTAGAAAATTCATCAAAAGTAATAACAACTTTTTTCCCTAAACATTTATTAATATGATCAATATCAACAACTCTATCATATTGATAATCAACTTTAGAACTTGGAATAACCAAAACCCTATTAAGTAATGCAGCAAAAAACATATGCTTTTCTAAACAAATCAAATGATTAGACATTTGACCAGAAACACAAATTGCAACCAAAAATTTCCCATTTTTAGGGTTCCATTCAATTGTTTTCCTCTTTGATAAATTCTGATCAATTGTTCCACATCTATCATAGCTTCCAAAATCAAAATTCACATTTCCGAAGCTGAATTCAGGATCAACAATTTTCCCGGTTTTATGCGGATTCAACAGAATCTGTTGAATTTCGTTATTGATGGAAATTTGTTTGTATATTGCAGATTTCAGATCTTCGAAGAGATTCGGTTTTAGGTTCGGATCCGAAGCGTTGTTGGAATGTAATGTACGGTTGAAAACGGTTGAAAGAGAGTGTTGTTGTTGACGAAGAAGATAAATGGCGCGTAATTCGGATTCTTTCATTCGATCGGAAATTGAATCGGAGATGAATGATGCGGTGGTGAAGTGACGGCGGAGATTGGGGATTGAGAAGAGGAGGAAGACGACGAGGAGAATGAGAATGGGGATGATGTAACGTTTCTGGAAGGTGAAATTGGTTCGCCGGAATCGGGAGGTGAGATCTTCGATGTGGAAAGGTGCGGCGGTGGTGGGAGTTCGAGGTTTTGTTGAGTTTTGGGGGATGAGGTTGTGGTGGTCGTCGTCTTCGTCGGAAGATGAATCCATTTGTATAGGTTTATGAGCCACGGTGGCGATTTTGAGTTGAGGGACGAGTGGGGTTACTGAGTGAGTGACTCGATAGTTGATGAACTAGAGAGAAAAATGTGAGTATAAGTGAGTTAGGTGAATCGTTGGGGTGACTCGGTTGGAGAGAGTGAGTTGGAGCGAGTTAGAGATTTGATGAAGAATGTGCGGACGGAGTGAGTAGAGTAGAAGCAAAGGAGAATGTGTCGGTTGTATGAAATGACTATTTACAAAATGTTGTGTTATGGATTTGTCCATAAGTACTAATAATTTTAAAATCCATTTATAAAAATCAACGTCATGCTTACATATAGGTCTTAGTTCAACTATTAATATATATATATTTTACTAAATTCAACTATTTAATATTAATACTGTTAAATTCAACATTTTTTATATGGATTTTCAATATAAGATATCATAATTAGGAGTGGAAATAGGTCAGGCCAAGTTAAGTTTTGTCAAGTCTGAGTTTGGCCTGTTAAAAAATATAAAGGTTTAAACTTGACATGTAGCCTGTTGTAGGCTTGATTTTTAGGTCTGCGGCATGATCTTTAAAAAGTATGACTTGACGTGTTAGCCTGTTTAAAAGTTATTTCATATGAACTTTTTTAAATAAGTGATTATATTTATATTTAAATAGACTAATTAACTCATTCACCAATGAGATTAAAATTCCTTTTGATATTTCACATAATACTTTAGAGAACTTAACTATATAAATATCATATTTCAATTCTAATTTGTAGTAATATATTTATATATGCAAACAATTAGTTTATTGTAAAAATCGTGAAATTGAAATTTAGTTCACAATTAAATATTTAATATTAAATAATTAAAATATTATAAATATTTATCTAAATAGGTCGGCCTAATAGACTTAAAAGACTTTTTCAATGGCCCGTAGTCTGACCTATTTAGCTAAATAGACTTATAAAAAAACATTGACCAACTCTATATAAGAAAACGGTCTAATCTAATCTGAACTTATATAGGCTGGGCCATATGCCCTATATAGCATTGGCCTATTTCCGCCCTAATTACAGTATATATAAATTTTAGTGATATATGTTATGTACTAAACACAAAAATCAACATATAAATGTCAATTATATTCTACTCTGAGACAATAAGTCTACTCATTAATTACTAAGTTTTAAGTTTTAAGTTTTAAGTTTTTAGTTTAGATTCAACTAATTCATAGGAAATTTATGAATTTATTGGGGGCACACATCCAACATGAAATTGAGGGCATTGAATGATGTATGGAAGATTAATACAAACATTTGAGGGTAATTTTAAATTTGTTAGTGCATACAAAGAACTTCTTCAAATGATTCTATGTGGTTCAAGTAGTACAAAGAGGTGATGCAACCTGCCACCAACATTCAAAACGACACATCAACTTAATAACAAAGGATTTTGGAAGAAAGTTGTTATATTAAGAAGATGAATATGAAAATCAGCAATGAAGATGAAGAATTCAGAAGAAATGGTAAGAATAGAGGATTTAACAAAGCAAAGAGAAGGCTATTTGTTTGTAATGGCTGGTTTTCTAGTAAAAAAATCCATTAAATTAAAATGACACATCAACTATTTTTAAATCAAAATCTAATCAATTAGCTTAATCTACCATACGTATGTGTAGTTATGAAGTTTAAAAACATGTTAATCTTGATTAAAACATTCTATTTGGTGGTATCATATTGGCTGTTAACATTTAATCATATCACTTTAAGCATCATCATTAGCTTCAACAGTAAACCAATTCACCTATCGTGAAATTCAATTCAATTCAATTTCAACATAAAAATGAAACCATATAAGTTAAAATAATTTATCTTTTTACAACGTACAGCATCAACAAGTAACCGTACAAATTGTTTCTAACATGGAAGACAGAGGCTAAACAAAATTCTGCTTCTTGACAGCTGCATGCATTGTCATAATTGGATCATCTCTTAAGCATCTTCTAGCTTTAAGCGTGGAACAATGTTCATTGATTGCAGTTCCTGAAATTTTCACGTAGATATCAAATGGATCAAAATCTTCTTGACACATAGTTCATACTGTATTAGTTCATCATGTAACTAACTACAATTGTTTTTAATATGAAAAACTACACAAAAAATCCTTTAACTTGATTTAAAGTTTCAAACATGTCTTTAATCTTTTTTCATATCAAGTTAGTCTTTTATGTTTAAAATAATCATTAATGTTGGACCAATTTTTATTTTTAATCTGTTATCAAAAGTCTCATTTGACCATTTAAAAAGGTAAATTACAACTTCAATTCATAAAAAATAACATCATAATAACTACTATAATATTTAATCCATCAAAATTAACATGATCCTTTTTAGTTTTTATCAAAGATAGTGTGACCTAGTTATTGGGTCTAATTGTGGTGTTGAGCAGAAAAACATTCTTTATAGTTTATCATTCAATTATAATGTACACAAATTTGTAACAGAAATATACTAAGAATCAAAGTTGGTTCAACAGTGTAAATATTGTTAAAGATAACATACTAATTTAACACAGGAAAAAAAAAGAGATTGAAAATAAATTCGAAACTTCAAATGAAGTTGAAGGAACCGGTGTAGTTTTTGTTTTTCCATTTTAATATTGATAGCAATTAATTCTATCTATCATGTATAAAATATATGCTATTCCTACCATAGTAGTTAGTATCTAAGATATTATAATTTCCAATTCCAACACATTACCTGAATCAAGAGTTTGCATGCATATGGTAGCTTCATGGTAGAAATATTGTTTCCATTCTTACAAGATGAACAAACACCAGTTTTCAACTTATGGTTGTAATATCCTAAGAGCCCACATGCTCTACAAACCTGTGTAAAAAAGGAAACTATCATCAGCCACTATAAAATTAAACAGTTTTTTCATTAAAATTTATATTTCTGAGTTTTCCCAAAATCAAAGCCTAAGAATTAACATTATAATCTTTCAATATGACATCATGGCTTTTATTTTAAGTAATTATCTTTATCTTTAATTCATTCCTACTGTGTTGGCCAACAGATGTTATGTACCTGATAGGCAAATCTAAGGATTCTCTACTGAAATGCAGCAAATCACGAATACTACAATTTTCAATTTGGCATAAAATCATAACTGTGGTTCTCCTATTCAAAGAGTGATATACATAGTGAATAACACACAACAGCTTTTACTCATTCATTTCTAGAAAATATTTGGAATCGATATTGTCTACAAAAATGTCTTCCACTCTATCTAATGTTATAAACACTTCTACCTGTACTTTCTATAAAATAAACATAAATTGGTACAGAAAGCAACTGTCGCTACAGATATGTAATATTAATTTCAAAAGTCTAGATTAAAACCTGAGCTTCAAAAGGATCACTAGATAACAAGAGTCGCTCAAAAATCAACATACTAGCACCATATGCAATTAAGCAATCACGTTCCATTTCTCCGACTCGTAGACCTAAACATACAAGGAAAATTGATGTTAAACTCAATCACTAACCAATCTTTATTAATGGAGATCTCAAAGTGTTCCACTTATTTGATCATTCCCATTTCCCACTATAGTTTACCAGTAAAATGCTACATGCGAGACATGTTAAAGCAGGTATGCAGCACAATTAATCCGTGATTAGGAAGATCTAACACATACTAAAGGAAGATCTAAATAGAATAAAATAAAATCCAGGAGATCATGATATCACCTTTTACAAGAAACAATAAATAAGCTGAGGCAATTCCTAAAAACTAAGAGGCTCACATAATACTCGGAACAAGTCACTTATTAATTTGTTACTATAAAGAATCTCAACAGCTACACGTAAAATAGAAGTATAAAACTTTTACCATAAATACAGAAATTAACAAAATAGAAGAGAGTATTTTATACCGATGTGTAATAAATTCAAAAACACATAAAAAGCGTAAATTCAACACCTCCATTATTAGCTCTCCCTTCTGTAGGCTGTCTAGTTAGCAAGGTCCGAGGGCCATTACCACGAGCATGCATCTTATCGAGCACCTGATCATCAACAGAAGTTTTGCTTGTGAGTTTATTGATATTAATACGGGGTAAGTTACCACTACTATGAAAAATAACTTTCCCTAAGCAATATTACAATGCCATCGGATTAAAAATTAATAAAATAAAAAGAATCTTTTGATTTTCATTTAGATCACTGTACTAACAGCAATATTTCACCACTTATGCACATCAAGTGTAAAAGGACTGTTAAGTATTTTTAAAATGAACATACGTTCACATTGAAACACCAAGCATAAAACTAATTTAATTCTTAATAAAATATTTTTGAACTCACCATATGTTTTAGTTTCTGGTAGTATATTGGCCCCATAAAAATATATGCTTGTAATGGGCAACCTGTAATACCTATAAATAAATAATTAACCAGAACACCCCTTAGATTGATAAATAGAAAAAGGAATACCATAATGCTGGAGTATAACTCAAATATTTAATCGTGAATGGAAAATAAGATTGAGAATTCAATACTATTCAGAATAGCCATATAACAAAGCACGTAAAATCTCATAAATGTAATTGTGCTGCATAAAGCTGTGAAAAATCATGGACTTGGTTAAAATCACCTATAAGCAGAGCTTCAAACAAAAAACCCTGAATTATTTCCTTATTTGATTGGTATTACGATTCTAGTATTTGTTCAAATAAAGCCCTCATTAGTCTCTACACTCCTCGTTCGCTCATTTCTTATAATACATTGTGTGAAAGAAGTTATGATATCACTATCCAACTTTATTAAATTTTTGTCTAAGTAGATGTTACCTTCTTTAGATCCCCACCTCTAAGAAACAACATTACTGCTCATTAGTAGTTATATGTAGATATATTATTTGTCAACAACATAAGCTAAGCACCAACCTTGCCTCCTAAGTCTAATCTCAAAAAGGTATTTGCTCTTTGTAATCCCTTTTACCTGTGAGTTGTAACTCTAGAAAAATGACATAGGCAGGAATATGTTTGTCGGTACAACAGACAAGGCCCAAACAATAGGCAACTCCAATCAGACTTCTAGGCAGAGGAATACAAGCATAAACATAACTCATCTCAGAACAGAAAAAATACCAAGACCGTCTGGAAATGAATAAAGTAGAAAAGCTAAAAAGAATAGATTGGTACCACTTATATCATAAAAGACGAATTCGTTTTTGTAGACCCTAACACAGCAAATTCAAAAGAAAGTATGCATAAGTTGGACCGATACTAAGATGGGAGACCTTTCCCTATGTTATCAGAGATATTGAAAAGAGTGAAGTAGGGTAGAAGAAACTATTTCCCCCCTTTTGTTTTCTTCACTTGCATGGGATTAAAGTGGCACAAGGCTGCTTGACCACTTTTCTATATCCTATGTTACATATATGTTTGTGGGACTATAGGTTAAGCTCTTTCCCTTCTATGATGACTACAGGATACGTCTGATCAAACTTGTGCACTTCATAGTGTGGAACTTAGAACCATGTTCCCCTTTGAGAGAATACTATTTTCAGTCTTGGCAATTTTTCTACCTGTATTTGCACTTAAGACCTTTAGCCTTTCAGTTTTTCTGTTATGCCAGCTGGAACTGGCAGTTATGAGCAGCTGCCAGCTGGAAGAGAAGTTAGATCAGGGCGCAGGTTAAGCCTAGTTAGGTGTAGGACAACCTATATTCTGTAATCGGAGTTGTCCATAGTGTGCAAAGCAAAATCATTACTAAAGAATCAAAAGCTTTGCATAATGTTTGCATCAATATTCTCTTTAGTTCTAGTTTTTCAATACCCTTCCTCCAAGATAGTAGTAGGTTCGTGAATCTTGATGACAAGCTTAAGGCTCGACTAGTGGCTAAAGGTTATCCCAGGATTTTGACTTGTAATATGGTGACACCTTTTCCACAAAATGCATTCACCCATGGTAATCTCAATCAAGATTTTATATGCGGAACAACCTCCTAGATTTGTTGCTCAAAGGGTATCTTTACCGGAAAAGTTTTTCATTTTTGCAAATCTCTATATGGCGCAAGCAATCCCCTAAGGCTTAGTAGGGTAGATTTAACACTTCGATTCAATAGTTTTGTAAGATGCAGAGTGAGGATGACCACCCGGTTTACTTAACTTAGTTGTACATCGCAACATTGCTGTTACGAGCAGTGATCACCAAGGGATTGGCTAAGTAAGACAAAATTATTAACATTTTGAAACAAAACATCTAGAAGGAATTTGATTCCTTTGGGGGGACAGAGGTGATGCAATCCTGTAATTTCCTAAAGTAGGCATGCAATGGAAATCCAAGAGGAGACGACCTTGATCAATGCTAAGCCTATTGGCCCCTATTGCCATTCATAAGAGAATTCTTAAGTGAAATGAAAACCTGAATAAATGAAGTCTTTTCCACTGTAGTTGAAGCCATGGTTCACAAGAGTTTTACTGCCAGAACAAGAAAATCATGAGAACACGAATATAGATAAACAATAACAAAGTTACAAGATTGAAATACGATACCTTATGGTTTCAACATTGTCAGCGTGACCACTTTTTTCCCCAAAAGCACTGCCATAATGAAATTTACCACATGAAACCCCTGCTTTCCCTCCGAGAAGTTCTATCATCTTTCCAACTGTCATTCGACTGATGCCACAAAAAATATAAGCTTACATCCAGAAACATGTAACATTGTACAAAGACTACTTAAGCACTAGCACTCTACCACTTAGCACACACTCCTTTTAGGGCCCAAACACATGAAAAACAACAGTAACCATTTCATCTAAATGTAATTTATCACGCTTGGAAAAAGGGATCTTTAGTGGAATCCTACTATCTACGCTATTTCTATACCCAAACGATCTTTAGTGGGATCCCAATTTTGACAACCTTGGTACATATCCATATTTTTTAGTAGAGGAAGAAAACCACTAGTTGTACATATCATATAAGTGAGCTCGTCTAACAAGCTTTGGTGCATTACTACTTCGTCCATTCATTATGTGTCATTTTATAAGAGAATATAACTACTATTCTCGTCATACTGAAATCACATATTAACTTATAGATATACAGTTTCTCTCTGTAATTTATTATCTCGATAAATTTTTGTTCTTAATTAATTAAGGCGATGATACATATAATCGTAATTATATTTTCAAAAATCAATAAACAGCAATTAAGTGTGAATAACTTTGATCAAAAGTGTCAATCGTAAAGGAGAGGATAATTCTAAAATCATTTGATACATCATTAAGTAATTTCAAATGAACGTATAATAAGCTTTTAAAAAACACAAGTAAATGTCAATGCTTGGATGGCATAGCTACGAATTTCGGATGTATATAAAAATGTGTGCACTTGATCATTATTATATAATGAACATAATCATAGCTATATTCATGCTGTTCTTGTGAATTTGTTTTGTAAGGTTTAGCGATACTCACACACACACACACAGATATATAGCAGTGATCATAAAATTCAGACATTTTTAGTAAAAAATACCAGATGAATTCATTCCAGCTCAAAGGGTTCCATACAAAATTGTGTAATTTTCAGACAGCCTTTCATTACAAGAGGTGCAGTAAGAACATGCGGAGTAAGTTTTTTTTTTATGAACACAAGGGAGTAAGTATAGAGGTAACTGGTAAATAGCCATAAATATAGATGACAAATAGTCTAACATGCAATAAATAAGTTAATGACTATACAAAAGTATTCTATTAACAGATATATATACATTCTATAAAGGTCATAATTTTATTGATGAGTTGGAAACATTAATTTTAAGTTAGAATCCTGCTCTATTATAGTAAAGCTATTATGCTAATAAAGTATCCTTAAAGGCTAAAAAACTGGAGTAACCATATACTATTTTGAAAATTAGAAAGATTTCATTGAAAAAATAGAGAAGCATCTGGAGCAATCGATAAACAAAGTCTTTCAATTATTTAACAAAAATGACGGGTTCCTGTAATGTTTCCACATATAACTACTGAGAATGATATGAATTACTACCTTGGAAACCCATGGGGATTCATAATCAGATCTGGACAAATGCCTTTCTCGGAAAATGGAAAGTCTTCTTGCTGGACAATTGTTCCACAAACACCTTTCTGCCCATGTCTGCTACTGAATTTATCACCGAGCTAAAAAAAGCAAATACAGATAGAGAAATCAATCGACTACTTGAAATCAAGAACACAACCCCGCAATAAATTGAACAAAACTTTACCTCAGGCCTTCGAGTGTGACGGGTTAGAAATTTGATACACATATTGCTATCCTTATCATTACAAAGAGATACTCTATCAACTACTTCACCTCCATGATATTTTTTGAATGCTAAAGAATAATTAGGCCGATATGCACTGTATATAAGGAAAGCATTTAGGAAAAACAGGAAGAAAATCTATTTAACACAAACATATCCACAGTTAGATTTAAATGTCAATAAAACAAACCTATCAGGCAAGTTAGATGTGGATCCTTGCGTCCGCGTGTCTATTGGCGATTGCATGTTGATATACATGTCGTTTGGCCTAATAATTTCACCAGGAGCAGCAATCCCATCATCATCAAGTATCTAGAGGAAGCAAGGACAAAAATTATTTATTTCCAGAAAAATACTTTAAGGATTAGACAATGTATTTAATCTAAGCGATAAAGTCAGGCTATACAAGGAAATGGGGAAACTAATAAATAAACACTAAGCCCATGTTCCACAAAGGTAAGCCCTAAGCCTGTGATTGTGGGATATTTCCCTATATACTAGAAAAATTCAAATAAGGAATCAACATACACAGTTTATGAAATTGCTTGTATATATATATATATACACACACTTTTTAAAGAGTATGAGAAATATTCAATACATACGTAACATCAATTAAAAATTAATTGCTGCATAGGCATATCACCTGCATATTGTGTTCAGCTTTATTCGGTCTTAGTATACGATCTTGTGTGCCATTCGAATACTTACGTCTGACGGCAGCAACCCTAAACATTCAAGAATGAAGCTTGACATTGCTACCTTCAAAACATATCAAAGAAAAATGTCGCAACCAAAGAAGTGAAATCACAAAAAAATAAATTAGCATACCTTTTCATAACTATGCAACGACCAAAGCCTCGGTCAAGAGATGACTTGTTCATGACAATTGCATCCTCAATATCATAACCACTGTAGCTCATTACAGCTACAGTGGCATTCTGACCTGCTCCAAGCTTATCATATCCAACCTAAAAGACTATAGATTAATAAGAGGCCTTGGTTCGTCGAGAATTAAGATAATGGAAACATTACTAACCAGCTCAATTGATTTTGTTGTCAGTAAAGGCCGTTGAGGATAAACCAGTAGATAAAGTAAGGTGTCCATCCGTCGAAGCTAAAAAACCCAATTTAAACTTCATTACTAAGCATGAAATATAGAAGTTTATCTTTTCTTTTTTTGATAATATATGGAAGTTCAGCTACCAGAACAACCATGCTCTAGAAAAAGAAAAAAAACATGTGCAGCAGCATAGTCACACCTACACTACACACGAAATGCAAGAAGAATAAACAACTACAACTTACAAGTCATGAGGTATTGGAAAAAATCCAAGGCCCATACTGAAAAGTAAATGAACAGAGACAAGGAATTGTTTCTTTTTATTCTCTGATGATTCAAACATTTATGGGCATTAAATTTAAGAGCTTAAAATTCCAAGCAATAAAGTGCACAATAATATAGAAGTTCTCATTCAAAATTGGAGCAACTCAATTGAAATTCATGCTGCATATTAGTTTAAAAAGAGACCATGTGACTCAGGTATATTTCCAAAACAGTATTCTCAAACATGAACTTATATAGTTGTATTTAATTCCATACACACACAAACTAAACAATAAAAATATTAAAAATTGACTCATTAAAAAAAGAAATCTAAATTTAATACTGGGAAATATTTTCATTAAGTTTGCCAGTCAATCAAAAGTAGGGTTTACGCTACTTAAACAACTTTTTACTTGCCTGGTTATATGCTATATTTCCCATAGCTTGCTTTCCCATTGCACACTACAGTAAACAAAATAAAAGTCATTACAAGTTAGAAATGAGCATCATCTATTCATACAAGTGCAATATCTCAGCTACTGCCTTGAACTCAAAGGGAGGCAAGGAGGGACAACCTGATAAGTGTTTCTGGGAGATTGATTATGATGAGGGTATGGAATTAGGCCCGCACAAACTCCTAAGATAGTGAAAGGCTCAATCTCAATATGGGTAGTTTCCAATTTCGCTTCGCTTTCATATAAAGCAATCTATGAAAAAAATAGGCAGATGACTAGTTGTCATGAATAAGATTTCAAGGACAAAAGAAGCTAGATGTAATTAGAACAAAACATACCATAGCATTGTTTTCCTCATTGACATCAAGATACTCAATCAAGCCATTACGTAAAAAGTCCCTAAATGTGCACACTCCATCCTGAAAAAAGACATTTCAGTTAATATTCTCATAAACAGCCTCCATTCTTTATTTTCAAGGCAAAAGCACAAGATATCGTTACCTTTAACTCTTTCATATGATGAGCTTTGACTCTTGATATTCCCTTGTCAGCAATGACAAGAGGACGGCAGACTCTACCACCATCAGAAGCTAAGTAAACACAACACTGAAAACATGTTTTTGTCTATTAATTCCGGTTTCAGGAAGCACAATAATTATAGATTGAGTAATACATAGCAAATGGAAATGGAAAGCAATAAATGTAAATATATGTATGCATATGTAATTATTAGGAGCATAATAATTACAATACTCAGCATTAGTGTATTTACTAGTATTTCCTTAGTTCTTGATTTAGCATTTAATAAAATTAGTCTATATATACATGTTAGAGCTTTGTACTCTTCAACAAATTCAATACTATTCGAGTTTTTCTCAGCAATAAAACTAGAGTAATATAGTAACTCCAAGGGTTTGGTCTAGTGTTAATAGCCAATAGTTAATAGGGACAGTTTTTTAAAATTGTTACTTTCCTTCATTCATTAATTGATTTTCTTAACCTATGTGCTACAACTTAAACGACTATTACTTTTTCTTTTGTTGGGAAAAAATGACTAATACTTTGGAACGGAGGGAGTTGTATATTTTTGGTATTCACTCTGCATAAATACAAAAGTTAAATTTAGACTATTTCAATATAACAACAGTACTTACAAACAAAAACAACATTGCCATATTTTTAAATAAGAAATACAAATTGAAACCTCCACCAAATAAGAGAATTCACCAAACAAAAAAGATGATTGAACTAGAAAACATGAAATAGTATCAAAGTATAAAACAGCAAATGAAAAAGGAAAAGGAATCAAATGCAAAAGGACTATTCACCTGATTTTCATTGACATAGACACTCACAAACTCGCCAATTAGACAAGATCTCCGCAACTTTCTCATTGTAGTAGCAAAACGCTTGAAAAATAAAATATTAAGGTTGAAAATACATGAGATATAATTATGAACACATATTTGAATTAGATAAATAATAAATAAATATGATAAAAGGAAGACCAATAATACCTGTGGTCTTCTGTGCTTGCCAAGAATCAAACCATTAAAAATGACAAGAAAGGAATCGGGTGTATGAAGCTCTTCTCCAGAGAGATGTTCCATGTTTTCAACACCCAAAAGATAGCACTGTAATAGAAATAACACAACACAAAAAATGTAAAACGCCTTAAGTAAACAATAATGTATATGAAATCATGTTTTATACTTTTATCTTACATCTATTTTAAACAATACACATTAAATTGAAGCAGAATAAATAATCAAATAAAAAAAAATGATTCATAACACAGGGAAGATAAAAAAAACTTAAGCAAAATAACTCTCTCTCTCAACCCTACAAAACCGGCTTGTACGATGAGGATTGCCCTCACCTATAAACATATATTTAGGCCATCTCGCAACCGATGTGGAACTCTTAACAGAGCTTGACCTCTTCTTTGTCAGAGAAAAAATAATGGCCAACGCCAAACAGCTTGTTATTGTGCACATTCCTGGCATTGAGCAATGTGCTGGACAATGAACCAAGTCACCCACATTGAGCCCGAGAGTGGTGTGTAAGAGATATGTAATATAGCTTAGATATTAAGCCAATAAAATTGTGTTAGCCAGTGTTAGTCAAACAGCTGTAGGCGCTAGCTGGTTTTAGTTACACAGCTGTAGATTGTTAGAAGTTTGTTATAGTTATCCTAAACCTCATTGGCTAACCTGCACCTGTAGTGAAGGTTAACCCAAACTATAAATGGTGTAATCATTCTCACTTTGTGAAATCAATCAAATGAGAACATTCTCATTCAAAACGGTTAGAAAAGTTAGTTACAGTTTCCGAGTTTTTAAATATAGTGGCCAGGGGCTGCTATAGCGAGCTATGACAACACTGCATGGTTATGATTAATAATTGGTAAAATTGAATTGAAATTTAGTCACAATGAAAAGAGTGAGGTGTTCCATAAATCCCACTGTTTGGATAGAACACCAATAAATTATTCACAAAACAGTCGTATTAAACGATGTCTTCTCTTGGTAGATTGCACAACAATGCCATAATTCCAAAAAATTTCCTTTAGGTGTTCAATTAATATATATGATTAAACAAGCAAGTCATTACAAGCTATAGTAGCTAATCGCAGCTGGTCATACAAACAAAAACAATAAAAAGATTTCATCATCCAGTGACATCAAACACATAAAACATACCAGAGAAATCAGGGGAGCCTCCTCTTCATTAGTAGTAACATGAGTCATCAAAGCCAGGTTCTTTACTAGTCCACAAGATTCACCTTCAGGAGTATCACATGGACAAAGCATGCCCCACTATATTTAAGAAGAATTCAGAAAAGAAGATATAAGTTCTTGAACTAATTACATTTTTTTAAAAATTTAGAATAAAGGACCTAAGCAACATAAGAGTACAACAACAATAAAGACTTTAGGTCAGCTACAAGGATCAAATCAAATAATGCCATCCTATTCTATCCAAAAACCAATACAAAATAAGAATGATAGATCAAGAAGGTTCCCCGCTAGAATGTAGCTTACCTGGCTAGGCTGCAAAGCTCTAGGGCCACTTACTTTCCTGGACTTCTCAAACTGTGGTTGAACTCTTGTCATTTGGCCCAAAGCACTTATAAATGATAACCTCTGTAGCACCTGGAAAAAAATATCCATTAGAAGAAATATTTGGAGATAGAAAGGAAACATTAGAAAGGAAAACAATACACAACCTGTGTCACTCCACTCTTGTGCAACTTGAACCTTTTAATGTCAAAATTGCCAGTTGAGAGTGTCCTTTCCAAACCAGGAGAGATAATATCTCGATTAACAAGAACCTATGAGCACATCCAAAGAAACTGTAAATTGAAACCTATAGACTAAGATCAGGTTGGATTAACAAACCAATTGCAAAGAGTGAAGTATGCCTTTTGTGTGTACAAACTAGCCGCATTTAAAAGATTTTTTTACATTAATGAGTATAAGAATATCTTGAACAATTAAATTTCTAGTGCCGTGTACACTTTGGAGCTACTCAATAAAACACAGCTCTATCTTGAATAAATACTGTGTTTGTCAAAAATAAATACATGTTGTGTGATCTCATTATAGACACAATTCTAATATGGTATTGGTATGTTCATAGAGCTGCTGTATGTTTTTCACAGTGGTTGTTTTTATTATGCTCCCTTGTTCCAGTTACCTTCAATTCCTTTTCGCCTATGTGGTAACCAGCTGCTCCTTTTCTGATGCGACCCAACACCGAGTGAGTGCCACCGCCAACCGCCTCGGAATCCTCTAGCACCACAACATTGGCCAAAATAGTCCCTAACACACACTTACTTTGGACTCGGTGTTTTTTGGGGATTGAAGTTTCTCAGTCCAAAAGTGGTGTGGCTATATTTTTGTTGTTCGTAGACGAAATGGCAGAGCCATTGAAAACTCATACACACAAAGTGGAGGGACCGTCAGGGATGGCAACGGGTAGGGTCGGGTGCGGGTTTGGCACTACCCGAACCCGAAATGGTCGCAGAACCCGAACCCAAAGTCTATTCGGGTGCCAAAATATCAGCCGCACCCATTGGGTTCGGGTTTTTCACCAGAACCCGCAGGAAGAAAAGTAAAAAAAATACAACAAGCTCAAAGAAATTACAAATTTACGGTCTACAACATGCTAACATAGTCTTCAACATTAAAATAAGGATGAAAAATAGTCTACAACATGCTAATATAAGTAGGGGTAATTATATAATTAAATGAAGAAAATGCATGTAAAGAGCGACCAGCCAGAGACTTCTGGACAGATTAAGCAAGATTGGATTTGATATAAGAATGCTTTAATTTCATTTCTATGATGTTTGATTATAAATATTAAAGAGAGCTTACACTAAGGAAGTCAAAATTCTTAGCCTTGTCTGACTTTTCCAACAATTTGTCTGCCGCCCACTTAATTTCAGCTGTCATCGACTTAAAAAGATCCTAAAAGAGACAAGAATAATTTATGCAATAAAAAATGTCCAAAATATACATGCAGACGTTATATGTATATTAATTTAAACGAGATAGTACCTCAAAAAGAAGAGAGATTACTTGGCCAGATAACTCCAATCGCTTGTTCCCCACATAATCCTGAGTTCAATGAAAAAGTTAGCAGATAGTAACTATTGCCCAAAGCCCGCATATGTATACACAAAATTTTACACAAACAGAGCCCAGTAGGATTCATGGATTAACAGTTCATTTGCATTTTTATTCGTCGATAATGAAATTCTCGCAACTTGGATAGATTTTTTGCATTAGCGGTAAGTCAATTGAATTTCATTATCAGATATTCTATTTTTACTTGTTCCAGATTCTAAAACATATAAGTATAACTATCATCATTTTAACGTCGTCAATCTGATTGGATAGTATTGTTAATTGGAGACAACTTAGGTTATGCCTTATAAATGAATAAACTATAAAAACCTAGGATTGTCATTTTGATAGGGCTAAACACCCTATCAGTTACACAGTATATAAATTTTTTCGACTCTAATTTTGTTCCAACACCTCTTTTAAACCATTTGAAAGTTTTAACTAATAGTAATACTGATAAGCTATAACCAAAAATTATGGATATTGAGTAAATTAAGTACCAGTAGGCTAAGATAATCAAATGTTAAAAAGAAGATACTACCTTGTCATCCATCGCATCCTTATTTAGAATTGCATCCATTATGCGTCTCATCATAACAGCAACATATATACATTTCGGCCGAAAATTATCTCCATGCACCTAATGACAACAGAAGAAGCAGCTAATCAAACCAAATCTAACACAGCTAAGGCAAGTTACATTACATGTATTACAATAGAATGAAATCAAGTTGTACAATGATGAAACTTTCAGAAAAATAAACACCATTAAAACTTATACTTATGATTTAACGAAAACTTACTGGTACGTTAGCAAGAAATACATCTCTTAGGATAGAAAATGCTCTTCCTTCCTAAATAAAAGGTTCAAATAATATGTTAGAAAATTGTTGAGTAAACAACAAAAATCTATACATTATTTTATACATAGAATGAGAATGTACACATAAACAATTTCATTAGATGGAGAGAGGAAGAGGGGAGAGAGAGAGAGAGAGAGAGAGAGAGAGAGAGAGAGAGAGAGATTTGAAACCTTTACAGCTTGATTTTTTTGAAACATGAGTTGTTTTGCCTGACATGAGCAATAAATTAGAAACAAAACAAATTATTAAGTATATGTATGTAAAACTAGAAACAGAAGTATATAATTAAAATCAATAACTGCCAATGAAGTATAATTATCAGCACATTACTTAATAAGTATGCACATAACTTACTTTGCAGTCTTCCTAGAACAATCATAGAATAAAAGGAATTATTCACGTAAGAGAAGAAAATAATCCATCCATAGAATAAGCAATCTTCCAAGAACAAGACATTGAATGGAACACAAAAACAGAAAATACTAACTCAAAAGAGCGCTACAATTCCACTGTAAATAAGTTGGAACAAACAATTTAAGCTCGGGGTTGAATAGACACACAATTGGCAGAAAAGGCAACTTTAATTTAACCCATAAATTTGAGGCAAGATGACTTTAACTTAGTTTCCTTTATTCCAATTATGTGATATTTGGTTTACATCTTTATGATATTAGCACTTATTATTATCTCTATTTGTTAAGATTAATTATCTTTAGATATTCCTTAAATTGTACAACTTCTGAGGCTAGTACTTATTCTTTAAGCATTCAATGTATTTATTGTAACACCATTATAAATACAAGTTGTGTGATCTGAGTTTAGACACACAGAGTTTACATATTTAACATAGTATCAAAGCAGGTTTTGATTCTGTGAACTTTCTTTGTGCTTCACTACTGTTGTCGACGGCGGTATTTGCTAAATATAAGTTGACTTTTCTGGGTGTGTATACGACGGTGTAACAGTTGAATCAAATTCGCGTTTTTGCTGGGGAAGCAAAGCGGCGGTGAAGCAGAAGCTACCAAAAACTTGCGTGCTTGAATGGCAATGCAACTATTGACATCAAATTGGAAGTGTTCCCAACAGAAGATCACTCTACCCCTTAAAGATCACATAATACTATGATTTGGATTGCAATTTTTACTAACATCATTTATATAATGTAAATAACCACTTTGCAATTTTGATCGAGCAAACATTCAGAAAATTTGTTTCAAGTTGGTATTTGTTCCGATGGATCATTAGGACAGACTAAGGACAACAGCTAGTAAATTAGCTAGAGAGACTATTTAGTTAGTTAGTTAGTTAGTTAGAAGGCATTAGGAAGGTGATGCATAAGAGAGATCAGAATTACCAGACAAATACTGTAATTGGATAAATTGTGCGAAAGAAGAAAAAAAAACCACCTTTTTATCAAGATACTCCAGTGCTTGGGCTTGTGTATATATACGTAATTTTGTACATTCCTGATTAGAAGGCAAACATATTTCACAGATCACGGATAGCATAAATAATAATACAATATGCTTTATTAAGCTAAGAAATAGCCGAATATGTAATTATTATACAAGCCACTTCTTTCTACCATCTTTTATGATTTAATATGTGCAAGAGAATTTTAACGTTTGACAAAGGAGACATTTGGAAGAGCTTAGCTAGAATTTATTTAAAGTTATCTCAAAACATAAGTATTTCTATTCGTGTTTGGATATACTGATAAAAATAATTTATGGCTTGTCCATCTTGTCAAAAAATATATTGTCCATAAGTTGTTTTAGGCCTCGGTTACATTGCAAAAACATTCTGTTTTCATTTCCTAAAATTTGTGTAATTTTATTTGCTAATAAGGAGATACTAGTTTCATTAAGTTAACAAATGTGTGCGTATTTTAGAAACAAAGAAAATGTCAAAAAAAATTGTTTTGGTTAATTCCAAAAATAACTCACAATGGTTCACTTCAAAAGTCTAACATCTTCTTATTAGCAAGTTAAAATGAGCACATATTTTAGAAAATGAAAACAGAAAATGCTTTCTTAAATTAAACAGGGCCATATTACAATAAATTTCAAAGCTTAATAATTAGCACTTAGTAGCTTCTCAAACTAGTTGAGTGAATGAGACCTTAATAAGTTGTTTATCCTAACACATCCATAGCCAAATATAATTGCCAATTACCTCCATGGATGGCATAAGCAGCAAACTGTAACGAGGATCTCTTCCGATCAATTGTGCAACTTCTTGATCATTCTCCATCCCCATAGCTTTCATTACAACCATAAGAGGAACCTATTGGATATAACAAGAAATAAAAATAACCAAAAACATAATTATAATGCGATCAAAGACCTAAAGGTGAATACGACAAGATGAAAAAGGCCTGGTGAAAACCTTGGTACTAAATTGATTCAATTCTAACCACATCTTCTCCTTTTCCATCAAAATGGTAGTTTTTGTTTTTAAGGTCTCTGTGCTGCTTGTAACAGATGCATTGATGCTGAAAGCCACAATATACTTTGAAATATGAAATAGAACAAATTGGTAATCTAGTCTAATATAGAAGGACAAATGCACCACCACATACAAAGCTAACAATAATTTACTCAACAACTTTTTAGATATAGTAAAGAAAACTTATTAGAGAAAAAAATTGGAGAAATACCGCTTGAGGAAGAATAACATAACCACCAACAAAATAACCGAAAACAATGAATGTATCCCATTAAAACAACAATTCATTACAACTAACAAACTATTTAATTTTTTACAACTACAACAAAAATGAAATTTCAAGGGACAGCAAAACAGTACACGTAGATCTATAGGAGGAAAAAAAATTATTTTACTGCATACGATCTCAAAAGGCAAGAACTGCAGAATGATATATAGAGCTTATAGCTTCAAACGAGGAATTTCAAGCTTCTCAATTTACAGATGAAAGGCTAACAAAAATTAAAAAAAACACTGGCAGACGTTGTTTTTCTCCTTGTACAACCTTGTTTCGTTTTGTTATTTATTATGGAGGATTTTCTATATTGTTTTCAGTTTTGTTATATTGATTTTTTATTATTTTGCTATTTGCCTAGTGGCCAACACATACTCAAATAAACACACACACGGGGAGGAGGAAGTGTGGAGACCCTAAATTGAAGTCGGGCACCCACATGAAATGTCCTCACTGTCAGACCCCTAGGTTGTAACAGCAGGTATATATAAACAATTTATCCATGAAAGTATATTTCATTCTTTCCTCGCTGCCAGTTAGATGTTCCCCTGTAGCCCATGTTTCAGAAAGAGACTAAGCCAAAAGGAAGATACCAGAAAATTAACCTTACAGTTATTCTGAAAACGCTAAAATACCTAATGTGAGAGGAAAAAATCATCCAAAATGGATGATACCAGAAAATTAATCTTACAATTATTCTGAAAACACTCTTAATTACCAAGTAAAGGTATGATAAAATGCAAAGTAAGGAGAGGACAAAAGTTATCATTTTACACATGCCAGTATGTATAAGCATAACAGAAATATGAAGAATAAGGCTTCATTCTACCAGAAGGAATTACTTACTTTTTTTTCTTGTCGGTGTCTATAATTATCCTATTGTTCGAAAGTTGTTCTTGTATTAAAATTACCTGAAACAGATTCATGGAATTTATTTGTAAACAAAATTGAAAACTATCTAGAAGAAAAATAATGGGAGACATATGTAGATAAGAAAACAAAAAAAAAGATACTATCAAGGATTCTTTAGTAGCAAGTTTGACAAGTCAATTCAAAATGTTTATCAGTTTATTCTTGTAAGGTTATTCGTCAATTATTTCTAAGACTAGTTCTTTAACATTTCAAAAAAAAAAACTCAATTTTTTTTCCAAAGCCAGTAGGTCTTGAACAGATTAAATAACAGGCAGCATCTCTAACATTGAGAAGTATTTAGAATCAGAATATCACCTTCTCAGTCCCTTTGATTACAAAATATCCTCCAGGATCAAGGGGACACTCACCTAATCAAAGAAAAACTAAAAGTAAGATTTTGTTTAAAATAATGAGAAATGCAAAAGATTAATAAAACAATTAAATTAACAAAACGAACCCAGTTGTGCTAATGAGAAATGCAAAAGATTAGTAAAACAATTAAATGAACAAAACGAACCCAGTTGTGCAAGCTCAGCTTCATCTCTTTTATACAAAACACAACAACAACTCCGCAACATAATAGGTAATCTTCCAATAATAACATCGGTCTGCAGAAAGAAGAGAAAAAACTTTCTGCGGTAAATAAAACATATCTTTGCCAAATTCAGATGATAATAATAACAATAGGGGTCAAACTTACCTTTGGCACTCTTCTTAGGTTATCAGGACTTCCCTGAGTATATTCAATGTCAACATATATCGGAGCATCATACCTTTTAAGCATAATTCACACCATGTTAAGCATAATTCACAACATGTTAGATGCAACGCAACAAAAACAAGTAACAACATTTGGTCAAACTACAACTTCCAATCAATAGTATAAGTAAACTAAAAGAAACTAAAACATCATAAAACTTAACAAGCATTAGATCATGATTCCTACGTTCGGTCAGATAATCGGCATGTCTGTGGGCTAATCTCCTCACTACAACCATCGGTTATTATTCGCGGTGTACCAATTCTAACATTAAGAAACCTGCATGCATAATAGACCATGTTGTAATCAGTAACTAACACTTCAGAGACATTTAAACAAACAGATTACAGTCATAGTGTAAAATAACAACATACCTTAGATAAAAATGCGGGTGTTTAGAAGCTTGAATACGATCATTATTACGAACAATTTTCTTAATATCAGTTTTAACAAAATAGTTAAAAGAATCCAAATGTTGCTTCACCAATCCTCTAACCTAAAATAACAACGAATTCGGTTACGATCATCGTTAACAAAAACTTTTCATTCATTCATCGTTGTGACGCAATAATAATAAGGAACTCGAGAACCGAGTTAGTTACCTTGAGAAACTCCGGAACGAGTTGAAATTTGTCAACACCAGGAGAATTTTGAGACTGTGTATCCATTTACACAGAATTGCACACACTCTCTGTAACGCAGTTTCTGCTGCAAAGTGTAAAAGAATTGAGAGAGTTATGAATGGAGATATTTGAAGCTGTGATTTTGGTGGATGAAAAAGTGAGATAGTAGCCGTAGCTACGGTGGTGGTGGTGGTGGTGGTGGTGGTGAGTTTAGACGGCGGCGGGGGAAAAAAAGCAGTTGCGAATGGGAAGGTCGAAATCACTATGAGAGAAACAGCGGTTACTATTACACTTATTCAACATTTTGTAAAAAAAAAAAAAAAAAAAAAATTAAATATTATTTTCATTTGGTAGAAGTATGTTCGCGAAAATTTTATTTTAGTCTATGTATCGATTTTTATTATAAATAAATCTCCTGAATTAAATAAGTTTGTTTATTTTAATCCATAAATAAAAAATACACAGGAAAATTTATAGAAAAATCTGCAAGAAACATACAATTTTTTTTGCATTTTAAAGACCAAAAACAAAAAGCTTGATGAATTTGTGGACTTATTTAGAACAAAAACTAAAATTCCGTGTACGAAAACGATATATAAGTCAAAAAAACACACTTACTCAATATGTAAAGAGGGTCAGCCTATTTAATCTACAATTATCGCGGTTTAGAAGTAAATTTTTTGTCGAAAAAACTTGAGGGCATACCATTATTGAATTATCGTTAGTTAGTTCAGTAGTGATCTGCATTGTATTTGATAAGGAGGATCATGGTTCGATCTTCCGTAATTGCAATCGGGAGAGGCTGCAACCACTTGATATCAAAATTGAGCTCTGAACCAGATTAAACTAATGGTAAAAACCCAAAAAAATATATTAAATTTTATCCTCTCAATCAATTTTTTATAATTTTGTAATAAAAGTTGAATCTATTACACTTGTTTAAAAAACTCGTGATTTAGGTAGAAAGTTTTAATTTAATCCGCAGAAAATGTCTAAATTATTGAACTTGATGTTGATGATTGAGATTCAAACTTCGGTTTCACATTTTGTGTGTGTGCAAATTTTATTTGTCATTTTATTTATATACAAAAGAAACTCATGTCTCGTAATTTATACCACTCGAATAAATTTGTAGTTGTTTATAACATTAGTTTTAATATTAGTGGAGTAAATTAAACAATTTCATATAATTTTGAGATAATTTATTATATTTACATAGTTTAAGTAAGAACTAAAATGAAAATAGTAGTAGTTTAAGGATTAAATTGGTATTTTGTACAAACATATCTTGTAATGTTAGTATGGATTTTTTAGGGTTAATGAGGCAATACTTCCTGTAAAATTGAAGAGTTTTGTAATTCTCTTATGTAAAATTATTTTTTTGAATTATTTTTTGTAAAGTTATCTTTTTAGTTGTTAATTTTTTTTTGGTACTAGCTACTTGTTAATAATAATAAATTTTAATATTGTATATTTGGAGTCATATTTAATCTACTAGGTCCACATGTGATTTAGCCTCCTTACCCCAACAACCAAGTTAAAATATTCTTGAGTCAAAAAAAGTAATAAGTTAAAATATTCTTAAACCAAAGTTTTTCTTACTTTATAATATAAGCTTAACTTTACAAACTATATATAAGTAATTAAATCTTCAATTTTAAGATCTCTCAAAATATAATATATCTATCTCTTCCCTTAGAATTTCTCTAATTAGCTCCACAAACCAAACATGATTACAACAACCATTCTCAAATTCTTCACAACAATTGTTCTTATGGCATATTCATTACTTCAAGAAAAGATATTCAAGTTTATTCATAAACAATACGACAATTATTTCTATGTTGGTACTTCAATGAAGAAAAGATACCAAATTGAAAATGATTGTTGTTCTGTTTGTTTAAGCCAAATGTATATAGAAGAAAAAGTTAGATTATTACCTTTATGTAATCATAGATATCATGATGATTGTATTGGTGTTTGGTTGAAGAACAATACTACATGTCCTCTTTGTAGAAGCAAAATTAGTGATCATAGTTTTGATCAAAATCAACAAAAACAGGTGAAACCTTTTGGAGAATCTTTGGTTGTTCTTATACAAAGTTTATCTAATGTAATTGTAGCTATTCTTTATATGATTCTTCCATCTAGTATCGCTGAAAGTTTTCTTGTTTTTGTTCCTTGATGATTTTTTAATCTGTTCACAATTTTACATAGTTTATGTAAATTATTATTTATTTATGTAATATGAAGAATAGTTAACTAATTAATCAGAATTAGTCTTACTCATACATATTGCTTATATTTAATTTAATTCTTCCCTTTTTTTATTTAGTTTAATACAAATTCCGATTTTAGATCATCTTCGATAAACTATCTATATTCTCTAAAGCCATAGATCTACAGCAGAGACAATACTGAATCTAAAATTTAGATCCACTAATTTTAAGGCTAATTTTAGTGTTGTGCCCGTGAAATTCATGTTGAAAACGTAATTAATAAGGTAAAAGTTTGTATTTTGAGTATGAATATAGACATGGATAATTTTTCACAAAATTCAACCAAATTGAAAATTGTTTTAATTATTTATTTAGTCTCACATTGGGTACAATATGGCGTCCAAATCATTTGTATTATTATTCTTGGCTAAAAAGGAGTGACTTCTTGTGTCAAAAATTTTTCTCACCATCATTGTCAAAAAAATTGTAATGCCGTAAGATTTTAAGTAAAAATGTAGTGTCCCAAACTCCACTCATAACCAAACAATTTTAAAACTTCATAATTTAAACTTATATAAAAATTTATATGTTTTATGTTTAGAATAAAACAATCTTACATTGTACGGGTATGTTTTTTATGGACTTATGCCAAATATGTCAAAATTTGAATATGCTCAATAAACCGGACAAAAGATGGTAAAAATATGAGTGTAAACGTACTCCATATCAAGGACATGAACTAAGAGGGAGAAGAGATGTTAACATAATCCATGAAAAATTGGAGGTGTAAAGAGAGAGGAGGAAGATAACATAATTAAGGATGACTCTAAAAGGAGAGAAAAAAACTCATTTCATCAAACAACTCATGAAACACTTAAATTTGAGTCATGTTTATAGGGTTGAATATGTATAGTTGTTGACCCAGTCTCACCCTAGGCGTGAAGGTGGGTGTTGAATATGGTATCGTTGAAGTTTGTTTAAAGTCATACATTGCTTAGGTTTTCGGGTTGTCGGATGTATAAATATGTGAGGACAACCTCATCTTATGAGCTAACTTTTGGGGTTGAGATCCAAACATATTTAATATATAACATATTTGCTAATAGAGCCTTATCCTATTTTAATAGAACATGCATAATGTTTTTCTTCACTTTTAACGATATAAGTATTCAACGGATACCTATAAATTCTAATTCAACTTATTCAGTTATTTGAAAATGTGAAAATTGCTAGGTAAATCAAATGAGAATAAAAAACGAGAAGGTGCATATTGACATTGGGCATAAGACGAACCAAAAAGTCAAGACTCACTCTACTAAAGATCAAATGTCATGATCATAATTTAAACTTATATCAACCCATTTTATTACTATGATATATTATTCAATAAACATTTAAAACTACTACCAACAAACACTTTCCTATTAGTATTACTATGAGATCATCAAATACATAAGCCTTTATTTTCGTACTTAAGAGTTAAGTCTATCTTTTCTTTTTGTACATTTTGTTTTTCTTTTTGGTACATCGTACTTAAGCCTATCTATCTTCATTTATGAGAAATGTTTATATAGACACAACTTTATTTGGACACACTTACAAATAAAAAAAAATTAGTCCAATCATTTAACATCATTTAACTATTTAATTGTTTTTATTTGTGTATATGTACCTAAATATTTCTAACTGTTCATTTTAGTATTCCTTCTGTCCTCCGACACTTTTAGATATTTGTTTTCTGTTTTCAAACATTTATTACATGATGAAAATATTGTCATTTTCATGCTCATGTGCCAAACACAACACGTCCTTGTTCACAGCCTGTACCTTATATAAATGAATAAATAAATAAATAAATAAATAAGTTGTGAATAACATTATTCTTAGAATTGAAGTTGAGGGCATGTTTGGTTTGACTTTAAATGGAATTGATTTTGATAGAATTGATTTTGGTAGAATTGATTTTATTATAATTGATTTTGATATAATTGATTTATGTTTAGATACATTCAACTAAAAGTGAGTTGAACAGTAAATTTCAATGTAAAAATCAATTCTAAAGTCAGAAGCTACAATTTTTAGTTTCAAGCAGAATCAATTCTACTTTACAAAATAAGAAAGATCTCATTAAACGATAACAAAGCAACCTAAGAAATTATTACAGCAACTTGAGAAAAATATATTTGCACTACACCCGTGTTAGCTAATAAACCAAAACCAAGATAAATAAAGAATGTATTTCACCAAATAATTGAGATTAACACTAATCCCTCTAAAAATAAAGTTATTACACATACGATAAATACTTTAAATTGTAGCTAACCAGATAATATAACAAAAACACTTTAGATATTTTCCCTCTGCAAGATCTCCAAACAAGTTAAAGTGTTATACCACATCCACAAAAGGCACACTCAGAAATGCCTAGCCATCTCAAAACAGTTAACCACACCAGTGAAGTGAAATTACAAGTGAGAAAAACATGATTCAAAATTTCCTTCTTAGAACAAAAGACAAAACATCGGTCACAAACATTATATTTGTGATGCTTATCATTTAATTTCATCTTTTTTGGTTACGTTATCATTCATCTATATTTTATATATCACCATAAATGAAATTAAAAAGTGATCACTTCAGTTAAAATGCAGTAAAGATTATTAAGGATTAAATGGAATCTTCATCGGTCAATGGAAAATGTGAGATATTTTTACATGGTCACATTCATAAAACAATATTATATTATTTAATAATTTATAAAGTAAATCTTATTTAATTATTTTTTCAAGTTTTAATACATTTTTTATTGAATGTGACTAAATGAAATTTTCTTGGTCATGTAGTACCATGTAAGAAGTAAGAATATCTCTCCATGTGAATACATGAAGATGCGGTTATCATTGATATGTAATCAATGGGTCCAATTTTTATCTCTACATACAATCTTCGCATTTTATTATAAAAAAATTAATAAATACACTTTTAATCATTGATATTGCTTCTTATAATAAAAATAAATTATTAGTCTTCTTTCGGCCTCACAAACTTACATGCATTCCCTAGTGCTTGAGTTTGAAAACAAAATTATTAGTTTTTTTGGGTAGAAAAAGAATTATTGTCCAAAAAGTTAAAATTACGCCATCATTGTTACTATAATAATGAGGGTTGAGGAAGATTAATCATTTTGTCCAAGAATATACATATTGACTTAAGCCAATTCTAGCCTCGTTTTTTTGGGCAACAAGCCAATTCCAGCCTAAATTATGGTATCATTTCAAAAACATAAAAAAGTATCTCACAATTTAACTCATACTATTTGTTTCCATCAATTTTTTTGAGCTAACATCAATTAGGTTTTCGTTCCACTCAAAAAAAATATGACAATGAACTTGCTGTATATATTAGGTCGCACAAGTTTTACTTAAATATATTTTACTATTAATATTTTATTTATTATGCAACAATGATACGGTGAGTCTATTTACTAATAATATCATTTTATTCAATTGTGTGAGAAAAAAATAAAATCGGGAACTCACCTTTATGAAATAATTATTACTAAACAAGTGAGTGAGACACTGCATTTTTATTAAAATTTTAAAATATTTGATTTATTAACCATCTCACTTATACAATATTTAACCTCTACTTTTATATATATTATGAAACTTAATTTACCTCACATTTGTCACAAGTCACAACACCAAACCGAGAAACTCCAACCAAAGAATAGAGAAAAAGAAAATTGGATTTTCATGGATGCTTTATATTTGGTTGAATTTTCATCAACAATCAAAATTATTGGCATAATAATGCGCTAAATCACAATCCATATACTCATATGCACACGTATATCACTATGATTTTTAATTAGATATCTCATCGCCACTTCTTGAATAAATTAGTAGTATCAAATTATGAGAAAAAAATGTCCATGATTATATTATCCTGCAGCTGATTTCACACTCATCCAAATAGTCTAAATTACGCCAGTGCGACCATGGGATTGAATCCTTCATAATATGTATGATCTAAACAACATTTTGGTGTGATTATATTTTATACGGTCTGTATTTCTGTCATTGGAACATTTTATTATATTATGCATACCAATATGGACCTGAGTCATCATACATAAATTATCCAATATATACAAAAAGTTAATTTAGTTATTAATAGTGATATTTGGGCACTTCATTCATCCATAATATATATAAACACTTGTTGAATATTTTAAGTGTAGTTAATGTGTCAATTTTTTTGACTAGTGTACCCACGACTAGCTTCCATTTACTATATATAGTTGATTTTTATTTTTTGATAATCCAACACACTTAGTGATGATATAAATTAGAGATTTATTTGAGAAAGAAACAACAAGTAATAATTTGGAAAAATTCGTATTAGAGAAAATGTTTGTTAAAGTGTTTATATTTAAAAATGGAGTAGTAAAAGATATATAATATATTGAAAAATGTGTGTAAAAGATGAAAAATGGAGTAAAAGTTGGATCCCTTACAACTGCAAAACAATAACTACATGCCAATTATAATTACTTCAAGAGTTGAGATGCATCATGCATGCAAAATCAAGAATCAGAAGACTAGAGATCTTAATCCATGGTTGCTAGATAGCCAACACTATCTAAAAGTAGGGTCAAATATTGAAGTTCAAAGGTCAATTTGCAAACAAGTTGTGATAATCCAATGCACTATCACTTATGCTAGATGGCTTAATTAGTTTTTCTTTCTCTTTCAACCCATTTTTTATGTTGAAAAATCATAATTCAAATCCTTTTTTTGGAGATAAATTCATTAGACAGGTCAAGGGTACATTAATCCCTTCATTAACAAGTGTAATTACCAAGAACCAAAAAGTTTTATAATCAAGATCCCGTGAATTGTCTTGGAGCAGTTGATGAAATGACAAAAGTGGGGTTAGAAAGTCAAAATTTTGAAGCCACCCATTTATTCTTTTGAAATGAATAGTACTAGTAATGACTTACATATCCAAATTCAATTTTCCAACTTTGTGAGCTTGTTGTGTTCTATTCTATTTTTGTTTCTATAACTTTTAAAATTATTTTACACAAATTAAAAAGTAACTTTTATAAATAAGCAAATTTTACTTTAAAAAAAAAAAGCAAATTTTAATTATGCCTTTACTTTTCTCTCATGTTAGCATCTTTTATCTTTTTGTTAAAAGAAAATTATTTTTCATTTTATTGGTACTATTTGACAATATTTATATTATTTATATATATACTTTAAGTTTTTATTATCAAAAAGGAAACTTTTTTTTATCAATGAATACTCTTTTTTTCTAAAATAATTGATAATTTACAAAACGAATTCTTCCTAAATAATAATTGATCTTTTTTTTAACAAAAAACAGTAATTGCCTTTTTCAATATATGGAGTAATATTAATTACTTTTTTTTTCTTCAATTCAACATCTTTCACTTTTCATTTATGATAATGGTAAATACGTAAATATTTTCAAAATTTATGTATATTTTAACCAATAAAACATATCCATGTCAAAGAGTATGTGGCTAATATTATTATAGAGTACTCCCTCCGTCCCAAAATATAAGGGAAAATAAAAAAATCACATTTATTAAGAAAACTAAAACATGAAAATTTGAAACATGATTTTGTGAAATTTTTCTTGAAATAAATTGCATAGGAAGATGTAAAAACATTTTTCATTGGTTGTTGTTTATTGATAAAATGAGAGAGAAGGAAAAATAAATGCAATCTGCATTTAATTTTATGAAAATAAGTAAAATTAATACTTAGAAAACATAAATGTCTATTTTTTTCCTTTATATTTTGGGACAAAGAAAATGTATTTTTTTCCCTTATATTTTGGGACGGAGGGAGTACTAGCTTTTTTTCATTTTACAAATCTATAATCTTAGTAGTAGTACATATAAATTAAATAGTTAAATCTCAAAATTTGTAAACTACAAATAAAATTAGAAAAATGAACAATTTTTTCTCTAAAAAGTCACAATTGAAAGTGAAATATGAGAAAGTAATTACTAGTCATTTGTACTATCCAAACAAGTCTTTGACCATTGACTCCAATGTCATCACCTTCAATTTTCTCTTCATACAAGTCCAAGTCTTTAGTCCAATGTTCACCTTCAACCTTATTCTTCTTCTTATTCCATTCACAATTTTCTCTCTTTATTTACTACCAAATTTCTCTAACCCAATTCACAAGCCAAATTCAAATTTTCATTGTCTTTCCCATTTTCATTTTCACACCATTTCTCTTCAAAATTCAGAAACTTTACACTGATTTTTCATCTGGGTTTTGTCCATTCTTGTTTAAATTCAACTGGGTTGTTCTTAAATTTGCATCTAAACATTAAAGTTTCCAACTTTACAAAAAAAATTCAAAGGTAACAAACAAGCAAAAACAATCATGGGTGCATCTGCAATATCAGGAACAAGTGATACATTGGGTGAGTCTCATGCAATTGAGATAACAGGAAAAATCATGGTGGTAGCTATAATTTTTTTATTTATGGTTGTTGTGTTTGTTCTAATGCTTCATCTTTATGCTAAGTGGTTTTGGTGGCGTTTTGAGGAAAGAAATATTCCTCAACCAGAAAACCGCCGTCGTCGTCGACGGCGGTTTGTTTTTGCTCCTGGTCAAGATTCTGTTGTCTATGGAACTCATCAAATTGGACTTGAGGTTTCAATTCTTAAGTCTTTGCCTGTTTTGGTTTTCAAACATGAAGATTTCAAAGATGGTTTGGAATGTGCTGTTTGTCTTTGTGATATTGTTGATGGAGAAAAAACAAGACTTTTACCAAAATGTAATCATGGGTTTCATTTAGATTGTATTGATATGTGGTTTCAATCTCATTCTACTTGTCCTCTTTGTAGAAATTTAGTTTCTGTTGAAATTGAATCATCTAAACCAAATAGTACTACTTCAAATGATGAAGAGATCAATGTGTTTGTGTCATCAGAAGAAGGTGAAAATTTGAGTCATGTCAATGATTTTGAGTCTTCAAATTTTCCTACAAATGTTTTGGTTTGGGGGAATCACCAAACACAAACACAAACACAAACACAAGTTAATTCTTTGAGTGTTTCTTTGGATGAAGGAAGTTCTCAACAAGAATCTTATTCAACATCATGTTCTTTGGATAGTGAAAATGTTAACAATAGTAGATGTCATGGAAATGGAATGTTGGTGATTGATATACCATTACCAAATGAGTTTAGTTCTTCATCTTTGTCATCTTTTGATAGTAGGTGTGTTGAAGATGAGATGAAATCACCAATGTCAACAAGATTGAGATCATTTAAGAGGCTTTTAAGTAGGGACAAAAAGTTAAGTCCTTCAAGTCCTAGTTCTATGGATGTTGAACAAGGTCGGAGTTAGGACACCTCTAAAATCGTTATATTGTCGTCGCAATTGCAGTTGAGGACTGTAATTTAAGAGTCACGCTACTTACGTTCCAATATTTGTGCACATAATGGTTAAGGTTGAATGGTTTATATGATGTATTGTTATTTAATCAACTTAATTTTTTGTTAATATATGTGTTAGCACATTAAATGAATCATTTGAAGTGTTTATATTGTATAAATGAGACTAGTTACTTAGTTTTTTCAGAAGATGAAGTTTTTAGTGATATTGTGAACATTTTGAACTTTACTTGCAATTAGTTTGACTACTTATGTTATATGGATGAAATGTAATATTCCCTTTACCTAAAATCCCTCAAATTCAATAGGATCATTATTGGTTCTAGCTAGAAATAAAGAAGTTGTGAGATGTGACTAAAACTTTTTTTTTTGAAGCGTGATGTGACTAAAACATGTGAAGATATGATGTTGATTATGCTCCTAAAAAAATTAATAGAATTTGAGAAACATTAGGCTTTGTTTAGAGTTTTTTTTTATAAAAAGCAAGAGCATGCAAAGGCAGGCATCACAATAGTGACTGAAATTTCAATTTGGTTGGCACTACAACCACTAACAATCATCTGTTGCACATCCTAAATTCATTGAAAATAAAATATAAGCAAAGTTTAGGGGGACATAAACCAAACTCAAACTCAAAGAAGAAACAAAGGATGAAAAACAAAAAACACTCATTACATGAAATGAGTATTATCATTTAATCTTTAAAAAATGTAGTGGTGTTTCTTAGAATTTTGGTTTGGCCTAACTAAATTTTATAAAACAAATTTATAGGGTAATAATTGTTTTTATTTATAAAGCCATCTACGTACATTATTTTATGTGAGACTCTCAACACACAATTTAGATTAGAATTGAACATCAGTGTGATTTGGATGACCCGATATTAAAAATCTTATAATATATGATCCAATAAACCTTGAATAGATTTTGATACTATCATATTATTTGTATGAAATCTAATTCGATCTTACAAAACCAAAATATAAAATGAGAACCGCATTTACTTATAATTTCAATTTCGTAGGATAACTCAACTGGTAAGAGCTGGAGGACATGAATTAGATAAGGGAGGTCCAATATTCAAATCCTAATAAAAACATTTATCTTTCTGATATACTAAAATAAACTCATTCATATCTTATCTCATTCTTAACAATTTTGATTAGTAAAGTTAATAAAATTTCAAAACAATTAACAAAAAGATCATAATTGAACTTTATATCATGAAACCACTAAAGATTAATACTGTATACATTGAATAATGTGATTTTGAATAAACAACTTTTTAGTAGATACCTTTCCCTCAGAACACGGATTAGAAAGTAAAAGAATATGCACCAAAAAAAAAAAAAAAAAAAAGAAAGTAAAAGAATAAATTAGTAGCCATTTCAACATCAATACGGCAGATAAACTAATGTTTAAGGTAGGAGTTCACTCTCTATTGTTTAGATTCTTTTTCTCAACTCTCAAACTCAAGGGACCCAATCCGACAAAAATGTTTTCTTAACAAATACTATACTTCAATTCCTCCAGTTTTGGATATAAACCATAAAAAGTTAATTTTATTGGTCTAAAATATATGAATAAATATTGACTATATATACCATATTTATTGTCTTTTTACACACACAACTAAATGTTAGTTGGTTCTTATTTTCGATATACAAAAAAAAATGTTAGTTGATCAAGTTGTAATTGACATAATGACATTATTAAACTTGATAGAGAGTACAGTTTAATTTCACAATTGTATTCCTGGAACCACTTGATATTATAACTCATCTAAAACTCTAAACTACTAAAATCTCGTTCCCCTAAAAATCAATCGGAATGTAAAAAAAAACTTTATATATATCATAAAAATAAACTCATCAATGTTTATTTCGGTTGCCTAGACAATGGCAGGCACATGTCCATTTTTCTCTTAATCATGTTGTCTTTTTCACACATCCCTTGGCTATTCACTATTGCTATCCAATACTAGTACTTTTTAGTTTTTTCCTCATAACCTTGGCTTTAGGTGATTTTCCATTGCCACTGGTTTGGGGAATTCACACTGTGGATCAAATCATAAGGCTCAAAATTTATATTTACTTTTTTCAAAAATATATACAGTATTTATCATTCTTTTTTTTTTAAGTTGAGAAGGGGAACTTAAAATTTGAGTAATTGAAATTTTTTACACAAAATTTGAGTCATTTGATTTACCCTCTGTAAAGTACAAGCCAAAAATTATAGTATATATATGTGATTTGCAAGTCACATGTAGTAGACAACCTTGAAAGTAAAGCCAATTTGAGTCATTTGATTTACCCCTTCTGTAACAAAGTACAAGCTTGAAATTAAAGTATGTGAGTTGCATGTCACGTGTGATTTTACACACACACACACACACACGTCTGTGTTGCATGATTCCGCTATCAATGGTGCGTTTAGAGTTGCTTTTACCGCAATTTTACAGAAGCTCTACAACCAAGTTTATGCGGCAATGTGGTTTTTTCACCTTATATTTGTTCAACGCACCAATAAATTAAAAGTGAATATGTACAATTGTAATGAAAGTAGGATAAGACGCGCAATCAAAGATTAAAACTTCAAACTAAACATGTGCTAGATATTACTTAGTCTGAATTTTTGTTTTCCTTGCTCAAATCCAAATACTAGCAAATACAAATCAAAGAGTACAAAATTATTCATCTTGCTAAGGTCTTTTCTATTACATAAGTCAGCAAAAATCACTCAACACAGCCAATACATTAGCACGCATTTTTTTATATCAAAAGATCAACAAGTCTCTCAATTTAACTTGTGTAACAAAAATTTGCACTAACATACATGAACACCGGATACGGCACTGACACTAATACATAAATACTAATTGTTTAAAAAAAACAAAAGTGATCGAATGTAGTAAAATATGTCAGTTTCTTGTCAATGTCAGACACTAATCTGTGTTGCCTTCAATATGAACTTATGAAGAGTCAAGTAACCACATAAAGGGGGCCATAATTTTGAACAGGATAAGGACTATTTTGTTGATGTAGAGTCATATAAGGAATCTCATTCTCTTCTCTCATTGTAGGTTTAAACAAACTTGTCATTAGAGGTCCAGAAAATGGATGCTTGTGTTGTTTTCCATCATAACTTTTGTAGGAGTTATGTATTGGACCAGAAACATGAACATGTCTTTTCTCAGAAACTTTTGATTTAGGATTGTTCTTTGATGTTTCTTTAACCTTGTTTTTCTTGTCAAATTTCCACCATGAAACCAGTGAATTTTTCCATGATTTCTTTCTTTTGATCTCTTTCTCTGATCCTGTTTTATTAGATTCTTCTTTAGGGTACACTGACGAACTCTTTAGCTTTGTTTCTTGTCCATGTTCCTTTGCTTCCTCCAAAAACTAGTTAAAGCAAAAGTAAAAATAGTGAGAACTTGCACGAATATGTTTCGTGCGTGTTTAGATTAGCATTGAGTTTGACAGAATCACAATGTGCCAAAATGGTTCTGACAAAAACTACATTCAAAAACTTCAACAAAATCACACTTTTACTATGATGTCGTCAAACTCACCGTCAATTCAAACTTGCACGAAATTTTTATATTTGTGTAGAATTACACAAAACTACATACTTATCTAAATTACAAACCCTATTAACGAAAGTTCAACAAATAAACCAACTACATTTAAAATCACCCTGATTTTTTGTGAATCTCTAAATTTTAGTTTTTGTCAAAATCACGTTAATTATGTCAAACTCACCGTGAATTCAAACACGTACTACAAACTATGTTAAAAAGCAACAATTGAAAGAAAAAAATAGTACCATGGAAAAGTCCTGATGCAGATCAAATTCATAGTCATCATAATGGCTTGGTTGTGTTGAAGATTTGTTCATGATTATCAACAAACACCACAAACTTTTGAGAAGAATAAAATTTCAAAGCTATGAAGACCTCAATAGAAACTCTTGTTTGGTATGATATGATACTCTCCAACTACACAAAAGAATCATGTGTCACTGTAAAAAACAGCATTGAAATGGAAAATAATAGCTTCTAACCTTTTGCAGCAAATTAATACACATGAGATTAGAAATTTACTGTGTTTGATGTACAAAAGGGAAACTTCAACAACTCTTCAAAAGATATCAATGTCACATGGTGAGATATGGAAAGGACAGAAACTATAAATGGTATTACAATTTTGAGCTTTTCATTCACTTTTTTCTTATCAAAAATGAAATTGCTTGAATAAGAAGGTGCATTAATATAGAAATGGATTTGTCTTATTTAACACAGTACATCAAAGTTAAAGATTCTATGAATCACACCAAATAATAAGAGTAATAAAGTAATGCTAATAGGAAATATTTACAAAATGGTAAAAAAATAAATTAAATCAAATAAGACCAAAACAAAATAAACGGCAAGTGAAATTCATCTAATTCGAGTCTAGTCTTATAATAAGTTTAGTCTTTAGAGACTCATAAAAGTTCGTAACAACATGCATCTACGGATAAAATAAATAAATATTTCTTATACACGCTAGTTAACCGGATAGAGTTAAGTATTTATACATATGTATGTACCCTATTGAGAGTAGGAGGCCATCACATGTAACATTTTTATGAACTAGATCAACGTAGAGCAAATAATATTTATTTTTTAAAGTATCAAAACTTTAATCTTCACCAAAAAAAGAGAAGAATTTTTTGGATGATATCCTCTAGAGAGTATGAGCAAAAAGATTAAATGGATGAAGTTACCTCTCAAGGGGAGAACTGAAAATTATTGGATTAATTGGAGTTAGATTTTGACAGTAACGTTTAGCAAGAGAAGTGGAGAAACATTATTAATCATTATGATGTTACAATTTCTTCCCTCATATGGGACCTATATCCGTTTTACTTTACCTTCACTTTCTTTTTAGGACAAAAAAAATTAGTCTTCCACCAAAAAAAATAATTTTAGTCAAGAAATATGAATCAGACCAAAATAATTTCATAAATTGACTTTTACTATTTATAACATTAATTTTTTTTATTTTACTCTTTTAAAACAATTATTAAGTAAGAGAAATAAATAGTCATCTAAAATTTTACTTTTTAGTATTCTAATGTCTACTATAAATAAAAAGAAGAAACATTTTTGTAAAAATCATATTTTCTTTTTCATTTACACACTTTTTTTAAAGTGTGTGATTGATCAACTCTAACAAATAAATTGGGACGGATGGAGTATTACGTATTGAGTGAGAAGGAGGGATGGGTAGCTCAATTAATTAAACTGATCAGTTGAGATAGATGGTGAGAAAAAATTGTAAGAAATTAAATTAAAGTAAATCAGAATACATAAATCTTTTTGGCACAGTGATCCATTATGTGCATGATGCTGCGCCAATCATGCCGCATGTTGGGATGCTGAAATTATGTCATCAAAATAATGGTAGCTTTACATTAGTTGGTAGGTTAGGTATTTGGTGGATTACCATTTTGCAAGGATAATTTGCAATTTTCATTCTGTGACAACAATTTTAATTTTATTGAAGTAACATAAAATATGTACTCCCTCTGGTCATTATTATAAGCAAAAAAAACTATCTACGCGGTGTTTAAGAAATTTAGTTAAGTGTAATTAATTTTCTTGATTTAATGTAAGATATATGTTAAACTTACTATATTGTTCTTTGAAATTACAAATATCAAAGCATAAAATGGAATAATTGTTTAGAAAGTAGTAGAATTAAATAAGGGTATATTTAAAATAGTAGTATTAATTATTATAAAAGTAGTTACTTTTGCTTATAATAGTGTCCAAAATTTTGAAGAGTTTTTTGCTTATATTTGTGTCCGGTGGGAGTAGTATGTTATAAATTAATCTTATTGATTCCACACATCGATACAAATAACTTGTCACATCACCACTTTTGAATCCAAAAAACTGAATTTTAAAAAGAAAACTAGACCAAATCTAAAATTAAACATTTTTTTTTATAATTGCACACCTATGCATTAAACTGCAGTTATTAATTACATTACAGTTTAATCAGATCAAGATTTTAAATCACATCACAGTCAAATACAATTGCTACCACCACACACATTTTTTTAAAAATGAAAAAACTCTTAATATATAATTTATCCATTCTGAATGTATAATGGACTCCATAGTGTGTTTTAGATTTTAAATCACAGTGCTCCCACCACACCCATTGTTGCCCACATTTTTTTTAAAAGAAAAAACTCTTAATATATAATTTATGCATTCTGAATGTATAATGCAGTCCATAGTGTGTTTTAACAAACCAAGACTAGAAACCAAGCCTCAAAACATTATAAGAGGAACATCATGACATGACAAGTATCAATACCAAGAAACTGGCAACATAGACACAAAGGAGTAAAATCATATCTTTAACACAACAACCTCCATGTCTTCACTATTTCCTATACAAATCCTGTTAGACAGACATGACAAAACCTAAGGAGAACATAAAGAACAAGTTCCATGATAACCCTTTATGGATCCTTATACTCATAAAAGATTCACAGCTGGAGTAGAGGTAATGCCATAACAACCCCAAAGATTGAGAAGAGTAATAACATCATCCATGTTGGAAATGCTTGTTTTTTTCTGTTTCTCCTCACAGCATTCAATCCCTCTACCTTTTTCACGTCTTCTCCTATCGATTCTGAATTTGTTCCCGAAACTGACATTGAACTTTTATCATGACGAGACTCTGATGAGGCATGCTGCTCCGAAGCAGCTTTCTCAGAAAGCAGCTGCAGGTTGTAGTTCTCCACATACTCCGGGAACATTTTCCTGAAGGTCGCACTGTATGGAAACAACAGCAATTAATTGTGGAACACAAATCAGAGACATTGATCGATGCTCGAATCACAAATGGCCGATGCAATATATTAGTTATACTTACTTCTTGCAATTGAAAGCGAGTGAAGATTTTGCTAGACGCTGCTTCTCAGCAGTAGTGGTGTTTACACTGCCTGTGGTTGGACTGGTGTCCATCTGCAAAAGAGAAGTCTGTCATATCAAAAGCTCTAAATATGACATAACACTGCATGCGTCGTGAAGTATTATTATCTATTGCTTAACATTTGTCATTTCAAAATAAATCACAAGCATTTAATGGATTCTATCAACAAGCACTACCATTATGAAAACCTACAACTTGGGAGTCCGCAAATTCGAAAGTTGTATAAGCTCTTGTTTAGCTATCACATATACAACAAAGACAAGACTACTATGGCTGCTCAAACTTAAACTCTCCTTCCATCCCCACCAACCCCATTCAAAAAACAGCCAAATGAGGCAATGCAAGAGCCATAATATCTTCTGAGCAAACAATTACCATACCAGATGGTAGAAACTAGAGTTTAATTAGAAATTGAAGAAATATGAAGAAACCATAACATACCATGAATGAAAGAAGCCCAGTAAGTATGCTGCATTCAAAAATTGGAAACATCAGTACAAAAACTATAAAGTATAAAGTAATAATCAACACCAACTATTAATCTCAGATACATATCCCTTGAGCAATACAACCAAATTTCAAAAGTCAAAGAATAAATAAAAACACAAAAGGGAGTAAATCACATAAAAGAACTTCAAAATGTGAGCATTCTGACCTTGATACAGACCACATTGGATTCCAACTTTCAGGATGAACTGCAAAAACAGAAAACCAAACAGAAAAATTAAACTATAGCAATATGGCTAACTATGATAAAAATTAGCTTGTCTTCAAATAGATTAAAGAACTTACAATCACTCATGGATAAACAGATTTTTTTCTGTGTCATGAACCGCCCATTAGGTGTTGTCATGCTACATCATAGAAAGTATAAACTTGGTTATAAACTTATAATGGACCAAATGAATGAAAATTATAATGATCAAGCATACTGCAGCAAGAAGGCACCTGATTCCAGGAGGTTTATATGGATATTCTTGAGGAAACTTGATTTTTCCATAGTAATATCCACCTAAAAAGCAACCAAAAAACATAAATATAATTTGAGATAGTAATTAATTGGGTGTTGGGACATGCAAAATCAAAGCAAATTATGGCTGAAAACAAAATGGAATCTGGAATGTTCATAATTTGTTAAACCTGCAAAAGGTGTCCCCTCGCTTCCTTCCAAAACGTAATCTGAGGCATAAACACAAAATAAGATCAGCATCAAGTATCAATCACTCCCTAACCAAGAAATTAGAATTAAGTTGCTGACAACACAATACAATATTTTCCTTTCTTGCTGACAATTTAGAAGCATTAAGCAAAGAGCGCTTAGGAGCAAAAGGATGCTGAGTTGTGACCAGTTCGACACAGGTTCTACAACATTGATGAATGCATGTACCAAAGATTCAACATGTTCCTTTTCCCCCTTTTTTGAACATAAGAGCACAACATAATACTATACATGAAACGTAACAGTGTGAAGCAAACTTACGCCACTCAAGAATATCATTTGGTGCAGGACGAGCCACAATATGGGAAACTGGCTCCTGCAAATACCATAATAGAATTAAGCATTATCTACTTGAAATATTCTTTAAATACCCAGAAAATCTACCTTGTAAAGTACACGTTGTAGATTAATCAATCATGAAAAACTTATTCAGAAACTATAGATACATTGTATTACGAGGAGAAAGGCAAAATATAGAGATGATTTGTTCACTGTCATTCATGCTATAAATGTTTCATCAGCCACAACATCAAATTACCAAGCCTAGATACATGCATGTTTGTGCGCACGCACACACACAAAAAGAGACAAAACAGTGATCAGAGAACTAGCAAAACTATTTTACTGTATACGTAACAAGATAAGTAAGCATCGGAATATTGAATAAAAATAGTGAAGCACAATGTTAGTTAGAAAAACAAAAGATTCTGTACTTACTTTACAAAGGGCTCTGTACTCCTTCTGAAGACGCTTGATGCATGCTTTCTCCGCCATTCAACTAATTCAGAGCAGTATCAAGAAGGACTAGACTGTACTAGGCTTTTTTATTCTCAAAAGAAATTTCCTGCTGATCATTGATTAAGAGCATATACATCAATAAATTGAAAATATAACCAAGCACCATAACAAAGAAGAACGGGGTAAGAGTAAACTATAAAAGGTGGTGCATATGCACATATATGCACAACACATGCATAGACACAGTGTATACTGTCATCATTTTAATATTAGGATCCGCAGCATTTTATAGCATTCAAGAATTAATACACAAGCAAACCTAGAATAAGGAAGAAATAATAAGGAACCTAGAATAAAACGAAACAAACCAGTATCATAACGACGGAAATTAGAAGTAGAGAATCAGAGAAAGAGAAGATAAATAAGTAAGAATTCCAAAGTTTGATAAGAAATTTTCTAGTATATTCAGTCTGATTTGTATGAGTGCAATTATTGTGCATTATAGTACAACTAGATGATAGGTATAGGAAGTTAATAGTAGAGCAGTTCACAATCGTGTCCGCTCTGAACTCGTTAACAGGTCTAGGGTGTGGAGTGGATCACAGGTCGGAGCGCTTTTCTGGAGCACCGTCCGTTTTATCTGGGAAAAACCCAGACTGTCCATCATTTTAAAACCAATTTAAGGGGATTTTGGGCTTAATCCTAACCACATTCTTCTAATTGTATTCATTGTTCTTCTCTGCAAAGTGCAATTGGTTCTGTGAGAAGTCAAATTTCACATTCACCAGTTTCTCCACAACACCGCTCCGGCTACCGTCCATTGGTTTACTCTTTTCTTCTATGTTTTCTCCTTTCTTTTTTGTTACTTTTTGTGGAATCCATTTGTTTCCTCTATAATTTTTGTGGAATCCATTTGTTTACTCTTTCCTTCCCTCGTTCTTTCCTCCTTTTCTATTTACTCTTCTTCTGACTCTTGTTTGTTTTTCCTTTCGCTACTCTGTTTTGATTTTTTTTACTTTTATTTATTTAAGTGTTGGAGACTTCCATATCTTAATTTCCTTGACTTTTGTTGGTATTCAAATGTATATTTTGATTAAGACTTGTGGATCTTTATTGCCATTTAAGAATGTTTCATGAATTTTGAGTTATTTGTTTAATTGTACAATAACTATATGTTGATAGTATTATTCATGTAATTTGTCCAAAAAATGATCAAATAGCAGTCATCCCGCTATACCCTATCCATTTTCAGGTCGGCCGCTCCACACCGCTATCATGAATTGACTACGGATTACCTAGGCTAGATGTAACTAACTCCTAACTAAAACTTCAGCTGTTTCTAACAGAATTCTGATATAGTAGTTAAAAGGAGGGGAGTACATTGCTAATAGGAGATTCATATTCATATCCACATTTATCCAGAGACCAAACAAGTAAAAAGCAGAACAAACTACTAATGTAAGATTCCTAAAACATAGATCATAAAACCTAGTTAGGACATCCACACAAACATTTCATGTTCTTAATCAAAGTCAGCAACAATGCATTCCTAAATTATATACTAGTATACATAGATAACCCTAATGTTTCTCTCCATTGAATTATATTTATACCTTTCAATGTTATCCCCTTTCTTCAATTTCACAACTTAAACAACCTATTACTGAAACAATTCCACCTAAACAACATGATCCAAACAAAAACTAGGGATGGTAAATTGAATTTAGGGTAATACTCATTCCCCAATTATTCCCACAACAAATCCCAAAATCAACAATGACCCATAAATCAAAAATTAAAATTTTGCACAATCAAATAATAAAAATTAAACCTCGATCATACCCACACAATAAAAAACCTAAAATCAAAAAAATCCCAAAATCAAAAATTATAACAAATCAAAATCAAGCCTTGCGGTTCAACATGAAGGTAGAATTATGAAATTGGATTTATATACAGCATGGAAATGAGAAGAAGATAGATTGAAATTAACCTGAGATCCGAATTCTCCAAAAATTGGTGGCAAAATCGTGTATTTGCGCGTTAATTATTTGCCCCTTTCCAAAACGGCGGCGTTGAATATTGAGAGAGAGAGAGAGAGAGAGAGAGAGAGAGAGAGAGAGAGAGAGAGAGAGAGAGAGTCTAGAAGTGCGTTTCCATTTTTCTTTTGTACGTAGAAAAAGAGAATCGATTTTGGAGAATCGATTATTCGAAAATCGATTTTAGATCCTCGCTGTTAGTTAATACACCGCCAAACAACACACTTTCGCAATCATAGTGCAACCTCACCTTTATCAATTTTACTACTTTAGCCCTTAGGTTAGTGCTGTGTTTGTTTACGTTAATTACACAAATAAATGATTATTTTTTAAGTTCTTGATGTTATTCTTTTAAAAAAATTATTTATTACTTTTTTTTTTTACAAACTTTTTTATTAGAAGTCCATATTAATTATTTATCTTGGAGTTCTAAATTGTCGGCTACGACTCTGTGTTTACGATAAATGTTTTAATTTGTTTAGAAGGATGGAGTAAAGGGATGGGAAGAGAGGGGTAATTAAATTGATATTTTGTCATCTTTGTTGATCTATACTCCTTCTGTTCTATTATATAAGCATCCGACTTTTTTTACGTATATTAAAAAAAGTTAAAGGGTTATTCGATTGGGATTTTGAGGGATTTTATGGATTTTGAGAGATTTTAATGGATTTTAAAAGTCTTGTATTATTCAGTCAAGATTTTTATTTTATTTTTTCAATCAAGATTTTTTTTTTGTATTATAATTTTCACAAAATTTTGTGTTAAGAATCTTGATTGTAAAATATCTTTTAAAAAAAGTCTCTCAAAATCAATATAATTCCATGAAGTCTTTTAAAATCTTCAAGACTTTTTTTGTCAAAATAATCCATCGAAATCCCTCAAAATCCCAATCCAATAACCCCCCTTAGTAGTGTAATTTTTATGTCTTATTTGTGTATAAATATTACTAAATTGTCCTTTGATATATGTGCATTTTATTTGATTTTTCAAATTCCAATGCAAGTTAGAATAATAATTAGGAGTATATGTAAAAAAAAAAATAATAAATGCACTTAATAGTTTATAAATTATATTTTGATACTAGACTTTTTTTAAAAAGGTGTTTATATAATGAGACAGAGGAAGTAATTGATTAAATAACATATTTTTTTGACGGGAATTGATTAAATAGTAGTACTATTTAAGAATATGAATAATTTTTAGATATAAAAATAACAAATAAAAACGGCATATTTAAACTAAATTAATGTTTAGAAATAACAAATATTTTATTCCGAAGAAAAAAAAAGTTGTAACAAAAAAAAAAGTGGACAAATTATATTTTTAATTTAAGAAGAAAAAAAAAACCAGCCACCAAGCTTAAAAATAATCTATATAAAAAGAAGAAAGTAAACAAACAGTTTAAAAAAGAAAGAATCTGTCGCGCCGTCACTCTCAGTTTAGCACGATCAGGTTAGTAGTATTCTCATTATTCTGCTGTTCATTGTCTATTGTGTTAATTTGTTGTTCGTTTCTACTTTTAATTATGACTTAAATGTTATTTTAGTCTTTGTATGTATGCGAAATTTTGGTTTTAGTCTGTGATTTTACTTCAAAATAGTCATGTATCGACTAAACTTTTTGCTTCTGGTCCCTAAAGCAAAAATTTGCACGAAAATTTGCAGCAAAATCTGCAGAAAACTTGAGAATTTTCTTGCAGATTTTTGCTTTAGGAACCAAAAGCAAAAAGTTTGGTTGATACAAGAACTATTTAAGAATAAAATCACATACAATACAAGAACTAAAAACAAAATTTGGTAGACCAAAAGAATGTTTAAACCTTTAATTATAATACAATTGATGTATTGTGATCTTGTTTTGTACTTCAACCAACCTGTGTGTCTCTATCTTTTGAGCATGTACTAGCCTTGTTATCAATTAGGGGGTGTATATATTTAATTATGATTATGATTTTAAGGGTTTAAAGAGGGTGTATATATTTAATCTTTTGACATCTCTTACTCATCAATTAGCCTTGTTATCAATTAACATGTACTAGCATGATTTTAAGGATTTAACTAGAAATAAACCCGCGCGTTGCACGGATTCGATTAAATTATAAATTAAAATATTTATATAAATGAAAATTAATAATTATGATAAAGGTTAAATGAAAAATATTTTTATTTATTCCTTTTAAATGGTGATTATTAAAAATATTTGATATTTTATTTTTACCAAAATAATGTTGGATATTTTCTATCTTAAAAATGGAAGAAAATTTAAAAATATGTAAAATATGTAGTATTCGGTTTATTTATGTTTTTTTTTCTTGAATTAAAGAATATAATATATTCAATTTGTTTAAATTCGACAGAAATATGGTTTAATATCTAAAGAATATGTTTTAATATATTTTATAAATATTATTTTTTTACTTCACTTTTATAAATATATGTTTATAAGTAAATATTCATAATTGTAATTTTGCAGTTATAGTTGCATCATAGGAATCCTTAAGGTTTAGTAATAAAAAAGGAATCCCTAAGGTCAAACATAATTATTTGTACAAATTTAGGTTTAATGATTTAGTTTATATTTTTTGACAAATATTTATTTTATATTTGTTATTATATAAACTTGAATATTTTTGTTGCCAATATATTAGTTTTGACGATGATTTCATATATTTGAGTTTAGATTTAGTTATTTGGCTCAAATAAAGATATATAGTTTATTATTTTAAAAGAATTTAACATTTAATATGTCATCTTACTATTAGTTTTAAAAAACTAATAGTAAGATTGTTTAGAAGAAATAAACACGCCACTTAGGCAAAATGTAAGCATATGAGCTTAGGTAGCTTCCCTTTATATATATAAGATTGTTTAAAAAAAATATCATCTTACTTTTACATCTATCTCACTATTTTATTTTGAGTTGAACTTAAACATTATTTCATCACTTTAGAATCTATATTTATTTCAATAAAATAGTTACATAATTATTTAAATAAAATTAATAATTTTGGAATTTTTAGTGGAATTTTTTCAAGAATAACTTAAAAAAATTATTTTACATAAAGGGTTCATATAGCATTTTACTTCAAATACAAATACTTATTTTGAAATTATTTTAATTGCAATTAAAGATTTTCTCTCAAAGTTTCAGTTAGTAGAATTATATCTTATTTTTTATTTTGTTTGAACTTTTTAATTATATCTTATTTTTAATTTGTCATAATTTTTTAGCTAGAGATCAGTTTATCTTCTTTTCATCGTGCTTAATATTTTTCTTTTCTTTTTTGATTTAATTATTTGTGTCAAACCATCAAAGCACTATTGTTGTAACATATATTATAATCATTCTTTTAATGTATTTTTTTAATCTTTTTAAATACAATCAATAGGAATATTATTATAGTAATAGAAAAAGTCACATGAAGCTTAAAAGAAATAAACATGTCACTTAGGCAAAATGGAAGCATATGAGCTTAGGTAGCTTCCTTTTATATATATAAGATTATGATTAATCGAAATAAATTTATGCAAAAGATTTATGCAACAAATAAGAGATGCATAAATTTTTTAATAGATCTAACTATTACGGTCGCAAAAATCAAAGATCTCCTGGATGCATTTAAGCTTAGATTCTATTATGCATGCAGTTTTGGAAGATCTTATTATACGAATATACTTGTTTAATTGTTTGTAACTTTATGAAATATTTGTGTAATTTAAAGTATGTATTTTATTTAACGCCTCAACGTTATTTTGTTAGGTCTTGGAAGACATTAAAATTGAAAGGACTAAAGATAAAAGACTGGTAAGAAAAGGTATTGATAATGAAAACACAAAAGAAAAGTGATACAGACAGACTCAGTGCCTTACCCAACCTCCTCTTATTGCATATAATTGAATTTATGACCACAAAACATTGTATCAAGACTTGTGTTTTGTCTAAGAGATGGAAAAACCTTTGGAAATGTCTCACTAATATCGACTTGCATCACTATGATCGAAGCAATGGTGTTATCTTCGATAAGTTTGTATCTCAGTTTCTATCTAGCCGTGACAACTCTATTCCCCTTCATAGCATATCATATGCGAATGCATGTATGAAATATCCATTTCCCCTTGAAAGTACTAATATTGTAGCAAAGATCATGGAATATGCTGCGTCACATGATGTGCAAGAACTAGAAATCAATTCTCTAACAGACCACATGATTAATCTTGAGTTGCCCCTTTCCATTTTTAAGTGTAGATCTTTGACATCTCTTACTCTTTGCCTGTGGGATATATCTAAAGTCTATACCAAAATGTTTCCAAAATCATTGAACTTGCCGGCATTGAAAACTTTAAGACTTGTGTGTTTCACTTTCTTTACTAGTGATAATGGCTTTGCTGAGCCCTTCTCAACATGTAATATGTTGAGTGAGTTGGCCATTTTTGCTTGTAGATTACAGGATGATGCGGAAGACATTTGCATATCCAATTCTAATGTTTCTAAATTGGCCACAAGTACATTTAATTATTGTAAATCCACGAAGATTTACAAAGTCATTCTTTGTACTCCAAAACTTACTTCTCTCACTATCAACCTCTTATCTCCTACTTTCGTAGCTCCTTCTACATGCAATTTAACTTTGTTGGAAGAACTAAACATTGATTGTAACAATGGGTTTCGGTTGGTTGCATTTGATTGCTAAAGTTAAGATATTGACGCTCGACTTGACAGTACTTCGAATGATGGTTTATGTAAGTTACTTTAGTAATTTTTTTTCTCCTCGTCATATTTTTTATATTATATTCTTAGGCAAAATGCATCTTTGGGTTTTTAAGTTTTTTAAATAACAAATATGTTATTTAAGTTTTAGGTTTGTAATAGATAGGTATTTTTAGTTTTTAAGTAACAAATATGTTCAGTCTGTAACATCTATGTCCTATTTTTTGAGTAATAGAGAATAATAATTTAGATGTTATAAACTTACATACCTAAAGGACCTATTTATTACTTGAAAATTTCAAAGGACCTATTTATTACGACTTACAACTTAAAAAGGACTTATTTATTATTTAAAAAATTTAAAGGCCTTATCTGATAAAAATGTAAAACGTAAAGGACCTATAGATACATTTGACCATATACTAATATGGACCAAGTCTATGGTAAAAAACATCACCAAATTTTCCCAAGTCATGATAACAGTAACAAATTCACTCTTATAACTTAGACAAAGTCATTCATTTGGTTGTTCATAAAAAAAGAAGAAGTCATTTATTTGAATTCGAATGCATACAATTCACTCTAATTTGATATGTATAATAAATATGCAGGTTCTGAAAAATAATGGTTCAACGAGGACTCAACTTCCTAGTTTTGTTAAATTGAAGTCATTGAGAGTGGAATCTTATCCATCGATACCTGATGAGAGTGTAAGAGAAATGGTAACATATCTACTTCAAAATTCTCCACCACCTGCCACCTTTGTTATCAGTCAGGATACAGACCAAACTTATGACAAATGTGTATTTATTGGATTTTTAATAGGGTCATGTAAGGACATTAGTTAAAGAAATCAATAAAAGATAATTTTATACAGAAAATAATACTATTTATACTTTTTAAAAGTCTGTTACATAAGTTTTAATCTCTTTTACTCACTCCGTTCTTAAATAGTAACTATTATTCTAGCAAAAAACTCAAAATTTTCATTTTCTTTTGGTTGAGTTTCATTTCACCTAAAACAGTTCGTCGCATCTGTTTATATGGACTATGAATGGTCCAAATTGGATTCTTACGACAAGATTAAACACATGGAGAATGTTGTAATTGCAAAGTTATGCTAATCTAACACCCATTGAAGATAGAACAAAATTTTGGCAGTCAAGTATTCGTTATTTCTATGATTATTTATCAACACAAGATCTTGATTACCCTTATATGGTCTGTCAATGGGGTCCTCGTTTAAAGGGCATGGCTGATAACAATATCCATCGTCTGTATCTATCTGAGTGAAGTGCTGATCGCACTCGACTTAATACTCTTCTTGTTGTATAAGGGAAAAAAAATACTTTTTTTTGTCCAAAAATATAAGGGAAAAAACATTTTCATGTTTTTCCTTATTCTCATAAAATTAAATGCAAATTGCATTTTTTTTGTTACAATGCAAATTGCATTTAATTCTCCTTCTCTGATCTCTCCTTCATTCTATAAATAATAACCAATAAAAAATTGTTTTACATCTTTTTATGCAACTTATTCAAAAAAAACTCACAAAACGATATTTTAAATTCTCATGATTATATTTCTTAATAAGTGAGATTATTTTTTTCTCTTATACTGTACATTGGGACGGAGGGTACTTTTTTTTATCAAATACTAGAATGATCATAATGATTTTTCTTAATTGAAAATAGTTGTATTTAAAATTTTTTATTGATAATGAAATTGTGTTTCGTTCACATAAAAAAAAAAAGAGTTTTTAAATTTATCATTACATTAGGTCTTTAAATTAATAGGTAAATAAATATTTTTTAAAAGATATTTATTTTTATATCATTTAATTAATTATAATAAGTAAATAACTTTTTATCAAAACTATTAGAAACTCAAAATTTGATTTTTTTTATTTATTTATTTACAGTGGAACTAATATCGAACTCTAACCCCTCACCACTAGACCAAATATAGAGGCTTCAAAATTTGTATTTTTTTTTGCTATATAATAGTAAATATTGATTTTTTTTTTTATGAAAAATGTAACAAATTAGTATAATATTTATAAACAATAAAATTGTAATTTTTTTCTTTTAAATAAAATAGTTGAAAAATAACTTTTTAATTCACAAAAATGATGTTTATTAATTTAAAGATCATGTATTCACAAATTGTATGTGCAACACAATCCTTCAAACATGACATCTTCTTCTGTAACACCGGTGAACTCTGTTTTTGTTATGATTTATAAATATTGAGTTATGCGTATTTTGATTTATGAATGTTTAATGAATATTGAGATATTGTATTTTGATTTATGAATGTTTAATGAATATTGAGTTATTTGTTTAATTTTTCAAAAATATGAATATGCTTTAATAGTAAAACTGTGCATATTTTTTATGGTTCATAACATAAAGAATTATTCTGTCAAAAAAAAAAAACATAACAAATTATGATTTTCTCAAATTCATAATTTTCTCAAAGTTTGTTATAACCACAAAAATAAATTTTATGTTAAGAATCATACAAAAAGTAACTAAAGAAATTTATCTAAAATTTTCAACAAATTAGAAAAAAAATGGTAAAATTATAATGAGTAAGAATTAAACTGTAGACTTCTTCTAGATAAACTACATCAAAAACTGCATAAAAAGTTGCTGCCTCTCATTGGATGTTTAAGAGCTCTATGATGAACTATAAGAGGCCACCGACCCACACATTTTTACTCTCATTGGACTACAAGAGTGCAAATCTTGCATCCAAGTTGAGTACTTGGTCTTAAGAACAGTGACTCTCCCATGTGTTGCTCACCATTCCTGTTAAAATTCCAAAAATGTCCTTGTTACAACCTGTCAAGATATCTTTTCCATTAACTACTTAGTACTAGATTATTTTTGTTTGCTATTGCATGCATGAGATTAAAATTGATTGATAATCTCAATACCTCAAGAATCACAACCTGATTTTAAATTTTGTACACGTTTGGTGGTTATATATAAAAAGATGAAAAGACTTGAAAATATTTTTTAGGATGACAATTATTCGTTGATTAATCTCAATTATCGAGCAATTAAAGTTGAAGATTAAAAATATTGCAACTTGAGTTCAATTTTTTCTTCACAAACCTAAGTAAAACAAATAATTATAAAATATCCCTCAATTGATCATCAAACATGGTTCAGTTTGTGGGGTGAATCTCATTCTGAGTTAAGTATTCAAAGTAAAGATTACTTTTATAGTTGGAATTTGAAGAAGCTATGAATACGAGAAAATATTTCCTCATACCGCTACATTTATACTTTTACCTCCTACAAATTGAATACTTTTTTAGGAAATATAAGATAGGTTTTTCAGTGACAAAAATTGCAAATCAAAATACTTAGACGGTTGAATGTAATGCAGAGGAGAGAGATGTTAAATTGTTTCAACATGTTGAAAGTGGCAAGGAGGGGGACACGTGGAGAGAGAAAGTTTTGTGGATCTCACGTGGTACAAGTATCACATGAATTTATATATGTCATATGTTCCATATTATAAATAAGTTTTGAAGAAAAGATGCATGCATACTTTTGATGTGTGTCGTTATTTTTTGTCCAATGTAAATGATCATTGAACTCTTCTCATTATTCAAACTCTATTGTTAGAGTCTGTGGTTACTGATTAAATGAACCAATTTCTTGAGTCGAAAAATTTCATAACAATTATGGTTAGACACCATATCACATGGATACAACAACAATTCAATACAAAAACCTATAAATATAAGACTTAAAAATTTGATTAAAAAATACAATGTCTCTCTTATTTATATAACTATTTTTGATCTAATGCATATATATATTTTTTGAAAGCTCGGTATCCGGCCTAAAAGTTGACTAATCCGAGGAGACCAATCTTATCGCCCACTTGCGCGGACCTCATTTAAAGTAAGAGTTTTTGTTTTGTAAGGACTAGCCCATCGAAATTTACACTAGTGAAAATCAAACCTAAAACCTTGTGAAAGGCACACTCCAAAACTCAAGCCAACACCACTAAACCAAATCAAATGAGTTCGATCTAATGCTATCCTCTTACTCGCTCTCATAACACAATAATACTAGTGAAATGAAGGTAGAGTACTCATACTCATCTAATGGCTCTAAATGGGACGGATGTAGGTAGGAGCTATTGTAGACATATGCTTACACAAAATTTTAGAGATTTTTTTTTAATTATATGTAGCATTATAGTATATGTTCATATTTTGACAAACATGTCCACACACAACACATTTCACTTAGGCTGTTATTGTTAATTTTTATATGGTCTCATTAAATTTTGTTTTAGATTTCTAAATATATTGGGGTAAGTCTACTTGCTGCATGGCAAATGGACAATCACCTAAAAACAAGTCATCATTCCTGTCGTATTTTTATACTTATGAAGGGAGCTTCTAGGAAGAAGTCATTAAATTGGCTTCATCTAAGAAGTCATTTACTCTGGCCAATGAAATTTAAACTGATGTGGCATCAACAAATATAGTGTAGTAAGTGTATGGTAAGCCCTTTTTAATTGAAATTTTATTAATTGCAAATGAATCCTTCTTTTAGTTAAAATTATTTTTAGAATTAAAGTTTATTTTATTTCCAGCTTCTAATTTGTATTTTAGAATTCCAAATTCCTTTTTATCACATAACTTCTTCTTTCTTCACCTGTGTTCATCATTTACCCATATCCTCAAAAAAAAAAAATCATATCCTCAATTTTCATTAAACAGCAATAGCCAAAGTGAAAAGGTAGAAGTATAATATAATCAAGCAAAGTTTAGTATACTTTCAGTTTAAGAGTGGAGAAAGTTTAGTTAGTTCAATACAGAGATTAGAGAGATGAGAAACAATGCAAAAAGAGCATGCGAAAAATTTTAACCGAAGCTTCACGCCTAGATGTATAAAAACCCTAAATTTTCAATTTGCGATTTGCTTTTCGATTCCTAAAATTAACCCCGGATTTCCTTCTAAAATTTAACTACCGTTAAGATGATATAAGAATCGTTTGATTTCATTGAGTATTGATAGAGAAATATCCGGGTCGCATACGGGACGAACGCAACCCGTTTGGAAGAAACGGGTGAAGAAGATGATGGTCACCACACTCATGGTCTGGAGCGCGTGACAAACATTTTATATTCCTTTTTTTTTTTGCCAATTAATTATTATTATGATTCTTTTCTATTGGCATAATTTTTGGAATTTTTAAACACCTACAAATAGTTTACATTAATTAACGCATAGGAAAAGAATTATTTCCTCTTTTTTGTTGTTCAGTTATGTAATTGCAAATTAATTTTTCATATTTTTCAAGGGAGAATTAATTGCAAATTGTATTTATTAATTTTCTCCTATTTTTTCTATAATCAATTAAAATTGTTTTTAGATCTTTTCAAGATACTTATTTCAAGAAAACTACAAAAATTATTCATCCAAATTAGTATGTGTTTAATTTTCTTAATAAATGAATTTTTTATTTTTTATTTTATATTTTGGAATGGATAGTGTATATAAGTGGAATTATTTTTTTCCTTCAAAATTAGGTTTTTAGATATAAATATTTGACGCCAATGAAAGAAAATGTATGGTAATCAAAAATATTATAGGCAGTCCTTAAAGCAAAACGTACAAAAAAAAAATTAACAGACCTTTACTAAAATTTGTGTCTTGTCTCCAAATTTAGTGATCTTTATCGTCGAAAAACTTTGATTTCAAATTAATGTCAGAAACAGAGAGACGTGAAATCAAAGACTTGAGAATTCAAAATTTATCAATTTTTAAGTTCAATGTTAATTACGTAATTAGACTAACAAATAAACAAGAGTTCGAATTTTGATGATTAGACTTAAAATGTGTTGACTCGTCATATTTATTGTCAATCAAACTGTTCAATATCCACTAATTGGTCCAACAAACAAATAAAATTTAGAACTTTCGTAATAAGATTTCAAATGTGTATACTCATCGTAATATCTTTATCATAATATACTCAGTTTCTATGAAATGATCATGAGGTTTAGGGTTTAGGGTTTAGAGTTTAAGGTTTAGGGTTTAGGGTTTAGGGTTTAAGGTTTAGGGTTTAGGGTTTAGAGTTGAAGTTTAACTAAAACTACTGATTTTGCCTTGGGAATTCAAATTTTGTCAATTTGACCGTTTAATATCACCTAATTAGTCTAACAAACGAATGAGAGTCAAAATTTTGACGATTATATTTTGAATAAGTAGACTGATTGTAATATCTCTCTCATATTATTCATAGTTTATGTAAAAAGGAATGAAGTTTGACTAATTGGTCTAACAAAAGATGAGAGTCACAAATTTGATGATCAGATTTTAAATGTGTGGACTGATCGTAATATTTCTCTCATAGTAGACCTAGTTTCTATGAAAGGGCCATGAAGTTTACTAAAACTACCGATTTTGACCGAGGAATTTAAATTTTGTCAATCCGACCGTTCAATATCACCTAATCAGTTTCTATGAAATGACCATAAAATTTGACTAAACACAATTAATTTTGACCGATGATTTTAAATTTTATCAATCCGACCGTTCAATATCACCTTATTGGTCCAACAAACGAATGAGAGTTAGAATTTTGATGATTCGAATGTGTAAATTGATCATAATGTTTGTTTGATAGAATATCTAATTTTTATGAAAAGACCCATGATAAATCCGTCAAATATTTACACCAAACTCGTGTTAAACTTTTATATCCCCTTAAAATAAAAATTACATGTAACCAAATGTAAATAAATAAGTAGAAATAACATGTTATATATATATATATATATATATATATATATATATATATATATATATGGTGTTTTAAAATTTGCCGAATGTTATGCTGGTAAAGTTGGTTTATAATTAGCTTTAGATCTGTAGGACTTGAGTAGTTGAGTTCGATACTGCCTTGTGTAATGTTTTGATTTTTTCCCTGTATTTTTACTTTAATCAAAGTTGTTTAAAAAGAAAAAAAATTCGCCAAATGTTGCCAACAGGTTTCGTACCCACGTCACAATAGCAGCAGAAAAAGACTATAGCCGTTACGCCAAGTGAATTTGTTATGAATTTCTGGCGTTGTTTGATATTCACAATCGAATCGTATATAAAAATATATTAAATGAATCATCATCTTCAACCTTTAGCCGGGTTACTTCGACCCGTTTCAGATCCGCAATACCCACATAAAATCTGACGGCTTCATGTCCTTTTAAACGTCTAAAATAATAATTAATTACCCATAAACATCTCGAAAACCATTTACAATACATTTATGATTTTAATCTTGATTTAAACGGTCTAAACCAAAAAACCTAAAATTAAAATTTTCTAAAACTTGAAATTTGTTCAAATTGGTTTCTGTTTCTATGTTAAAATTTGTTCAAATCACGTTTCATCTCTGTATTGAACTAACTAAACTTTCTCCACTCTCAAACTGAAAGTATAACTAAACTTTGCGTGATTATACTTCCACCTTATCACCTTGGGTGTTGCTGCTGTTTAATGAAAATTGAGGATATGGGTGATGTCAAAAAAGAAAAATGAGGATATGGTTGAATGATGAACACACATGAAGAACAAAGATCTAGAGAGAAGAAAAATAATTGAAGGAGACGATGTCGGTAGGTGGTTGCCGGATAAAAAAAATTTAAAATCGAGAAATATGGGTGGTGGCGAGGGCCGGTAAAGTTGTTGTTGTTGTGTTGAAGTGAGAAGAAGAATTGGATGGAAGAAAGAGACCTGGTATTGAATTGAAGGGGGAAGAAAAAGTTAAAAATAAATATATCTATTGTGCTAAATGTTATAATTTTAATATATTAGGGACTGCAATATTAAAAGTTATGAAGATACATGGTAAATGGTATGTACCATATCATCCTAAGTGACATTGACTAATTCAACTATACATAATGATTGGCCAGCATGACAACTTCTTCTAAAAAGTCAATTTGGTGACTTCTTCCTAAAATTCTCCACTTATGAATTATGATACATGACAACTTTCTTTAACAACTAGCCATTCTTTAACAACTAGCCAAGGACTTGATGACTTGACTCTTCATTTCTTGGTTCATTTCCAATATTTCATTAAGATCACTTGGCAAAAGAAAAAACACATTTTAGTTTTGCATCTTTCTTGTGTGTGTTAAAATATGAGCAAGTTTGGTACCAATGCAGCATAAAAGCTGCTTGTCTACAATGAAACCTCAAACAAGCGTACTGCACGCTTGCCTTTGATCCAAGCTTCATTATTATGCTTGAGTTAGTTGAGTGTAATGCATACCTCAACAAAGAAGGAAACATTTAACATTCAATGTTTATTTAGCTGTTGCATTCTATTATTAAATTAAAGTGATTCTAACATTTTATTAAATTAACTAGTGCGTATTAACAATTTTACTTTCTTTGAGAAAGTTTTTTGACGGCAAAGCTTTTAAGTACGTAGGACAAATAATAGTGGACACTTTTTTGTTTTACAAATTACAATATAAATGGACAACCTACATTGACATAGTAGTGAATATTTTGTACCTTAAATATGATTAATAAAAAATGAAATAAGTAATAATCACATAGTCAATTTTAAATTTATACTAAAAGAGGGTGAAAAAAAATCCTAACAACTTGTTAGCAAAACTTGAACTAATTGAGCAAAATGATTATAGTAGGCGACCAATTCAATATCATGCTCACAATTTAAATTGACTATCATTAAAACTAACGACATTTTATGAATCCATGTGAATGTGAGCAAAATTAGGTATTTTGACGGATTTTAACTGATTTTCTAACTCAAAAATATACAAATATATCTTTATATATTTTGGATCCTTTGATATTTTTTTCCGCCGCTAACCTTAGAAGCTCAAAAACTCAAAAATTTGAATCTTCAGAGATCAAGGTTCTAACTCCGCCACTGCTACAAAATCTCTATATTTAGACGACCAAAACCCTTCTTGTTGAGCTCCACAATATAATTAAAACCCTTCTATGATATTAGATTTGTCTAATTTTTTGTACCAACAATCAGAAAGATATAAATCTTTAATACAACTGTAGATTTTATAAATTTTATATTGATTAAAACATTATTGAAAAGTGTAACAATTCATATCAAACGTAATTGATGTCAACCGATATCAACTATTGAAAAATGAATTATTGTTTTTAATAAATTAATTAACCATCTATTAAAACAAAAGAAATGTTAGTTTTGTAAAAAATTAACAATATTATTGCTTCTTCCACTTTGGTTGTGTTCTTCGTCCTCTTTAACTCTCAAACGCGTTTTTTTTTTTTTTATTTAATTTCAATTTTCACTTTTACAGTTTTTAGTTTACATCCAAACGCGCCACAACGATACAACCGAAACAAAATCGCTCGCAATTCCTCACACTCTCCGCTAGATCGGAATAACAACACCGTCGCTTCAACCACCACAACCGCCACCGCACACCGTCATGAGAGAACCCAGAGATTCAACCAAAACCGATGCCGCCAAAACCACCAAATCCGCTTCTTCAACTGCTTCTTTCCCTCTCATTCTCGATATCGATGACTTCAAGGTTCGTTCAATTCTTCAATTTCGTTTTTCAAAATTTCAAAAATGTAGCGTTAACTGTTATCTAATTGCACTGAAATGTAATGAAATGAAATTCGATTATGTTAGGGTGATTTCTCGTTCGATGCGTTGTTTGGGAATTTGGTGAACGATCTTCTTCCATCGTTCAAATTAGAAGACCTTGAAGCGGAAGATTCTCTACCGAATGGTCATCATGTGAATAAATACTCACAAGGTGTTACGAGTCCTTTGTTTCCTGAGGTTGAAAAGCTTTTGTCTTTGTTCAAGGATTCTTCTAAGGAACTGCTTGAGCTACGTAAACAGGTCCTCTCATCTCGGTTATATAGAAATTTCTGTGTGGAAATTTTAATTTGATGATTTAGGTTGATGCAATGTTGTTAATTGCGGATCGCGGAAAATAGTCGTTTGTTTGTTTGATTAGTTTGATTACCTCGACCCTAAGTTGCCTTTCCGTTTTACAATAAGTGTCACCTTTGGGTTATTTCGCACTTTTTAAGGAAATGATTAAAAGGAGTTTGTTTACTAAAATGACGTTATTAATGATAGTTAGTAAAGTAATTTGGTAAATTGAAATGCAATAAATAAAGGTAGTTTATTGAAATGTCATCTTGTGACAAATAATTTGAGACAGGAAAAAAACTCAAAACTCAAAACTCAAAAGAGACACCTATTGTTAGACGGTGGGAGTATTTGATAACACAGTCTCTACTAATTTTCTTATCGCAGAACAATAGCGATTTGTTTTGCAATAGATATTTTGACATTATTGGGTTGATGTCTCAATTTTATTGTGTTAAATGTTATTTTTGTGTTTTTGGATTGAAGATTGATGGGAGACTACATAATCTTAAGAAAGATGTTTCTGTTCAAGACTCTAAGCATCGGAGGACGCTAGCTGAGGTTTGTTTATGAACTATTTAGTTTGTGTTGTTATATTGAAATTTGCAAGTGTTTTTGGTTCTAAATGTTATGGAATAGAAAAGGAAAGATTATTGTAACCGTCATAATGTTTGGAAACTTGTTTTCCTTTATAATACATTGGATCGGATAGGTCTTCTTTTTGAGTTTCCATGTTTTTTATCTTTCTATTTTTGGGATGAGAATTGTTTAGTAAAACACTCTTTATCAGTCTCGGTTATTCAGTTTCCTTGTAATTTGATCACCTTTTGAAGAGTTCAATTATATTTTAGAAGATGAACCTATTATAGAAAGTTTGTTGAAAAGAGTTGTTGCTAGAATTCCTCTTTAGAATAATCTGGGTCTTCTAAAACATGTTATGTAAACAGGGCTGGACAATCTTTTGGGAGTTTTGAATTGGTATGATTTTTTAAATATGGCTTTGTTTCCTTTTCAGCTGGAGAAAGGTGTAGATGGTTTGTTTGAAAGCTTTGCGAGGTTGGATTCACGTATTTCAAGTGTTGGTCAGACAGCTGCAAAGATAGGAGATCATCTCCAGGTAAGGATCAGAGTTCTTCCACCGTTCATCTGTGTTTGATAGAGAAACTGTGATCTTACATTTACTTGTATTATGATGCTTTATTGATATGTTGATTACTCCTATGTGTTTGAAATATAATCTCATTTGCAATTCTATTCTTTCTTGTCAGAGTGCAGATGCTCAGCGAGAAACTGCCAGTCAAACTATTGAACTGATAAAGGTACAAACCAGCCAACTCATTTGGTTTATACCATCATTCATGTTGGAAAACTTACCTTTATGGTTGATTAATTTCTGCAGTACTTAATGGAGTTCAATAGCAGCCCTGGCGATCTGATGGAGCTTTCTCCTCTTTTTTCTGATGATAGCCGTGTTGCCGAGGCTGCTTCAATTGCCCAAAAATTGCGTAAGCATTAAGATATATTTTTAAAAAATTATAATGCTTTGGCCAAATTATGTCAATACTGAGCCAATTCTGTTAATTTCAGGGTCATTTGCTGAAGAAGATATTGGAAGACATGGTATAAATGTTCCATCAGCGGTGGGAAATGCAACTGCTAGCCGGGGATTAGAAGTTGCAGTTGCTAATTTACAAGAGTACTGTAATGGTCAGTATTTTACGGGAAAAAACTTGTAGAAATTAACTTTCCATTAAAAATGAAGAAATATAGGTCCTTTTAGAGTAACTGACCTTCTTACATATGGGTAAGACCAAAACATTTAGCGGCAGTCCATGAATGTTAAAATCCCCACTTTTAGGTTTCTTTAGCAATACAAATTTCATAACCCTTTCACCATTTCTGCAGAACTGGAGAATAGATTGCTTTCTCGGTTTGATGCAGCGTCACAAAAAAGAGAATTGACCACAATGGCAGAATGTGCCAAAATTTTATCTCAGGTAATAAAGTTTGTTATAACTGATTACCCCTCTCTTGCCATCCCCTTACTCCATCCCTGGCAATATTTGTCCATTGCTTGTTATATGTTTTTAATTGTGAATTTGCCAATACTGCTTGGAATTTGTGTTGTATAAATGGTTCTGCATACATATTCAAATCACATTTGTCATTGAGCACTCTTTAAATAGAGCCCTGACATTGATTTATGATTTGTACAATGTTGTGGTTTGGAATATCTCTCCTGTGCTTGCCGTAAATATGCTGCTCACTTGCTTATAACAATGGAAATAAAACAAATGCTTTTGAAAATGTATCAAATCCAAATGTTTAGTATTTTGATTTGATAAATAAGTGCATCTATTTGACTAAATTGCTCTTTGCAATACAGTTCAACAGGGGGACAAGTGCTATGCAACATTATGTGGCAACACGTCCAATGTTTATTGATGTGGAAGTAATGAATGCAGACACTAGGCTGGTTCTTGGTGACCAGGCTGCACAAACTAGTCCTAACAATGTCGCTCGTGGACTTTCCTCCTTGTACAAAGAAATCACAGGTTGGAAGGATAATTTCTTATGTTAGTGAAGCAATTATTTTATTGAAAGAACTATCGGTGACAGGTAATTTGTTGCAGATACTGTCCGTAAAGAGGCTGCAACCATCACTGCTGTATTCCCTTCACCCAGTGAAGTTATGTCAATTTTAGTTCAGGTACCATAAAATGATCCTCACTGAGTACATGGCTTTGAATAGGTAGTTTCATTTGGTGCTTTTATAAAAACTGAACTTGTAATTTTTTATTGTTATTCTTGATGCAGCGAGTTTTAGAGCAGCGAGTCACCGCCCTTCTGGACAAACTATTAGTTAAAGCATCTCTTGTAAATTTACCTTCCATGGAGGAAGGTGGGCTCCTATTCGTGAGTATAATTAACCAACTGACTTCGTTATTATTATCCAAGTGCCAGTTTAGACTGCAGACTGATCTCAATGTAATTTGCATTTGGTTTGAGGCTGCAGTATCTTCGAATGCTGGCAGTGGCGTATGAGAAGACCCAAGAACTTGCCAGAGATCTCCGAACTGTAGGATGCGGTGACTTGGATGTTGAGGGTAATGAATTGACTTTAAATGTGTCTGATTTTGATGAACTCATCTCTAAAAGGAAAAATAGTTTCTTAACAGAACCAAAGTTGAGACAAAAATTAAAAACCAAAAAGACCAAAGACTAGGGATGGAGGGAGTTACTTTTATGAATGATTATAAAAACTCATTATCATTCTTAATTGATATTCAGACCTAACTGCTTGCTCTAGCAATAACATTATTTTTATGAAGTAGTTTTAATGGTAAACATCGAGGTTTAATTATTATATTAGCTCAATCGGAAATATTATATTTAATTTGCGGATCCCAAAAGCTCTACCCTTGTCTCGTAGCCATTTTCATGTAGTGCTTTTCACTTTTTTAGTTTTATGTCCGGTCACCATCTCATAAATATGCACTTATGTTTGACATGCTTTATTCTTGTATTGTTGTTTACATATCAGGCCTGACAGAGTCCCTGTTTTCAAATCACAAGGATGAATATCCTGAATATGAGCAGGCATCTCTTAGACAATTATATAAAGTCAAGGTTTGCAACTGTTTAAAATTTTCCCTCCTTCCAAATTGGATTTGGTTTAAAAAACCTTTACGTGGATAAGTGCAATGCAGATGGAAGAATTACGAGCTGAAAGCCAGATTTCTGATTCTTCTGGGACAATTGGACGCTCAAAGGGAACTACGGTAGCTTCTTCTCAGCAGCAAATATCTGTCACTGTTGTAACAGAGTTTGTGCGTTGGAATGAAGAAGCAATTACAAGATGCAATCTCTTTTCTTCCCAGGTAATTTCTTCCACTATTGGAATATGGGAATGCATTTTATCTCTGAAGAATCCTTTGCATCATAGTTGTTGCTTTGGGTAACTACAATATGGACTTTCCGCCCAGTTGGTTTTGTTTAGTTTGATTAGAAGTGTAACTGCCTTGGATGTAAGAAACATGATATGTAGGAAGTTTACATTATCAGATATAAGCTTCAGCAAGTTTGGATTTTTCTTCAATCTTCTGCTGTCTCTTTCAATTTAGTTTTAACTAGTGAACAATTAATTATATTAAAGCAGTTTAATTTTAATGTCAATAAAATATTTACCTAAGTTTGTGCATTATAGTGATATCAAAATGTATCTTTAAGAATTCATCAGTCCTTGATATTCCTATGTGTCTATGGCACTTACCAACTTTTTGGTAGTTACGAGGCTAATATTTTTTCTGAATTTGATAAATTAATCCTTGGTAAGTGCAATTATAATGTAGAACTATTGTTGCTTTTCAGCCAGCTATACTCGCAACCCATGTAAAAGCAGTGTTCACTTGCCTGCTAGACCAAGTAAGTAAATTTCGCAATTTGTCTGCATTCAGATATTTGATATATTTAGTGGGCAGGAGCTCATTATTCTGGGGTCATTCTTGATATGTTTTACAGGTTAGTCAATATGTAGCAGAAGGTCTTGAGCGGGCTAGAGACGGTTTGACTGAAGCAGCTAATTTGAGGGAAAGATTTGTGCTGGGTACTAGTGTTAGCCGTAGGGTGGCTGCTGCGGCCGCATCTGCTGTAATTACATGAATTTTTTGCATGGTGTTGTTCAAGTTCTTTGTAGTATGAAATTAAAGGACATTAAGCTAAACATAATGGAGATTTACTTGTTGATATGCAGGCGGAGGCCGCGGCTGCAGCTGGTGAAAGCAGTTTTAGATCTTTCATGGTTGCTGTACAACGTTCGGGAAGCAGTGTAGCTATTATTCAACAAGTATGATTAGTAGTATTGATTTTAATATTATTTTTTACCATAAATATAAATAAAACCTCATAACAGATATCAATTCTTCTCTACAGTACTTTGCCAATTCTATATCTAGGCTTTTGCTTCCTGTGGATGGTGCACATGCTGCTGCTTGTGAAGAAATGGCTACAGCAATGTCCAGTGCAGAGGCTGCTGCTTACAAAGGATTACAGCAGTGCATTGAAACTGTCATGGCTGAGGTCAGTTGTTCATGTAGTATGACGAGTGATAGCCAGTGTTTAACTACCTGTTGTAAAACTTGTGACTGCACAAATCCACCCATTCCTAATGGCTACCCTGTGTTTGCATAAGTATAAATATTAGTATGATAAATTTAATCTGGATATTTCCCATGTACTTTTATATATAAATTTAAATCTTAGTTCCTAAATTATTCCCACTTCAAACTCCTTTGCAGGTAGAGCGATTGCTTTCAGCTGAACAAAAGGCTACAGATTATAAATCACCTGATGATGGAATGGCTCCTGACCACCGGCCAACTACTGCCTGCACAAGGTTGGCGTGACTTGAATAGTTGAAACTAGTATTAAAATATGATTATTATTTTTTCTTTAATTTATATATGCATGGATGTGAAATTAGTTGTTTTTACTTTTGAATATTTGAAATTTTATTTCATTCTTGATGTGTATTTTGACATAGAAGTTTTTTTTGAAAACTGGGTTGGTCTTTGAACCAAGAAAAGGAAAGATCCTATATTTTGCTTGTTCAAAAAAATAAGAAAAGATCCAAAGATTGGTGATCAAACTGGTATTTTTGTATGTATAAAGCTCCGGTTCACTGGTTTCTAAGCTTCTTGTTTTAGATGAATGACCAGACTGGATAAAATATCCGCGCTCCTGATCTTCCTTCTAGTCAAGTTTTTAAAGTAGGGCTATACAGATTATCAAGAGAGTACCAATCTTATAGCTGTTTAAGGACCACGATTGATCTTATGTATTGTATGTGACTTGGGGTTGATTTATTTTCATATCGGACGATGCATTAAAGTGATATCAACATTGTTAAGAGTCTCAAAATGGATGAGATAAGGCCTGAACATGGGTTTATAACTAGTGGGAGTACAAGCTAGTTTTGTAAGGTTGAGCTATGCCCAACCCATAATTCTAGGATTGTCATATCTGCTTTAAAGTTATATATTTGATCTTTATAGTTATTTTGTAGTTCGTAACCACTATACTCGGTTTTCTTGTCAGGGTTGTGGCTTATCTTTCGCGGGTGTTGGAGTCTGCATTCACTGCTTTAGAAGGTCTTAATAAACAAGCATTTTTGTCTGAATTGGTATGGTATTTTATATCTAATAATTGACTATATATTGTTTGATGTTTTCTTATCAAATTGTGAGCTTCTTGTACAAAAACAAATAGGTTGATATTCTTTTTAAATTTAATTACACTGGAGTTTGTAGGTTCTCGACCTTGAGAATTTTCAAGTAGGACCTAAAGGCCAAAATTTAAGTTTGTAATGGAGTCCTTGAAGTTGTCAATTATTGCTAATTGGTCCCTAAACTAAATAGTTTTTAATTGAGTCCCTGGTTTTTCAAAAAAATTGTAATTAGATTTAGGTCTATGAAGTTAGGGACTCAATTACAAATTATTTAAAAGTCGAAGGAAATAATTACAAGTTATTTAAAAATTCATGCGGTACCTAATTGCAAAATACATAAAGTTTAGAGAATCCATTAAAACTTTCTAGACTATGTACCTAATTGCAAACTTATGACAAGTTTAGGGACCCAATTGTAAACTTTTTTAATTCAAGGACTATTTAAAAATTTCTAAATAATTTATGGATATCAAAAGTAATTAAACCTTTATATAAGGAACTTTTAGAGATGATTATGATGAATATTGTGTTATTTTCAGTTCGTTGTCCCAATTTCTATCTTAACATAGTTGATTTATCATTTTAGGGAAATCGCTTGCACAAGGTTCTGCTAAACCATTGGCAAAAATATACTTTCAATCCAAGGTATTTTCCGTGGTTATTTCATATTACACACTGTCATAAAACACCGTTGACTTGGAAAGAGAGGTGTTTTTGTCCTCAATTTTTCAATTGCTGTGCTGACAGTGCTCTGTGATGTTTATGTTATTCCCTAACTAACTATACGGTATCCTGCTGACTGTTCTATGTGTATGAAACATTTTGTAGTGGGGGATTGCGGCTGAAGCGTGACATTACTGAGTATGGAGAGTTTGTGCGTAGTTTCAATGCTCCTTCTGTTGACGAGAAATTTGAATTGTTGGGCATGTAAGCTGAACAACATATTCAAAAACTTAGTTTTACCCCTTTTATTTTATACAAACTGATTCTGAACATTTTCTGTAGAATGGCCAATGTCTTTATTGTTGCTCCTGAGAGCCTTTCAACTTTGTTTGAGGGTACACCCAGCATTCGGAAAGATGCGCAGAGGTATAATTACATTGGACATGTTGGTACTTGGTATAATTATTTGTGTTTTTCATGTATATTATTATAAACTCCCTATAGATATTATAAATATATAAGAAAATATTTTAACAATTTCTGAGGTTTCCTTACAATTCAATAATCTTACAATGTAATTTCTTGAGTCTAATCTGCACTCAGATTAAATCTTAGTGACAGGTTTCATTAGTCACAAGACAATCCTCCCTTGCAAACAAAAGAAAGTTACCGCCAAATAAATAATTGAACGTTGTTGATCATGTTTACTGATAAAATGTTCATTCCTTTGTGATCCCCAGATTTATTCAACTTCGGGAAGACTACAAGAGTGCCAAGCTTGCATCCAAATTGAGTTCCTTGTGGTCTTAAGAACAGCGGGCTTGTGATCGTTAAACACCTCTCAGATCGAACTAATCCATTTGGTGGTATTAGAAGATATTTTGGTAGTGTTCCTCTTGTATCTGAAGGCATAGCTTGGAAGGAAGAACATGTAGAGCTGTATTTTTATATATTCATTGTTTATTTTTTGTCAACAAAGAAAATTATTCATTGTTTATTTCAAATACCAAAGTTTCCCTTTGTGAGAGTATGTATTTATATTTTTTATATTTGAGGCGTTGTTGATTTTTAGTACTAAGTGGACTCTATTGAAGACTGAGTAAATATAGGCTATACTTCACCTTAAATGTGTAACTTTAATTTCCATGTGTTATTTATGGAACACAATATATTATCTTATATCTTACGTGTAATATGCATTTCTTGCATCTCTTGCTTTCTTTATTCATCTCTCCCAGACTCCCTTTGGACTTCCATATTTAATCCTTAAAAAAGGATTATTTGCTCTTCTCCCCTGCACTGCTCACAATTCCTGTTAAAAAATCTAGTATTGAGCGACTATAATAAAAGTGTGTTTCCTAGTTGATCAAATGGTCGCTAATAACTTGCTTATGGTGGGAGAATTTAACACTTTTCCATGCACATTTCGTAGTATGCATGTGATATGTGTGTGTGTGCGTGCGCGCGTGTAAACATTTTAAATGCACTTGAAATTCATGCCATTTAAAAAGGATCATTTTCCTGTTAGCTTTTGTAATAATAGCAAAAAGTAGTTACATATAAAGTGGAAGAAAACGTTCCTTTAGCAATAATTTTACCAGCAATAAAATTTCTAAATTATAATAATCCCCAAAATATATTACTATTCAGGCTAGGATATGGGGATATTAGTAACCAAAAAAAACAGTAATGCCATGTATCCCGAAAAACCCATCCCGAATCCATCCCGAATGACGTGTCGCCAACTTCAACTCCAAATAGTTCTCACGTGGCAAAAACTCCCGCGACCACTTCAAAGCAAATCACAACCTTCCTTTTACTTCCTTAATTGAATTTTTCTGTCTCTCTCTCTCTGCAAAGCAAAGCCAAGGAAACCAACTTCTCCACATCTGATTTTCTGTCCTTGCCAAGGAAACTGACGCCGTGACTTGGGGTTGGAGATGTCCTGTGTTTTGTAACGTGTCTTTGAAATAAGTCACGATTGTTGTGATTGTTGTTTCAATCAATGTCGTTGTTAACGGCAATGAGCCTGCAAGAGAAATCCCAACTTCCTCGGGCATAAAGATTGGCAATCTAGATTAGACAGAAGAGTTCATTTGTTTCAAGTTTTGCAATCAAATTGATCAAGCAGAGAAGTTGTTTGATGAAATGCTTCAAAGAGGGATGAAGCCTACTTTTATTATATTGATAGAATTTCCAGAATCATGATTCTTAGTGTAATATCAATGCAATTTCTGCTACTGCCTGAAGTAGCAGTGCAGTTGTATATACTTGATATTGTTGGATAGGGAGTATTGCATATGCATTGAAATTTGAAATGTATTGCCTTCAACAGGTAACAAATAAATTTAAAGGTACTAAATAGTTCAAAAGAAATCATATGCTAAAGCCTAAAGGCATAAAGTTAATAGTTCAAAAGCAATACTCTACTTCTAAGTTCTAACTAATATCAAAATGTCTAATCATTTTCTTCATCTCTCTTCGTGTGTTCTTGACGATGACGGATCATTCACATGGGGTAGTGTTCTTGACGATGACGGATCATTCACATGGGGTAGTGCTTGTGCCTAAAAAAAAACACATTGACAAAATTGATATTTCAAATCATACTAGGTAATTAAAAAAAAATTGTGACTTTGAAGATTTAGTACCTGTAACAATTCCAAATAGGAAACACCATGATTCAAAACATGAGAATAAAATGGAACCTATATAACATCTTATACTTGTTAGGCACCATAATATAAATGTAGAAGGAAACTAAAGAGTACTAGTTTTATGTTTGTACCTGATTTACTTCACCATTAAGTATTGAGTTTGGATTGAAGGGAGCTAAATTATTTGCACCGCCTTGTCGATTCCACCCAACACTACTTTGTTCACACTAAAAATATATATGTACCAAGCATAGATAATTAGTATGTTATGTCTCATTGATTGTTTAAAACAGAAGTTGATAATAAAAACAATAAATTTCACTTACTTGAATGCTCTCTTGTGTGCCAATTCCATCAATTACTTGAACACTCTCTTGTACTCTAGATGCACTTGGGTTCTGCCATAAAATTTTGAAAATTAGACATGTTCAAAATTATTACTCTAGATGTACACAAATATAAAATTACCTCTTTTTGACCTTGTTCATTTCTACTCTTTTGTCTTTTTTTTGAAACCCTCTTTCTTGCAAGTTTCTTCACAATTTGATCAACTTTAGATGACTTCCTTTTTGAAGGAGGACGTCCTTTACTTCGAGTTACTTTAGGGTCGAGAATTTTAGTCACTTGATTACTAATTGAACCATCTTCTATAATGCCAGACACCGTTTCTTTAGAGGTAAACTCAATTTTTATTTCCTTAATCCGATCCATCATTTTTAACAAATCATGATCAGTATTTATCACCATAGAAGCCACTTCATAAAATGCATTACAGGCTTTATCAACTCTTTGCAATTCAACATTTCCAACTAAATGATCAAAACCACATTTAATAAGTGTATGTCTTCGCCTTATATCCTTCCTCCACTGTGAGAAAATATAATAAGATGGCAATGACTCTGTTTTTCCCGTTAGCTTAAGCACACAAAGGATGTGTCTACATAAAATACCTTTGAATTGAAATAAACAACACATGCATTGTAACTCAAAGTCTATTTCATTGAAGGATACCTCAAACATTATGTCTTTCATTTTGCCAAAAATTTTCTTGCTTTCTTTAACAAAATATATAGAATTCATTTCATCCAATCTCTCAAACCAAGTATGACAATAAATCATAGAAGCAATTTCCACTTGAAATTCTTGGAATTTGGCATTAGTGAATGCTTTTTGGAATTGAGACTCAAAGCCAAAATGACTTACACAAGCTATCAATGTATTGAATGAACCAAAATCGGCCAAGTTTTCCTTTTCAATTTTGTCTCTCAATGCATTGTCGTATTGTTCAACAAATTGCTTCAATGTTGTCTTTGAATTTACATATCCATCAAAAAATGCGTTCATACTTTCACTTCTCTGTGTTGTTGACATTCCCGCCCAAAATGTGTCTCTCACATATACTGGAATCCATCGATTTCTTTCATCAAATAATCCATTCAACCATTCGTTATCCTGAAGATCAAATTCTACAATCATATTTTCCCACTTTTCCATGAAATCACTTTTACTCAAAGAATCATATACAGCATCATGCAATAGTTCTTTGATAGACTCATAATTAGAGTGTCTACCTAATTTTTCTGGAACTTTTTTCATTATATGCCACAAGCACCATCGATGACGAGCTTTTGGAAAAACAGCTCGAATTGCACCTTTCATGGCTCTGTCTTGATCAGTAATTATGGCATTTGGAGGATAGTCATGCATGCACTCTAGCCATGTTTTGAATAACCAAGTAAATGTCTTTGTATCCTCATTTGATAATAAAGCACATCCCAACAACACAGATTGACCATGATGATTTACTCCAACAAAAGGGGCAAATGGCATGTCATATTTATTTGTTAAATAAGTAGTGTCAAATGTTATAACATCACCAAAATACTCATATGCAACCCTACATCTCGCATCTGCCCAAAATACATTTCGCAGACGACCATCATCATCAATGTCGATTACATAGTAGAATTGGCTATTTTGCTTTTGCATTCTGACAAAATAGTTTTGGACCGCATCAGCATCTCCATTCCCAAGTCGTAGTCTCCTTACTTTATCAATGTAGTTTCTACAATCCTTTTCACCAAATGTCAGATTCTCATATCCATTCGCTTCAACAACCAAAGATCGAAAATTTCGGCTTACATTTATTCCAGCTCTATCATTAAGTTCTAACCTCCTTTTTGAATGAGCCTCCAAATTCTTACTACTTCTAAAATAGCGTGCTTTCGTAGGGCTTAGGTCATGATTATGCTCAAGAATAACTTTTGAAATAGTAACCGTTCCATCTAAACATATACGTGCATTAATTCTAGCCTTACACTGAGATTTTGTTATAGGATTTGGCTTTAAAAGATTCTTTGATTTGCTCACATACTTTGATCCACGGCTACATGCTAGAGTAAAATATATTTTACCATCATCTCCTTTTTTGCTACTACGTTTAGTAACTCCAAAACCTATAGACTGACTATATCTCTTATAATACTCTGTAAGTTCATCTTTAGAGCTAAATATCAATCCAACATGAGGTATTTTATCTTCATGAACAATATTTGCTTCTAAACTACCATCGCATTTATTATTTTCTTCGTTGATTTCCTCTAAATCAGAAGATACAACTACTTCTTCCACTAATGCAATAAGTTAAAGAACATGAAATTACATGGAGAAAAAAAACTTATGTTAGTTGTCGAAAAATATAAGTGATATAGGAAGAACATGGAATTAAGATTTAAATAGAAATATGGACTAATTGATATTAAAGTTCAAAATCATGATTGATTTCATTCAATATTGTGTACCGTCAATGTATTTCAATTTTAAAGACTTTTAAATAGAAATTCAAATAGATTTAATTTAATGCATAAGACAATTTGATGAGTCATGAATGATGACTTTATTAAGAGGAGTAAACTTACTTGATAATATTAGCCTTCTTTGAATCAAGTTTTTTTCTTCTATAAAATTACAGCTTCATGCATAAAATTTCAGAGGAATGAATAACTGTTTGGAAATAATAATGGGTCTCTTTAGGTTAAATTTAGCGGGTAGCATAAGCACTTGGCGGCGGCAAAATTAATTATAGGTGCTGGTTTTTATTAATTAACTGTTTTGTATATTAAAAAAGAGGCCCACCCATAATGTGACCACGTTCTAAATATATAAGAAAACATATGCCACATATGCTTCCGGGACAATTCGGGACTAAGAAATTCGGTATATATAGCAGTACTGCAAAAAAAATGTTGACTCCATGAATCCATGATATAAAATACTATAGTTTGTTACTACTTCGTTGTTACCCTATAACATAACCTCATGATTAATTGCTTCATTACTCAATCAAACAAAATAAAAGATAATCATATCATACAAGTGCTCTTTTTCTTCTTCTTCCCTTTTACTGCTTAAAGACCCAAAATATGGTATGCTTTCGCTATCATATGCATGAGATTAAAGTTAACTTTTGCTCTTCTAGTGTCCAATTTGAAAATATAGAGCACAAAAGTTATATTTCTACTTTATTTCATTTTTTTCAAATGTATAAAGTCCTTGACTTTTTTCACAAATTCCAAACTATTGTTCTAGTTATTGGAAAACGGAGAGACACAAAACTGATAGAACCAAATATGAGCTCTACCACCTATTTAATTCTAATCACACTTGGTGGTTAGGATAAGAGATTTAAGTAATGAGCTCTACCACCTAATTAACATAACTAACTTTAATTTTTGTCCTATTAAAAAAATATCAAGCTAAAGAAATAAATTATCGAACTTGGTGTATTTGTTTAGGAACTCAAATTTTCTCAAGTTAGTGACTGGAGCAACCATGTAAGAGATCGTTACCGTTTAATCAAGATCAAAAATAAATTTAAATTCCTTTGAATAATTTATCTTAAAGTTTATTAATTACTTGAACTCAATCATTTGATTCCAAGAAATTTATAATTTTGTTCAAACTATGGATGCTTCCATGCAAAAAGTTTTAGAAATAAATAATATAAATATGTGGCGAAATTAATTAATAAAAAATCAAGACTGCACATGGATCCTATCACGGAGGAAAGTAAGATTTTAAGTTTTAAAAAACGATAATAGTCTTATAGACAAAAGTCATGTCTAGACTTATATATGTCCTTATTAGTTATCTATAACGGAGTAAAATGCGGATTATATTGACTTATTATTGTTTTACATATGTTAGGATTAGAAATGGAGACCTTATGTTCACCAAAAAAAGAAAAGAAATGTAGACCTTAATTAGTTGATAAGTTATAGTTCAACTGGTAAAAAAATTATCAAAATTATTCGGTCGAACGTATGATGATGATTTAAACTTCAAATCATACACTTAAATGTATGAGTTTATGATGATTTTGCTATTTCATATATTTATGTGTGTGAGCTTATAATAATTTTGTTATTTAATATGCGCAAAAAATAAAACAGAGAGCTCGAATTTGGTGTATATTAATGTTTACTTCACATTATTTTTCTGATGGGCCGAACACTTTTGATTCGAGTTCGGGAGTTAGAGTCTAGTTACATCTCTTAGGTCAGGTTGAGGTCACTGGTGGTATGAAATCTGAAGAGTTTATTTCTAAAAATGTGATTAGAAGTGAATCTCTTTTAAACAATGTAAGTTTTGGTATTTTCATTGGTGATCCGCTTATATGCGGCGCCATTGTTTTGTAACTTCTATTTTACCGGTCTCTACTCATCTTACGCAGAAATTTGGTTTATTAATACAATATTTGCTATTCAAAAAAAAATCCTGATGCGTTTGTATTGTTACAATTTTTCTCCAAGTTTATTAAACACTCTTTAAGCTTACCTTAAATGAATTATTATGAATAAAATAATAGTGTATGCCCTATCATTTATTCTGTACAGAAAATATATTTTTATACAAGCAAATAAAGCGGTTGCTACTCTGTCCCATTTATTATTATCAAAATGTGATATTCTTAGCTCAATCCTTCAAGAATCACAATGTGATTTTAAATTGTTTGTATTCATAATGAAGAAAGCAATTTTATTCGAGCATGTTACTAGAGGAATTTCATGCACACACGGTTGGTGGTTACATATCAAAAGATGAAAAAGCTTAAAAAATGTTAATTGTTAAAGATGACAATTATTCGTTGATCAATCTCAATTAACGAGCAAAAATATGTGAAGATTAAAATGTTGCAACTTGAGCTGAATATTTTCTTTACACATAAACAGAACTAAAACAAATAATTATAAAATATCCCTCTTGCTTCTTGGACTAGTTTTGAAACTTCATCATAGCTAGTTATGCTTTATTTTTTAAAATATTCTTTATAATTTTTTATATAGATGTATGAAGTGACAAGTATTATTGAAATTTGAAACTCACATGACACTGCAAAATTTTAAATTCGAACCCAATATAATTAAGGTGTCCAACCTAAAATTATCGGAATTGTAAATTGAATTTTTTTTCTTCACAATATATTATCAGTTAAGTTAGTTCTTATAAATCAAATACTTAGCATTCTAAAAAATTATTGTCTGAATTAAATACCGCACATAATCTATCAAACAATGATAGTTCAACTAATTAAGCATTAAGTTTTGTTATTTTCTTTGATAAAGATAGTTTTAAACACCATAATAATAATAATCTACATATGCTGGGTGTGGTTCTATTAAAACATGGTTGATCAGTTTGTCGAAAGGATCACACTTTGAGTTATAAGTATACGAGCAAAGATTACTTTCATAGTCGTTCAAAGAAGCAAACATTATTGATTCGCACAATAATGACTTCTTAACAATAATAAAGTATGACTGATAGACATAAATTGTTGATTAACTACGTCTATATAAGACTATTTGAATAAAATGATAAGATATCTCTTTCTGTTTAATTAGAGATTTTAAATTCAAATCTAGTATGAGAATATGATAATGTTAAATTTTCTTGCAGATAATTCTTACTATCATTTGTGATAATATTTGGCTCAATGGATTAGTCTTGCGGTGCAAAAAAATCTGATTCATAGAATTTTTTTTATCTCTTATGCATCTCTCACATTTTCTTTTTTTGACAAAATATCTCACTTATTTTAACTTAGTATTGAGTTGTATTTGTTTTCAATGAAGTAATTTGTATGTAAAAGAACCCACCTACAAGCCCTTTTGTTTGTTTTTTTATATGAAGGTATTCACCCAAAAGTTGCTCCATTAACATTGTTAATATATTTTGAAGAACAACAAATCCAATTACCAAAAGTAGGTAAAATATTACATATAACTAGGAAACTAGCATGAGGAGAAAAGTGGTAAGAAAAATTGAAAACATCAAAGAAATTTTAATTAATTTAATTAATATACGAATTCTATCTCCATGATCAAAGGAGAGGTTCCTATTTGCCAACCTTTACTTTGTTCTTTCAATTCAAAGACAGCTAAGTTATCAAAATATTAAAATCCCTAACTCAAAATAAAATAGTTTAATAATCCCTACCATCTCCTCTGTTTTTTTGTCTTATTTGCTGTTTTCTTTATTGAAAATATTATATTCTAATACAGAGTCATTTTTAATAATCAATAAAGGAAAATTAATACTTATAAATGGCCAAACAAATAATATATCAATAAAGAAAAACATCAATTTTAGCATAAAAATCTAAAATAAAAAACCAATTTAAATCCACATAAGTCAAGCACTTAAGGAAATCAACATTATTATTGTAAGATTATAAATTAATCCTTCAAATTAGTATATAACACCACATAGACAAAAAAATGTCTTCATCAGAAGACTTTTTCAATGATAGTGTTTGAACTCAAAGATTTTAATAAAATTGAAAGAGATCAAAACTATTCATTTAAATTAACACTTTTATATATCAACAAAGTCATTATTGTGTGACAAGATGAGACTCACATTCTAAACTAAACAAGTAGTCTCAAACTTCCAATTTTCACCGACAATATATATACATATAAATATATAATAGATTTGCAATAAGCAAAATTGTGTTATATTGTCATCCAATCATCTAATTAAATCAACTAATCAAGTCAAGTAGATCTACATAAAAATCAAAACTCTTGTGTCTTATTGTTGTTCACAGAAAAAACATAAACCTTATCAATTTTTTTATTTTATTTTTGGTATTATAAACCTTAAAATTTAAAGAAAAAGCAAACCTCGATCTCATTCTTACCACTTGCACTGATAAATCTAGCTAGCCTTTGGATTTTTCTACACCCACATTATTCACATGTTATTCCATTTCTTATCAATCACTTTAATTAGGTCTATAGTACACATTACATACTACATAGGAAAGTGTAAACTTTAAAATAAAAAAACATTTTCAATTAAAAAGTTATTATAATGGTGTCAATTTTAGTAGACTATTGAAAACAAAACTTTATTATATTTTTCAATAAAACATCTCTAACAAATCGATGAAATTAAACCTCTTAAATTAGTATTTTCTCTGGACACTATTATAAGTAAATTTAATTTTTATAGTACATTTGACAATTGATGTAACTGATTCATATTATAAGTCAGATACATCAATAGTCAAATGTACTAAAAAAATCAAATTTACTTATAATAATGTCCAGTGAGAATAAGTTTTAGAATTAAATAATAAGTTTTAAAAACATAAATTAAAAAATTATAATTAATTAAGATACTACTATCAATCAACAACAATATAGTACTTAATTATTGTAAATCCAACAATATAAATAACTTGTCCTGCCCCTTTCTTTCTACACCATACCTTTCCCTCATCCTCCATCTTCTTCTTCTTAAACACATTTTCTTTCAAACCAAAATCATGAACAAAATAAAACAATCTCTTGCCGGAATCTCGAATTCCGGCAACAAGAAAAAACTCTTCATCTCCCTTTTCACAACCCTTCTCATTGTAGCTTCCATTATAGCCATTGTTGCATCAACAACAAAAAATTCCAACAAAACCAAAAACCACAAAATTGCTTCTTCTTCTCTTTCACTCTCTCACCATTCTCACATCATTATAAAAAATGCTTGCACCGCCACACTCTACCCTGAACTTTGTTTCTCAGCCATTTCTTCTGAACCAAACATAACTCACAAAGTCACTAACCACAAAGATGTAATTTCTTTGTCTCTTAAAATCACAACTAGAGCTGTTGAACACAATTACTTCACCGTCAAAAAACTCAGCTTGCGAAAAACTCTCACAATAAGAGAGAAAACTGCTCTTCGTGATTGTTTAGAAACCATTGATGAAACACTAGATGAACTCAAAGATGCAGACAAAGATCTTGTACTTTACCCAACTAAAAAGACTCTTTATCAACACGCCGATGATCTTAAAACGCTCATAAGCTCCGCCATTACCAATCAGGTAAATTTTTTTTGAAACGGTAAATGTTAATAGTATACTTGAACAACGATAAATGTTCGAGCGTAACATATTAGAATATGGTATTTAAATTTCAGCCCAAAAATCAATAAGCACAAAATATATGTATATGGATCTGACTGAGCTAAATTTTGACCAGATACATGTATTATTTTGTTTATATTTTGTTACAGACGGAATAGTATGTGCACAATTGTGTGCATTTTCTTTTGATGTTCTAACATTTATGTCTCTCCCCGGAACAAATTAGGTAACTTGCATGGATGGATTTTCGCACGATGGTGCCGATAAGCTTGTAAGGAAGGTTCTACAAGAAGGACAAATCCATGTCGAACACATGTGTAGTAATGCATTGGCCATGATTAAAAACATGACGGACACTGACATAGCGGAATTTGAACAAACCAATACGGTGTTAGGAAGTCAAAAAAACAATAGGAAATTATTGGAGGACGAAAGTGGGGTGCACTGGCCGGAGTGGATTTCGGCCGGGGACAGGAGGCTACTTCAAGGGGCAGCAATAAAGGCGGACGTGGTGGTGGCAGCGGACGGAAGTGGGAACTTTAAGACGGTGTCCGCGGCAGTGGCTGCAGCTCCTTTGAAGAGTAGTAAGAGATATGTTATTAAGATAAAAGCTGGGGTGTATAAAGAAAATGTGGATGTGCCAAAGAAGTTAACTAATATAATGTTTTTGGGAGATGGTAGAGCTAATACTATTATTACTGGAAGTAGAAATGTTGTTGATGGAAGCACCACTTTTCATTCTGCTACTGTTGGTATGTTTTTTCTCACTTCACCTCATTTTTACTTTTTTTACATCTTCGCAATAATTTTTTACGGCAAATATCAATATTAGTATCAGTCACCAACTAATTTTATATTTTTTATTCGTAATATAGTTTTTTTAGTGTATTATCTATCATTTTTAAATTAAAAATTCGTTGGGTTTATGTGAGAATATTTTTTTCTTATTTTACTTGATCGTGGTTTTTCCAAAAAGAAATGAAAGATAATGTTGTAACGGTCGTATATATATGATGCATAATTGTTTAAAGGAATTTCCCCACATATGGATAATTAAATTGTCATGTGCATGTGAGTGTGACTGTGGTGTCATTGGAATATGCTTTGTTTGTTGGTTTTTGCATTCCAATGACACAACAAGGACTTAATTTAGGACTTTCTTGCAAAATACCAAAAACTATGTTTCAATAGAAAACAAAGTGCATGTTCTCAATATAAACTAACAGTTTTTTTTTATATATTTTATAAATAGATATTTTAAACATATTTGTAGAGATTAATTTCTTTAAAATGGTATTAAAATTACAAAAACACTAATGTCATCATAATTAATTAAGTTTTTTTTTATATCCACTGTAATTAAGATGTTAATCTGATCAGTTATCGATCCATGATATTCACACTGCTTAATCTATTTGAAATTTAATTTAACAAAGTGTCCACCATATTGGGATAGTATACACCAAAAATGGGAGTGTGACACAATTATAGAGAAATATTGAAAAAGTTGTTAAGCTAACCATTACCAATGAATAAATATTGAATCATGTGTGTGACTTTGTTGTGAAATGTGAGGCTTAAAACTTTGAGTTTAATTGTTGTGCACTGATAGTGTAAAATATTTTTATACATGCATTCAATCAAAATACAATAAATTGCCACATTTATAAGTTAGTTCCTTAAATATCTCCATAAATGCTTAAATGGCGTGATTTAATTGGATGCATGTGTAAAAATGTTTTACACTGTCAGTGCATAATAATTAAACTCTAAAACTTTAGATGATGATTTAAACAATTAAGGCAAAAGTGTATAGTCAATAAAAGCTTGAGTAATAGCTTCACATGGTTGGTCCTAATAGTAATTAAATATGGTTTAATTAGACTAATTAAAATTTCTTTTGCAAAGAAAAACATCTAGAGGAAAATGATATGTGTTAGCCGTTAGGTACTATATGAACGTGTTAACACCTATAATTTCGAGCTATAATATGGTCCCATATGTCATGTATGAACAACAGTTCTAGGTTCATCATTTATAATTTTGATATTTTTTTTTCTACATTGGAAAGATAAAGGGTGTGTTTGTTTGAGATTAAAATAAAATAATTTTTTAAAAAAAAAAAATTTAAACATTATTTTTGAGAACAAACACATGGTCTTTGTTTTAAAAAAAAATAGATTTTGAGAAAATTATTTGAAAATAACTTTTCATTTGGACTCAAAAATGTTTTTTTTAGCAAAATGATTTTTATGAAAATCTGAAACAAACACATCAAAAATGACAAACGAACGCACCCAAATATACTCCTATCAAAGATGTGATATTTTTTTTTTGAAAAAAATCACAAACAAACACACTCAAATATACTCTTATCAGAATTTGATCCTTGGACTTCACCTATCCAACACATGTCCTTCAGCTTTTACCTTTTGAACTATCCTACGAAAACTATCATAATTTTGATTTTTTTGGTTGAGACCGGGTATCCACCGCCGAACGCAGTGACTAATCCCTCGCTAGATTGGAGGCACCTTGAAGGGTGGGATCCCAAAAATTTAAAGCTGCTTCATACCCAAGGTGATGATTGAACCCTCGACCCTTGGTTAAGGGAGGATGAACCACATGCCGCTCAACCACACCCCTTGGGTTATCATAATTTTGATTTTGACAAAAAATTTCAACATAATTCTTATTAAAATTAAGAAAATCTATATTCGGGCTATAATATGGTCCCATGCTCTCATTTTCAATTTAATGGACCAGCATGCACATGGATATTTCATATTTAATTTGTTTTGTCAAATATTTGGTCTTCTTGTGTCTCAACTTTATTTTTGTTAAATATACTTAATATTATTTTCTATACATATTACAAATTTATGTGTCATATAAGTAAATTAGTGGTTAAATATACACTTTTTCAGTGTTAATCTTTCAATTCTTAAAAAAATAAATTCTGATAATTTAGAATTTGATTGTGAGATGAATAAGTTGTGTCTAAGAATTATTTCACAAGGAAAACAACATGGACAGTAAATTATAGTTTAGTCACTAAAAATAGTTAGTTTTGAGTTTAGTCTTTATCCATTTCTAATCTTCATATTTTTAATATACTTTTCTATCAAAGTAATATACCTTATTAATAAAAATATAGATGTTATATCTGAATAGAGAAAAGAGGTTGGAATACAGCTAGACAAATATTCATTAAATTTGGCTTTATATATTCGATTCTGGTTCTCAATCTCTTTCAGCTTTTGTCTTCACAATTGAGTTTGAATTTTCAATCCATGAACATTCCATGATGCTTCCTAGTTCCTAATATGCTTCAATCATGCATGGCTCCATATCCATTATAGCCACATCCTTACATGACATTTCATTTCTAGCTACTAGTATTATATTTAAGCCTAAATTAAGTTCCCCCTCCCTTTCACATTAAAATCTTTGTCTCACCTATATATCATTATCTTATTATGTCATAAAACATCTTAGAAACTAATCTCATCTCAATCTTTAGTTATAACTAAAATCCAAATAATCTTATATATGTCATTTTGTTTTTGAAAGGAATCTTATATATGTCATATATACCACAACTTATGCATATCTCACTTCTCCAATTGTCCTAATGTATATGACATTTTGTACTTATCAAATCTTAGTCTAACCAAATTACACATACACGACACGTATTTTGTTGCATAAATAACAAAAATTAAACTTTACAATATGAAAGTTAAAGTTTTAAGTGTTTTTAATTTAATTTATATATATTTTTAATTAAAGTGGTTTATATTTTTTGGAATATTAAAGTGGTGTTTTTTTTTTGACTAAATTAAAGTGGTGTTTTATATTTATGTTGTATATCTTTTATTTGTTTATTGCGGTTATAAAGAGGGTCCTCTTATAAGTTTCTAACAAAAAAGTATTTAATATTAATAAAATACTGTAAATTGATATATATTTAGAGATGAGATATCATGTTTATGTATGCAAAAAAAAAAAGATCATGTTTATTATAACAACAATAGTTGACACAAGAAATTAAAGCCTAGTTGATGACTATTCAATGTATGTCCTTTGTTACTCTAGTTGTACACTTGTACTGTGGACTTATCTCATCATGTCGTTGAACTTTTGCTCTTAGAAAAAGTAGTTTATTTATGACAGTGTAGGGTCATCATGCTAGCTTGTAAACATCCACCAAATTTGTGTTCTATTTACTACTAACAATTAACCACTCAACTGCTTAGAAAACATTTGATCTTATAGTAGTACATTCTATTAAACACAATATGGAGCATCACAATCAAGAGATTTCTTACTTATAATTAATTACTAATTAGTAGGAATTTAAATATGATTTATTAGAGGAAAATTGACAATCATAATGTCATTGTCAACCTTTCAAAATGTTTTTTTTTTGTTAGAAAGCCACTTTAATTTTGAACGACACTAATGTGGTTGGTTGTAATCACACAAATTGAATACAGCTCATTATCAAACATTTATTCACAAGCACTTGCAACTTACAAGTGTGCCCACATGATTGCTTTTTCAAATTATTGTCTTTATGTTTTGTTATCTTATTGTACTATTGTCAATTTCAACATTATTCCAAAAATAAACAAAGTGAAAATAAAAACCAAAACTAAAAACATTATTTTCCTTTGCTTAATTCTCTCCACATGTAATTGCAATTTGCAGCCATAGTAGGAGCAAACTTTTTAGCAAGAGACATAACATTCCAAAACACAGCAGGCCCCTCAAAGCACCAAGCAGTGGCTCTAAGAGTTGGTGCTGACCTATCAGCCTTCTACAATTGTGACATCATAGCATACCAAGACACACTCTATGTTCACAACAATAGACAATTTTTTGTCAATTGTTTCATCTCCGGAACCGTCGATTTCATCTTCGGTAACGCAGCAGTTGTGTTCCAAAATTGTGACATACATGCTAGGCGTCCCGATTCAGGACAAAAAAATATGGTCACCGCGCAAGGCAGAGTTGATCCAAATCAAAACACTGGAATCGTAATACAGAAATGCAGAATTGGCGCTACTAAAGATTTGGAGGGTGTGAAAGGTAGTTTTCCTACTTATCTTGGGAGGCCATGGAAGGAATATTCTAGAACAGTGATTATGCAAAGTAGTATTAGTGATGTTATTCAACCTGTTGGATGGCATGAATGGAATGGTAATTTTGCATTAAATACTTTGGTTTATAGAGAATACCAAAATACTGGGCCTGGTGCAAGTACTTCTAAGAGGGTTACATGGAAAGGATTTAAGGTCATTACTAGTGCTACTGAGGCCCAAAGTTTCACTGCTGGAAGTTTTATTGGTGGGTCAAGTTGGTTGGGCTCAACTGGGTTTCCTTTCTCTCTTGGGCTTTAAAGTGGGCTTTTAATTGAACCACCTTATTTTTAATTTTTTTTTGAATTAATTGTCATCTATTAAGTGACAGAGAGTTATAAAGTTAACAGAATAAAAATATATGAGAGAGCAGAAAATGGATACCAAGAAAGAGATCATTGCTCAAGATGAATTTTTAAAATTCTTACTTGTATTGATTGGATTTAATGTAATATTTCCAATGTTTAAATGTTAATGAATGTATTTTTGAGATTTTGATTTTGTCAATAATTAAAAAAAATATATATAAATAAAATGACATGCAGAAGCATCACAATAGTGAAGGTGATTTCAAACATGTTGCAATCTACTTCGTGACACTATAAATATATTAAGGAAAAAGAAGGGAATTTAAGAGAAAATATATGTTAATTGTCAAGTACCAAATTTTGTTTTGCTTTTATAAATTAGTTGTAATACTACCTTCTTTTTTCTATAATGATGGGGGCTAAAACTGGGGAGGAAAAATTATACAGAGATCAAATAAGGAGTACTAGAGTATATTCTAAGATATTGGCTAACAATAAATGGCTGATCTAAGTTCGGACATGACTCATGAAGTTTTAAAACGTGGCCTAGAGAGCAACCTAAATTTGCTAAAGTATTTGCACATTTGTTTGACTCACGATGCGAAACTTTCATTTGCCAATCAGTAAATCTAACCAGTAAATCTTATTTACCAAAGATCAATATATATATATTGCTACATGTCAAACCAATTGTAAATATATTTTTCCATTGAACTTTTTTGATTGACAATGTAAATAAGTTTTATAATGTCATTGCATCAAAGTTAGTCTCTAAATATATTTTTTTAAAATGAAATTTTGCACTAGTAAAAAAATTGCTTAATTAAACTTTTTTGATTGTAAACTAAATAAGTGAAGTGTTTAGTAATTCAAATTCCGCCTTCTTCGTATAAGATGTGATATCTAATATCTTTATCAAATAAGTTAAACTCACATATTGATATTTATTGGAGGCAGAAAATAAAAGTTATGCAATATTGTTGCCCTATACTAAAAACTAATGAGAATAACATGTAGACAGGTGGGGAACAAAGAAACATTATGGTAATGGCATGCAGCATTTAATTTAGCGCAATTAACGGATATTTCATTCATTTGATTTGATTTGTGCTTCGCGGGCCGCGGCCTGTGCTAATCTCAATTTGCCATTTGCCCCTTTCAATACTATTTGACCAAAACTAAATACTTTAAACTTTGAGTGGAGTTAGTCAAAAATAAAATAAAATTGGTGGAATTATTCTTTTATAAAATAAGTTTTTTCTATTAATTTCATTCGCTAATATGAGTTTTTTGGTTGAGTACATTGAAAACTCAAACACATATAAAATAAAGGGATTAACGTTTGAACTCTGGTCATACTTTAGATCACCATATTTTATTATACATTAGATTAGAGTAAGTCTTCCTTAGTTACCAAACTATGGCCACAATAAGAAGTTTAATGTATGCACACTCACACAAAAGTAAAATATATATTTAATTTTTATTATTTTGGTAATTTTTTTTATTATTTTAAAGAAAGTTTCACCATATTCATGTGATAAACTATAATTCAAACAATTAAAATGAATACCAACATTAGTGCGTTAAATCTAAATCTGATCTCACTAGACGTTTAACAACTACAAAAACTATACTTTCTCCGAATACTATTATAATTAAATTTGACTTTTTTGGTACATTTGACAATTGATGTATCTGGCCCATAGTATAAGCCAAATATATCAGTAATCAAATATACTAAAAAAGTCAAATTTACATATAATAATGTCCAAATAGAGTATGCTTTTCTTAGAGTTAGTTGTTTGACTTAAACTTACGGTATTTTTTGAAATGCAAAGTTGATCTATTCTATCAATGTAGAACCCAAAACCGTTGTGATTGTGATTGTGAATGTGATGTGTATAGATCATAAAACACAGCTCAGCCCCACTAATGAAACCGCGGCCATTTACACTGCCAGCCTTTCGCAAACCGTGTAATGTATGATCAAATTCACAACTTTACCACAAAATCATCACACATTGCCATGACTAATTTCTATGTTCAAAGACCAATCACTCCTAATACTTAACGTAACAAACTCAATTAGGATATTAAGTAGGAGTATCTATTGAGTATCTATTAAGAACTATTACTTATTAGATACTTCTATTGTAAAAATAGTAGTTAATAAGTATCTATTTTTAAATAAGCATCTTTTCTTTCTTGGTTCTTAAGGAGTCTCATATATTTTTATATAAATCATACGTAACCTACACTACTTAAAATTTATGAATCCGTCTACCCATCGAAGATAATTTATACAAAAGTTGTTTTTCTTATTAAAAATGCTCTGAAGCTCTCATCACTCTGCATCTTAACAAAGAAGCATCCTTGAGAGAAGTCAAGAACAATTCAACACGTTCTCATCCCAACTATCATCAATAAAAATTAAATTATTTATTTCCTCACCTTACTAGTACTACTAATCTTATCCTTCCCATATAAAATCCCCACCAAAGTTCCACATAAACCCCAAACCAAACCAATAAACCAAACAACATTCAACACTCGAACCTAAAAAAGACACATTGTGTTAAGCTTGTTCTTCTCTTTTCACTTTTCACTAAACAAACACTCTCAGCTACACTTCAAAACACAGAGAGACACCAAAACAAAAACAATGGATACTATGAAATCCTTCAAAGGCTACGGCAAAGTAGACGAAATAGAACAACAATCATTTCAAAATAAGACACGTAAGCGCATCATTATCATTTCAATCTCCACCGTCATTCTATTAACGGTCATCATTGCCGCGGTTGCAGGAATTCTCATACACAAGCGCAACACCTCATCCTCCTCTCCCTCTTCTGACTCGCTCCCCAAAACTCAGTTAACTCCCGCCACTTCACTCAAAGCTGTTTGCGAGGCAACTCAGTACCCTAACTCGTGCTTCTCCGCAATCTCATCTCTTCCTCATTCCAACACCACCGATCCCGAACAACTCTTCAAACTCTCTCTCCAAGTCGCCATTAACGAACTCTCCAATCTCACGCGCGTTTTCAGTGACAAAATCCAAGCGAGTGGTGACACGCGCCTTAAGAAAGCTATTCAAGTTTGCGAATCGGTTTTGAGTGATTCGTTGGATCGGCTTAACGATTCAATGTCGTCGATTGTTTTTGATGGTAAGATTTTATCTCCGGCGAAGATTCGTGATGTTGAGACGTGGATTAGTGCGGCAATGACGGATCATGACACGTGTTTAGATGCTGTTGGTGAATTGAATTCCACCGCCGCGAAAAATGTTCGTCGTGAAATTGAAACCGCGATGAGAAACTCGACGGAGTTTGCGAGTAATAGTTTAGCTATTGTGACGAAGGTGATAAGATTGTTGTCGAATTTTGAGGTTCCGAATCATCACCGGAGGTTGCTCGGAGATTTTCCGATGTGGTTGGGAGCGGCGGAGAGGAGGCTGCTTGCGGCGGAGGGGAATGCAACAACAACGACAACGCCGGATGCAGTGGTGGCGAAAGATGGTAGCGGACAGTACAAGACGATTGGGGAAGCGTTGAAGATGGTGCCGAAGAAGAGTTTGAAGAGATTTGTGGTGTATGTGAAGAAAGGTGAATATGTAGAGAATATTGATTTGGATAAGAATACGTGGAATGTGATGATCTACGGTGATGGTATGACGGAAACTATCGTTAGCGGTGGCCGGAATTTCATGGACGGCACACCCACCTTTGAAACTGCTACTTTCGGTAAATGTTTAACTTTATATTATACTTTTTATGTTCTGAGTTTACTTAGTATGCTCCGTTGGTATACAATTATTTTACACACGCATTAAATAATGTGTTGCCACGTCAATTATTTTACGAGTTTTTGGTAGAGAAGTTACTGTATTTGGATGACTCCATGGATTTATTAAAAAAAAAAAACATACTAGTCATTTAGATAATTGTACGAGAGGATATATAGGTCTTGAAGAATTTTTAAGATTATGAATATGTATATGAATATGATGATAAGTTTATATCTTGATTGACGATGAATTTGGCGGACAAAAAAGTTACGTTTTGGAGTTTCAACAAAATTACGATGTTATTATGAATTTGCTAAACTCACCGTCAATTGAAACTTACCACTTAAACTTAGTTTGGATTTGTACAAATTTTTTGCTTGTTGATTGTTGAAGGGATGAAACTGTTAAGGAATAAACTTGCATGTTATATTATCATGGGAATAATTCAAGTTTGTTTGATGGAGAAGCATGTGGCATGTGGTTAAGTGGAAAACATCTATTTTGTTTGTCTGGAATCTCACATGGTTATTTCAATGTCATCATGTGGCTTGATCTATCTTATGGTCCACGAAATTTGTTGCCTAACCCTCTCCTTCTTTCATTTTTTGAGCTACCATCAACAATAATTGCTGATTTGATTATCAAAAGATATTTTGTTTAGATATTTTTTCCACATTCAATTTGCATAGCCTCCCATGTGTATACCAGTTTTACATCCACATCATTATTAATAACCTAACTATCCACATATGCAGTCTGGTTACCTCAAACGTGGTTTACCGCTGTTTTCAAATAGCTGCTATATCGTAGCAGAATTTGAACAAATCGCTATTGTTCACCGATGATCTTTTTAATGCAAAGTCTCATCAAATAGCATCTAGACTCTAGCAACACTTTAGCAATGTAGCATAGCAGAATTTGAACAAACTATTGTTTACTGAGATCGGCAACACTAGGTTTTACCTTCTAGGAGCTGATCTTTTCTTTTGCTTGGAAGTATGATATTGATGCAAAATTTTAAAAAAGCTTTCCTAACATTAACTGGTGAAAAATTTATCTGCTGCATCCTTTTCGAATGGAATTAAATTAAACCAAATTTGCACACCATAAAGCATACATATGATACAATAGTTCAACATAAGATCTTGATGCATTGATGCTAATTGGGATTATATTGAATTTTTTGCAGCTGTTAAAGGCAAGGGATTCATTGCTAAAGACATACAATTCAAGAACACTGCTGGTGCATCTAAGCATCAGGCTGTGGCACTACGATCTGGCTCGGATGAATCTGTGTTCTATAAGTGTTCATTTGTGGGATATCAGGATACCCTTTATGCACATTCGAACCGTCAATTCTACCGTGACTGTGAAATTACAGGTACCGTAGACTTCATTTTTGGAAATGCAGCTGTTGTGTTCCAAAATTGCAAAATCATGCCTAGGCAGCCTCTACCAAACCAGTTCAACACCATCACAGCTCAAGGTAAGAAGGATCCTAATCAAAACACTGGAATTGTGATCCAGAAATCAACTATCACTACACTACCTAATGACAATCTCATAGCACCTACTTACCTTGGTAGACCATGGAAAGATTTCTCCACTACTATTATCATGAAATCAGAGATTGGATCATTCTTGAAACCAGTAGGATGGATAAGTTGGGTTTTTAATGTTGAACCTCCAAGTACCATCCTCTATGCTGAATACCAAAACACTGGACCAGGAGCAGCAGTAGACCACAGAATCAAATGGGCCGGTTATAAGCCCGCTCTCAAAGACGGAGAAGCTCTGAAGTTCACTGTTGATTCCTTTATCCAGGGACCAGAGTGGTTGCCAAATGCTGCTGTGCAGTTTGATTCTACCCTGTAATTTTTATACATTACTGACCCAATACCATCAAATTTATTGTCCTATCATACCCTTGTAAGTTGTAACTTTGTATTATTGTACTCATTTTTTTGACCTGCTTTTGTATGGTTGTAAAATTAGTAGTTAATGCAGTTTGGAAAGATATTTGAATACTAGATATTAAACATATTTTAAAAGACATGTACAATTGTATTGACTTTTGAAAAAAAAAATTATAGTTCAACTTTTGCTGCTTGGATTTTAATGACTTTATATCATAGTACGAATTTAGGAAATTTATGAGTGTGTATTTGATTCTTAAATTGATTTATGTTTGAGTAATATTATTTTGATAACTTGAATCAAGATTGCTTTTATGTGTGTAATTACTAAAATGAGTTGTAATTGTATTTAAATCTGTTATCACTTTATAGCAAACATTGCATGGAGAAATTGGTTTAGGTTATGTCATTATTTATTGCTGATTACATTTAGTAATCTGTAGTCTTTTTTTTATCCTCTAATTCTTAGGGGAAATGAGTTCCAGTAGTGTTCAGAGCAAATTCTGGCTTAATCAACTAACGTTTGGTTTGGTGGTGTGAGAAGATTTTGGTGATGTGTTTTGAACAATCTCAAAATGCTGGAAACATTTAATAACAAAATTGAACATGTAGGGACCAACAGAGATTTGAAAAACACTCCTTGATAAGAGATTAGGACTAGGAGCTTTCAAGTTTGGCACACTGAACATGGAACATTTATGGTATGTTATCCATATGCTCTTAGGCTTGGTGCAACCAATTTTGGAGTATTAAGATTCATACAAGAAATTATCATGATAAAAAATGGTAAGATTGAATGGAGATAAAATAAAGGTAACAGGGTAGCAAGAAGAATATAATTAGCATTCAAGCATTCAGCAGGTAGTATATATTCGATTCTTGATTACTACATAGATGGACGAAATTTGATAATATAACGTGGATATGATGAAACGTATCAACAAACAATTCGTAGGTTGTTATTTGTTACTGTTGAATGTGTAGTTGTTGACCCAATATGTTACGTTGTTAGAATTTGTTTGAAGTTCCACATCGTTTAGGTTTCCAGGTTATTGAATGTATAAATACGTGAAGACAATCTCATCCTATAAGATTGAGGTTGAAATTCAAACATAGTGTGTTTGGATTTTCTTCCTCATCTTTTAATCATTTTTCTTCAACGACATATATTTTGTTAGTTGTCCCACATTTAATAAATACGCACGGTGTAATTTATTTTTATACATACATCCAATAAAATTGATTTAAATATCTATGTCATATTAATAAAACAGAGTGATGTGACTAAATACATGGTTGCTATTAGTTAAATGTATAAAATTATTTTACATTTCACTATAAACAAATTTCATCATCAAATTGGTCTCGACACATATACATAAAATGCACACGTTAAAATTATTATTATTTTTTATAATTATTTGATTCAGAATTGACTTTGAACTAGATTAAACTAGTGATGAAAACTAAAAAAAACTCAATTAAGAATTGTTCTACCAAGAAATCAAACTTGAATTCTTCTAAAAATTCGTCATTTGACAAAATTCATTAACCACATCAATATTTAACCCCACACATCATCATATTTCACATACATATTTGACATAACGACATCTTAATTTTCACGAAGCAAATTGAAAAACAACTCTAACCACATTCGAAAAATTGTCAAAATTGTTAAATTAAACTACTATAACCAAAATTCGAATCTCAATTCTTACACTTTGTATATGAATTCCAATCACTTCTCATTACAAAAAAATCTTCTAAACCAAGTTAATAAATGATCACAACAAATTCAATGAACAAATAATAAATGTGATCCCTCAAATGGTAACAATGAAAGTAGAAATATAAAAAAGTAGTACTAATATGGTACCAAGAACAAAACAAGGAGGTACAAACAGTACATATTGGATCCAATAACGTGGGCGGCTCACAGAGACATGTTAAAACGTTTCACAAAATTCATAGGTTGTTTTGTTTTCTTGTGCTACAAGAGTGAGCTTCTAGACACAAACACACACACACACACACACACACACAGACACACACGTTACTTACTTTTCAACACAATCAAACATAAAACCAAATCAAATCACATCTCTCAATCAATATATATATAAACCCATCCAATGCGGAAATCTGCTGCAGACAGATTCAGGCATCTTTTCAACCGTTCATTTGTTTTTGTTCGAAATCACAATCACAACCAAAATCACCACCGTCTTTCTCCTCTTCCATTGTCTTCTTCTCCTTTTTCTTCAATGGCTGCTTCTGATTCACCTTTCCCTGTCTCCGCTCAAAATATTAACCCTCAGGTTATTCTTGTTGTTATACCTTTGATTCTTGTTTTTCAGTGATTTTTGGTGATGCCCTTGTTGTTATTTTTTGTTTTTAGATGTGTTTGAGTTTAAAGTTTTGAGCTTTATTGTTTTTTATGATTTGGGTTTTTGATCATTTGTATTATAAGGGTTTTGGGTTTGATTTTCTTGTTTTTTTTTCCATTAATTTATTAGTTTGTGTGATGTGGTTGTTGATTAAGGTTTAACTTTTTATTGAATTATTGGGTTTTTTTATTATTTGTTTTGGGGGTTGATTAGGATTGTTCAATATTATAATGATCTGTTACTGAGGTTTGACTCTGATTTTTTCTTTGTTCTTTGGTTTCTGTTTGATTTGTGACTGAAGATGGACTAATAGCTGATTTATGTAATATTATGCTCAATTCAGTCAGTGCTTTTTTGCTTTGTTTTTGTGTGTATTTCTATGGAATCAGTAAAATAATTTGTGGTGAAAGGCATGTTTTGTGGTTAAGATTATTCTTTCATTAGGAGCAAGTTTGATAAATAGTTTTATGGTTTGGTGTATGTTTGGAATTTGGATTGATGGTGAAAAAGGTGGAATCATAGTGAAATCACAGTGACACTGTGAGTTTGTCGAAGCTCCTAAGTGTAGTTTTTGCTTGTGATTCTATTAAACTTACTGTTAATCTAAACTTGCACCTGCACTTAGGCTTTTTAAGTGAGTTTTTCTTATATATCAACAAAAAAAGTTTCTTTATTTGTGAAGTGTGTTTATGGATCAGAACAATTGCTCAAATTTACTGGCACTAATATTTAATCTTCAGTTACTTATTTATCTGAAACAATGGTTGTTTTCCTGCTTAGGTTCTGAAATGTCAGTATGCTGTTCGAGGAGAGGTTGTCACACTTGCTCAGGTACTGTGATTTTCTTGTATATATTAAAAGGCTTTTTCCTGTCTTGGCACATTTCGAATCGAAACGTTTTATATCTTACACCTACAAAAATACTAAAAATGCTCGCCACAGTGCTCTTTTAAGTTTCTAACACTATAGTACTGCTTTGATAAGAATAAATTGACTTTGTTGCTTAAAGTTTGAAATTAATGACTTCTAACTTCCAATGCCTTAATACTGCAGAATTTGCAAAAAGACTTGAAGGCCAATCCAGGCGCTCATTCGTTTGATGAGGTACTTCTCTTTTCAATTTCATGTCTTCAGGGGTAGAACTCTTTGGTTTTTGATTATCGGGATGGTTTCTAAAAGACATCATTATAGGGCTATAAAGCTCCTGATAGGAACACAGACACATGTTATCATTTACGTATTGATTGTGATAATCCCATCTATACAACAACATGCTATCATTATATTTAATGATTGTGATATTCCGAATTATAATTTGGTGTAGAGTTAAAAAAATGTAAAATATACAACTAGAACTCAGAAGCATCTGGTATGAATGTGATTCCATCACATCCACTGTGTTAAAATGTTGTGGTTCTGACGTTTGTTGTTTTGGTTTTTCTCGTCTCACTTCTCTTTTATTTGAAAATAGATAATTTACTGCAACATTGGAAATCCTCAGTCTCTTGGCCAGCAGCCAATTACTTTTTTCCGAGAGGTTTGTTTCTTATAACTCTGTATAATGAATACAACTGGCTTGATACAAATTGAGCAATGCTTATATTACGTTCTCATCTCTGTCAGGTTCTTGCTTTATGTGACCATCCAGCTCTTTTGGACAAAAGTGAAGCGCAGGGTTTGTTCAGGTATTGGGATAAAATAAAACTAAGTAGCAGCATTTATATTGCTAATCATAGTGGAACAATAGTCTTAGTGGTTTTGTGGACAGAGAATGTATTAATGCTTGAATAGTCTACACACAGTATCAATATTGAATTTGAATATGTCAATGAATATCGGATTTCAACGCTGTAGTTTATCTTATGAAGCAAAGTAAAACTTGCATTTGTTAATGATGATTTTGGTCTAAGTTGTAGGTTTTAATTAATGTTGCCAAATAGTAGCTATGGTGGCTTGGTAGCACTGTAGCATAGCTGAACTTGAACAAACTGCAATTTTCCGTAAACCATGAGTGACAACATTGGTTTTAATATGCCCCTCGTAGTCTTATAAGTTATGTTTTTCGCTGTGTGGTTGATCTTTGACATATATTGCAGTGCTGATTCAATAGAGCGAGCTTGGCAGATTGTGGACCAGATTCCTGGGAGAGCAACCGGTGCCTATAGTCATAGTCAGGTATTGATTGGGTTATCTAAGTTGGTTTATTTGAGTATTATCCCTTTACTATTCATTGGGCAGTCCATGAAATTATTCATATTTCCATATCAGGGTATTCAGGGTTTACGTGATACAATAGCCGCTGGAATTGAAGAGCGTGATGGTTTTCCTTGTAATGCCGATGACATTTTCTTGACAGATGGTGCTAGCCCAGCAGTATGTTTCTACTTTGCTTTCAATAATTTTCTTTTTGGTTTTATACATTTCCAATGTAAACTTATAATCATTTGAAATCTTTATATGTTTCTAAAGATTATCGTTTCTCTATTTTCAGGTCCACATGATGATGCAATTACTTACTAGATCGGAAAAAGATGGTATTTTGTGTCCCATCCCTCAGTACCCTCTCTACTCAGCCTCAATTACCCTTCATGGAGGTCACTTGGTAACGTTTTCTCTATACAATCACATAATTCTTAATTTAGTTTAGGTCATTTTTAGTTGCATTTCAGCTCAAGTATTTAGCAGTATTGTCAATTGGCGGCTACATAGGCACTACAGGGCCAAAGCATAGCAGAATTTGGTACAAAGTGTAGTTAAATTGCAGCGCTATAGTTCCGGGATTTAGTGCAAAGTTTAGTCAAATTGCTGCTATAGCGTAGCATAATAAATTTTGAACAAACTGCTATTCTTTGCAATCCACATTTGACAACATTGGTATTTAGTAGGCTATATACCATCTTGCAACATGACAAATATACGTGTATGATTGGCGAGCTATCACTTGTTTGTTTGAAAATTTGAATTTGAACTGTGTTCTTATATTACTTGGATTGGTTGGAATATCATATTGATTTTGATATTGTTTCTATAGGTACCTTATTATTTGGATGAAGCAACCGGTTGGGGGCTTGAAATATCTGAAGTCAAGAAGCAGTTGGAAGATGCTAAGTCCAAGGGCATCAATGTTAGGGCTTTAGTTGTTATAAATCCCGGCAACCCAACAGGGCAGGTGAGCTGCAAATTACTATGCAGTGTTATTATAGGAGGATGTATACTAATTAGAATATGAAGCTAAAGTTGATCATATTTGATAATATGGAATTTCTGTCATGTCTCTAGGTTCTTGCTGAGGAAAATCAACGGGCTATAGTAGAATTTTGCAAGCAAGAAGGGTTGGTTCTTTTGGCTGATGAGGTAACTTGACTGTTTTTTGAAGTTTATGAAACTCAGAAATGACAGCTGTTGAATGGTATTTGAACTTTTTCAGATATCAAGATAAAATACTTCACTCCCATTCAGTTTTGTTAAATAGCAGTGCTATAGCATAGAGAAATTTGAGAGAAAGAAAAAATGCTATTGTTCCATAATACGCTATTCATTTAGTACAAAATGTTGTGAAATAGTGGCTATAGAGTGCGCTATTGCACTATTGTGTAGTGGAGTTTGAACAAACTTCTATTTTACGTATTTGCTATTGACAACACTGGTCTCACCTTATTATGTATGTATGTCTGGAACAACTGTTTTTGTTGAAACTGTATCATAAATTCTTGATAATACCATTCTTATTCTGTGGCTGAAATTCATTTTGTAGGTATATCAAGAAAACGTTTATGTCCCTGAGAAAAATTTTCACTCTTTCAAGAAGGTATCTCGATCCATGGGATATGGCGACAATGATATCTGCTTGGTATCTTTTCAGTCCGTCTCCAAAGGTAAGTCAGTATAACAATCAACTTATTTAGTTGGTATGACAATCAACTTATTATATGTGAGAATAGAATTTTATGCTAGTTGGTGATCCATACTGATTGAAAATGTCTTTCTGTTTGGTTTCAGGCTATCATGGGGAGTGTGGAAAACGAGGAGGTTATATGGAGGTCACTGGATTTTCTCCAGATGTGAGAGAACAGATTTATAAAGTTGCATCTGTGAACCTTTGTTCGAACATCACTGGTCAAATTCTTGCAAGTTTGATCATGAGCCCGCCTAAGGTTAACCCTTTTCCCTCTAAATATGCCCCTCCGCAGGATGATCAACCTGTGGTCCACATGCATTACTAGTTTGATATTGAGTTCCCCATGTAACATTGAGTGAACTCTTTGCATGTCTGCAGGTTGGAGACGAGTCCTATGAGTCATATATGGCTGAGAAGAATGCCATTTTATCCTCCCTCACTAAGCGTGCAAAGGTTAGTTACCTGGCAATTTTTTTAAGAAGAGATTCTCATGCATTATGAAGCCGCAACAATCATATTTGTTAAATATTTACAAGATTTTACCATCTCATCCCAACCATTTTCTCATCACCTTTTGTGATTTATATTCTTTGCGTAGACACTGGAAGAAGCTTTAAACAAATTAGAGGGTGTAACCTGCAACAAAGCTGAAGGGGCAATGTATCTGTTTCCTCGAATTCGCCTGCCCGAAAAAGCTATCAAAGCTGCTGAGGCTGAAAAGACAACACCCGATAACTTCTATTGCAAACGCTTACTTAATGCCACAGGAATTGTTGTTGTTCCTGGTTCTGGTTTTGGACAGGTTTGTTTATACCGATTTATTTGTAAATTAATGTCAAATATTTAATGATCCGACAATAATAATTGATTAACAGTGTAAAAAATCTTTACACTAACACTGCATATCAATTAAATAGTAAATATCCTTAAAAAATTAAATTATAATTATAATTAGTGATTTTCTTTAGAGGTGTGCATTATCTTAATGTCTGATTGACCAACAAATCTGTCAGTCAATCTCTTTTAGGGCTGCTTGAAGCAGCTTTTTATGTCTCAGTAAATCCAATATCTTCTGCACACAACTTTAAAGATTAATCTCTCGAGTCGTGTAAGACCACAATGTACATTAAAACTCAACTCTCTCTGAAGAGTTTTAACTCTATAACTGTACGGCAATCTTAGAATTGACGATTGGTTCCTACTAAGTTGTATTTTCTATCCCTTTGTTGACTATAAATTATCATTTTTTGTCTTGAAGGTACCTGGCACTTGGCATTTTAGGTGCACCATATTGCCTCAAGAAGATAGGATTCCGGCCATCGTCACCCGCTTGACAGAGTTCCATGAAAAGTTCATGAATGAGTTTCGTGATTGAGTAGTCCTAGAGTTTTTTTCCCCCTATAAATTTAAGGGGTGCCCAATTGATATTTAATGACGATGGATTATTTGCTTTAAGAAACTAGGCTTTCTTAATTTTGTTTCTTGATGAATAAATTTTGTTATAATTCAACTTTCAACTTATAGTTGCATGTTGAATATGCAAGACTTGAAATTCTTCCTTTTTTATGGTCCTTAAATTTGGTCCTATACATTTATCAAAAATAAATAAATTTGGTCCTATATATACTACTATTAACAGTGACATGAGAAATTAATCAAAATTGAAGTTGTCATGTGACCTGTTCTTTGGTCCTGCATTATTTAACATGTGAAAATGATTAGCAGCTGAGAATGCATTTATTGAGTCTTTGACCTGGAATTCAACCTTTCTCAGTTTGAAATTTTTAGATTTCACTCCCTTATTATTATAGGCAAATTGCATAAATGTTGGTCTCTGATGTTTAAAAAAATTGTAGTATTTTTTTTGTAGATTTTTTGTTTATATCGTTCACATGGCTAGACAGAATTAACGAACTTATACTGATATAAGAAACCAACTTAAAATATTTTAATGACTAAATTAAAATTTAAAATAAACGCTAATGATTAAACTTGATGTAAGAATTAGTCTTGAACTCTGGACTACTAAGAACTTTTCTTTGTCTCAGACGTGAAAACCAAAAAATATATTGAAGTATAATATTAATGTCACACCTATACTATATATGTATATGTGACACTAGAGACACGACGAGATCTAGTAGTTTACTACACGCCTCTCTGCATAACAGTGAATAGCCATGTTCATGTAAATTCACTACTCATGACAGAGAAATCTGAAAAGCAGAATACCCTTTATTTCTTACCAAACAAATTTTCAACATTTTTCCTATAATTCTTAATAGAAAACGACACATGCATGAGAACAACCACATAAAAACAACAATAACCATCACTTTTCTTTTGTAATTTTTCTGTTTTCAGAACCATACTGTTTCTGTCCATCAATTAAATATACTCTACCTTACTCTTAAATTTATCTTTAGTTCTTACTCTCACATTCTGTCAATTTTAACCAAAATCATTTTTAATAAATATATCAAAACATAAATTACTTTACGATCAAAATAAATATCATAAAACCAATTCAGTCAAAACTAATTTTTGTCACCGCAAAATCAAACACACACATTTAATAGTTGTTATTGCAAGGGAAACATCCACATGAATTGTGCTTAGAAAAATGTGAGTTATGCCTATGAATAATCTTTTTAGCTTGTTGAGTTGATTTCTCCATTTGCTCTAAGTGTTGTTGTCTTGCTGTTTCTCTCCATTCCTCAGCTTTCCTATGAACCACTGACATCCTCTTCATCAACTTTTCTTCTAAATTTGATCTCATCTTCTGGATTTTCACCTATAAATAAATAAAGCATACTTAGTTAGTTTTCAATCATTTTCAACTTAAAAATTTAAGAATTTGCTTGGTAATGTGTAAAGCATTGGAGTATTTTCTAAACATATTTGTGGTTTTCAATGATTTTGAAGACTTTGAAACATGTTTTAGTATATGCCTAGTAGTTTTCAACTTAGATTTTGTTTTTATCATCATTATTCTTATGGTATGAATAAAATAGTAGATTGATTCCCTAGACTATAAATATCTAGCTGTCCAATATATATTTCAATTTTTTAAATACTCCAACTTAATATGTGAAAATTTAAATGATCAATTCTCCGTGCATGAAATTTGGTCTTAATTATCATGAGAAAGGAATTCTGGTAATCTAAAATTTGATCGAAAAATAGGTAAGTCTAATATTTCTGGAAGAGATCGACTACACCATGTTCTGAAGTATTGTCAGCTTTATGTGACAGATTTTATCTTTTATAAAAGACATTTCGTTGAATTGAAGAGTATGTATAATATGAATGTTGTATATAAACTACTTTTAAATTCGATTTTCAAATAATATGGAATTTTTATATGTACCAGAACATATACATTTTGTATTCAAGTTGACAAAACTCTAGCTAACTCGTATACTCCAAGTTTGGCACTAATTTCTTTGTAATGTTCACATGTGCACTTCAATAAAAAAGATTAGAAACATTAATATTTTATGGTTTTTTAAGGATATGTTAGTATTGAAATTAGGCAAGCATGTTGAGGAAAATCAGAAGTGGACTATAATATTGACTGGTCAAGAAGAAGAAAATAATTAATAATGGTATGGTGTCCATTAATCGGGAGTGGCTCGAGAAGAAATAAGCCAACAACATGCCCAACAAAGCCTTCTATTGTAGTCAAAAGTTCATACTACAATAGAATCTCATGTGTACTGTATAGTATACTAGTATAACACTTGCATGGCCTTGGATTCTATAATTTAGGACAACATGCTACCCCATGTGCTTCACACAAAAATCTTCCACCTAGAAGGATCAAGATTCTCTGCCGTCGAAATATCGAAATTCATGCAATCTTTATATTAAAGACCGTTAGATTGAAATCTGACGGTTTAAATTTTAAGTTTAGTGCATCACAATCTATTGACCTCGATGATCTTTCAGTCGAGGTCAAATGTACATCAAAAACTTTGATGTTAGAGTCGAAGCCGCAAACCTTTTTCTAAAACCAATGGATAATAGTGATAAGTACCAAAAAATCTCCATAAAAGAGGGTAACTTGTACTATATATTTAATTTAGAGTATGAGAGTAGTGGTTGAGGTCTAGTAATGTGGTCAAAGATTCTAAAAGGGTGGGTATAGGAGCATGATCCATCACTAACCTATCATAAACAACACTAATGCACAAATTATAGTTGAATATATTGTTTATTGATTGCTATTTATAGGTTATTGATATTTTCAAGTGAAGTTTAATGATAGGTTAACTAAAAACCATTGAAAACTAACCAAATTCATGAGCAAAAATGATTTGGCAATGAAATATATACCTCAAGCTTTTTTGACCTGGCTTCTGCTTTAGCATTTTGGAGGTTAATCCATGCTTGGATTTTTGCTTCTTCTCTCTGATATCTGCATCAATTCAAATCACAATTTAGTCCTAGCCAACATATTTAATGATAGCATGAAATTTTGATATGTTGAAACCAGATAAATTCGGTTTGTGACATGTTACATTAGTCCTAAATACATGAATTATTTTCATAGACTTCAAAAATGAATTAGAAGAGAAGGTGTAAGTTCAGCGACGAAAGTTGTAAACAATGTTTTAAGAACCGAACATTAGACCGGCGAGACCTTTAGGTCAAAACTATGATCAAACTGCTCGAATCAGGTCAAAACTATGATCAAACCGCTCAAATAACCAAATCATGGACAATGTTGGTTCATGGTATCATTTGGTTTGGTTTTTAAAACGTTGAGGTTTAGTTACCTAAGACAGCACTTGTTCTTCTCCTCTTCTTCCCAAGTAGCAGCTATACAATCAGAATCAGCTTTCAAACTAGCATTATGTCTCAAACTTTTCGATATTTCCTTTTCCTCCTCTTCACTTGAACTCCAATTCGGTGCAACCACATCATACTTTGTTGTTCCATATTGCAGTTTATCAAAATGACACTCTTCTAGCTGAATAACATCAACACCGCAACCATTGCCATCGATGTCAGATAAGGCCAACGGTCCTGATCTACTAGCGGGAGTGTTATGGCGCGCAGGCGATGAACTCTTGAATGGCGTATGACATCTTGAAGTTGTGGAACTTCCTAATGGAGTCATCTCAGTTCCAGCATCTTTGTGTTTAACTTCATGAACCACTTCTGTGTAAACTTCATTCATTGATTCACATGCTTGGTTTCTGAATAAGAATCCTTCTTTTGTTGGTTCTGAATATCTGAATTTCGGTAAAATTGGTTCTATGCTGTCTGTGAATTTATCTGCATTGTAAAATAATTGTTGTTAAATTAATAATAAAATTTGAACTACATTATTTACACTCAAGATTATATAAGAAAAATGTTTGCAACCATAATTTGGGTCGTGATATCAAGGTTTTTCATGTCTACACATTGCAATAGCGTCACGTTTGAGGTCACATCGACCGCGTTAGACTACAATTCTTTGTGAAATCAAAGATTCCGAAACGACTACAACTGCAAAATCTATGAAGCATTAACACAAACACGAACACTGGAATCAATAATGACACATTGACCGTACCCTAGCAATAATTTGCGAAAAATGGACTTATTGAATGTAAACACATGTATCAGTGTCATGTCGAGTCAGTGTTGGATAATATAAACACACATCAGACACGTCTTCGAACTGAACTGAAATGTCAGTACTACATAATTCAAAACACAAGGAGATTAGAAACTTGAAGTTTTGATAAATTCAACCTACCTACATTATTGAGTCAAGTCAATGAAAGTATGAAACCTAACAAACTCATGATAAACTAAGACAAATTCCCAATTTAATATATTGATAAGAATTTCCAAAATCAGAATTTTCCTAAAAGCAAATAAAACTATTAAAAATGATTTTTTTTTTTAAGAAATAGTAGTAAAAAATAAAATAAAAAAGATTGTAATTTAGTAAAGACAAAAAAGAAGCAAAATTTTCTAAAAGTGTAGATTTGAGAATTAACAAAGAAAGTAAAGCAAACAATAGAAAAGTTGAAATTTTAGAGTTAAGATAGTGAACTAACTCACCTTTTAGTATTATGTCTGTTGGACATAAGATCCCATTGAAAGCTCCAACATTGTTATTGTGGTCCAAAGTTGAAGAACTTTGGAAACTAGGGACAACTTTTGACAAAACTTTTTCTTCAATGACCCTTGATTTCTCTGAAAAATCTTCACTTTTTTGCTTAAAGCTATTATCACATTGTCTTGTTCCAATGCTTGAAGATTCTGAAGAAGAAGCTTTCAAAGTGTTTGTATTGTTATGAGCTGGTGAGTCATGACAAGAAGTGCTTATGAGCCATTTTTCAGCATCATCCCATTTAGATGGAAAACTCTTTCTTGGAAGATTGTTTCTTCCAACAACAGTGGAAGATGATGAAGAACTGAAGCTGAAAAGTGGTCTACCAGGTGTAGAAGGAGCTTCTAGTTTTCTAAGTTGTGTTACAGAATCATTGTTGAATCTTCTTGTTTCTGCATTGATATTTGGAAGTGGTAAAGATTTGACAAACTCAGATGTTTCTTTTAAGTTTAGTTTGCAAAGAGGGTCAATGAAATCATCAACAAAAGGGTTATTGTTGTAATGGTTCTTGTTTTTTCCATACATGTTCATGTTTTTTTTCTCAAAGGGTGATTACTGAAAACACAGAAAAAGACACTCAAAAAAACAAAGCAATTTTGAAGCTAAAAGATATGATTTTTAGTATTTGTAAGATGTTTTTGATGTTGAATGAATTTGTGGCTAGGGAGGTCTTGTTTTGAGGGGTTAATGATCAGTGTTAAGGAAATGAGTTTCTTTCTATGGAGGGAAGTTACTTTGGCTAGTTTGGTTGGTTGGATATCTATATTTGTTAATAACTTTTTGTTTTGTTTTAATAAATTTAAACTTAAAGATAAATGATTTTTGGATATCACAATACATCAAATCTGATTTTGACACCACTGTTGTAATATGTAAAGTAGTATGAGTTAAAATTGAAAGTCTGGTAAAAAAAGTTAATGTTGAACAATATACATAAGTATAAGTTAGACACTTCATAAATTTAATGTCTTAAGATTTTAGATAAAGATACTCGAGAATATTTAGATGAAATGGTAAAAAATATCTTACAGTTCTAAAGATATTGGAATTGGATTTCTTGCAGTAATTTCGACGATGCATTTACTATTCTCAACCGTCCAATATAAACTAACGACTGAGTTCTTAAAACAGTATTAAGCTTGATATGTTATATGAACCGTCCGATCACAAATTAACAATTGAGATTAATTATTGTGTGCTTTTTCAACATCAACATTTCTCGGTCCAAAGATATTGAGTTCTAACGCGATTTTAAAAACGCGACGGTGTTAAAATTTTGAGAATATTTTTTGCCGTTCTTTATAGTTTTATCTCGTTCAAGAGATTAATCTTTAAAGTTGTGTCAAAATGAATATTTTGTTTATAAAGAAAATATAGGTGAATATATATGGTGTGTTTAATTTCATTGTATGATTATTCTGGTATGAATATGTTGGAATCTCTCCTTACCTTACCTCATAATTTTGGACAGTGAGTGAGCAGAAAGAAAGTGAGCATGAGAAACAGTGGAACAAGATACTGAAGAAGGAAAAAGGACAGAGACATAGTTAGAACCAGGGACTATTAAAAAGAGTCACATGTAAAGGGACCAAAACACCAGTCCTATTTAGACATAGTTTGTCTTTCACTCTTTCCTATATCTCGAGGAGAGTAGAGGAGATGGATTAGATTGGATGAGCTACATGACAAAATTGTTCATCATCAAAAGAAGAGGATCTTTCTTTAGGACAAATAATTTATAATTTTATATACTTTAATGTTTTTTTAATTTAAACATTACTAATATGGAATTGGAGGGCTCTCAATGAATGTCCTAGTAGCATGATATTATAAATCCTAGATTTTTTAGTTCAATATTGTCGATTAATTTTATCTAATCTAAATATAATTTAATAGAATATACTTAAGAGTAAATTACACTTAAAAGAAATTTGAATTACACTATTCTTCTTTGTATATTGGTGGACTAAACTCAAAATAGTTTGTTATGCCAGTATAACAATTTTTAAATATTAAGGAGTCACTCATCGGAGAGTTGAAAAATTGTACTCCTACTATCATAAATTTTGTAAAACTCGATTTGCGGCTAGCATTACTAAGAAGCAAAACTCGTCCACCCCACCCCTATTGTGTTTTGCCAAATCCATTTATATTTTAGAAAAGTTGAAATTGGAATTTGCTTGAATATAAATGTGTTTTGAAAAATTCAACTTTGTTGAAATAGAAATATGTTTTGAGAAACTTAAAATTTGAATATCTCCAAACACATAAAAAATTGGAAATTATTTTTTATATATTAAGATGAAAGGTAATTTAGGTATTTTAAATAATATGTGAAGGTAAAGGTATAATTTAAAGGGTAGGGTGAAAATTCCAGAGTATAAGCAGCTTATAAAGTAGCCCAATAGTGAAGCCTGTTCGGCCTTTGCTTCAAGGTCCCCCCTACAAGACCTCAAATTTTTGTACTTAGGCCTTTTGAGCAAGCAAACATTAATTGAAAAGACCTTTCACTTTAGAAACATTGCTATATTTTTTAAAACATTTTTATGTGTGAAATGTCTTCCCCACCCTACACACACAAGTCTTGGATAAGCGCTTACCGCTACGCCAAAAAATGTTTATCACTGCAACTATTTTTTAAAATTCATGCAATTTAGTCAAAAAGATCATATATTTATAAGGACAAATGACCTCTAATTTTGTGGACGATTACATATCACAATTAAGTTTTAAAATAGATTAGTCATCGAGCAAATAATTTTTTAACGTTGTACATGAAAATTTCACCCGTGCCACGCGGTTTTTGTCGTATTACACAATTAGAATGTGACCACTCCCATATGGATCCACAAATATAGCAAAATTGATGACCACACCTGTGTGAAAAATCCAAAAATGTATATAAGTGATTTTTTAAGAACAACATAAATAAATAATTTGTCAAAAAAAAAAGAACAACATAAATAATTTAATTTAAACTTCAAAATAAGTTATTTAATTTAAACCTCTAAAAAAGGTAGAATTTTTAACATAAGAGAATTAATTGTTTATACCTGCAAGTCATGTGATTACATCCTGTCCTTCTTTCCACATATACGCGGCAATTTGAACATTTTTTCCACTTCTTTTTCTTTGCAAGTTTCACAGCCATCAAATCTAATTCCGATCCATCTAATTTTGATCCCTTCTTTGCAAGTTTCTTAGCCATAAGATCTAATTTCCAACCCTTCTTGCTATTTTTCGAGCTTTGAAACTCTCTACAATCGACTTGCTCGTGCCATGGAGCTTTACATTGCGCGCAGAATAATCTATGACAATATGGACATTCCGAAACCGTCACAACTTGATTCCCATCATTCACCAACATAGCTGAACAATCATTAAAAGGACAATAAAACTTTTTTGATGCTAACACCAAATTCTCCACAACTGCATTTTCCCATCTTTCAAACACATCCTTTGGTATAATTGAAATAAAATCATAAGGCTCCCAAATACCATTGCATTTTGTATCAAGACATTTTACCATTGCTACATTCTCTTGAATTTTTGCAGCTATATAACTTCCAACACAATCTTCACAGAAAGAGTGTGAACATTTTCGATTTTCAAACATTTCTTCAATAGGTTTATCTTCCATACATATTGCACAATAGGATAGTTTCATTTGAGAAGCCATCTGTTTGAGTTTTCTCAACATTATTGTCATTACCAATAGAAATAATGATAGAGCTGGGCAAACTAGGAATATCCATATTTTCATGGTTCTGTGAAAAAATAAAAAAGAAACGATATTGAGAAAAGTATTATAAGAATTTAGAGAAACAAACATATAAGAAAGAAATATAGAAATAAGGTCTATTTTATCCGCAAAATATAAAAATTAGATCGAACAACACAAGACAAAAGATAAACTTTTAAGTTATTGAACAATTTTTTGTTTCGCATGATGTTTAATGAACAAATATTATTTTATAAGTATTTTAAATAGCTTGTGTCCGGCACAAAAAATGTGTTATAGTTTAGAGATGAACAAGAATTAATTTCAATTTATGTCATATACCTTCCCCTCTACTTATCAACTCTATATTGTTGCTTATTTTTTAGGGGAAACACACTTTTAGTATGTGTTTGGTTGCAAGTTTCAAAATTGCAACAATCCAACCATGACTCTATTGGGTCACAGGGAGAGTATGAAGAATCATCCACACCGAGCTTAAGAGCAATCTAACAACTGAGTTGAACATTATATGTTTATCTAAAATCTTAAATCATCGAATTTATGGGTTCTTTCATTTAGAAAATGTCAATATTTTATATGTAATATATGATTTAATTCACCTCACACTTGTGGCAACAATTTCCCCCTATTTATCCAAAACTATTGCACTACTTATGATAAGTTTGGATTTCCAACTTTCATATAAACATACATTTTTATTGGTAGCGGATCCAAACAGGTTATTAAATAAATTGTAAAAGAAAATAAATTTTAAATTTGAATCAACCTGATGATATCAGTGAGAATAATTTCTCATTCCACCCCTCAATACTTTCTTTTCCCCCTCAAAATGATTTTTATATGAGAGTAAAAACTTTATTGTATGAGCGACTATTGGGCGGGGGGGAGGGGGGGAAAGAGAGTGTTGAAGGGGTGGAATGAGAAATTATCATTAGTGAAACATAAACTTAAAAGCAGAGAATTAGGAACAAGAAGAATTTGCTTTTCAACACTATGTTTTGATTCACAAAAATGATATATTTCAACAATGAGCAATACATGATATACTTATATAGGCTTATATACTTAATAGTTAAGTAATAAAATCCTTGTCTAGTAAGCTAGCAAAAAGTGAACGATGGAAGAAGTAGTGGGAGGTGCCGCCTCATTATCTAATTGAAGTCCAATAGAATTATTTCTTAGTGGCCATGTATAATTCTACTTGCTTCTAATTATTTCTAGTAACTAGTAAGTAGTATTTGATTTAATATCTAACAAAACCAATTTAGTTCTAAGATGACGAAGATCATAAATTTGAATCAAACCAAATTAGATCTAAATTAGTCCAATTTCAACTTTAAATCTATACTTATATTTAAAAGAAATAAACATTTGGTATAACTTTTTTCTTCTAATCTTATCCTTATTTAAACTAATGTTTTTATAATTTTATTACTCTTTATCTTAATTTTAAATATGATCTTGTTAGTTGATTTAATGGTGAATGACGTTGAACTTAATACAGAAGATCACAGTTCAATCCCTCCATAACTGCAATTGAAAGGAGTTGTAATCACTTCACGTCAGAACTATCCCCCAAACTACATTAAATTAGTGATGAAAAAATTGTAATTCAGATTTATTCTTGATGAGAATAGGTATTAATCATATTTTTACTTACCTTATACGGCTGAACGTAACTCTTGGATTATATATATATATATATCAAATCCCCTTCTCCTAAAAACCAAAGAATCAATACCAAAATATAAGTAAAGTTTAAATGTGAATCAAATCAATTTGCATGATCATTATTTAAAGTTGCTGAAAATATATAATCCTAATTTAAGTTTTAAATCAAATCTTAGTTTTTCCTTATATCCTTAAATCAATCTTTGCAATTCAAATCTAAAGTAATCCAAGTTGAATTTCAAAATAAAAATAAAAATATATTAATTATTAATAAAAAAAATTAACTAACCTTAATAACAAAATTTTCCTTCAGAACATCAAGCTTAGAGAAAATTTTACAAACTGAACACGTTAATGTTCATCTTCACAGATCTTTATGAACGTAATTTGCTCGGATGCCATCAATAGAGTTTTTTGTGTCTTAGTATGATATATTTAATGGAGAAAATTCTCCTAAATATATTTTTATATGAAAGATACTTAAATTCATATTTTTCATTACAACTATATGACTCTATATATTTTTTTTTTGGTAAAGGACTATATGGCTCTATATATGGAACTATAATATATCTAGTTAACGGTACGTATTTATATTATATACCCCAAGAGAAGACTTGTTCTTACACATCTCTTAGGTTTTTTTTTTGTTACTTACGCATTTCTTAGGTGCAAAATAAACATAGTTTTTGCTCTTACATTATTTAAGACCGTTAGTCGTACCATAACGGTGTTCCTCAGTCAGGTTAAGAGGTTATGCTCCTCCTTTTAATATCAATATTCCGTTCTATATTTAAATGCACCACACTACATTTTAAAATATTATTATTTTATTTAGATCACGTATAATTAAGCTCTCAAAATTTTATAATAAAAAACAAATAATATAAGCTCTCAAAATTTTGTCTTTATAAATTAAAGATGTCTCATCTCCAACTAACACATTGTGAGATTATTAGATCGATCGATGTACCGAACAAGTAGCAAATTGTGATCTTTCTCTTTTACTACCACCTACAGTAATTATTTGATCTTCTTTTTGACAAGATCAATTATTTGATCTTTTTAACTCTGATTTCAAATATAAAAAATATTTCCACCAATGAACCAATTTTGGTAAGTGTCCATTTGAAACTGGAGCCTTGTAAACATGAAGTACTATTGCGTATACGACTCATCCATTGATGTTCAATAAGGTATGCTATTGGACCACACTAAGTTGACATTCATGGGACATTAAATACTATTTATCGTAGTATCTATATGATGAATAATAGTATCATTTTGTCAGATTAATTTTTTATTAATCTTTTGTTTTTGACAAAATTTAATTAATTATTTAAAAAATGTTAATATCACACTTTCAAACACTCCTTTTTAACACGCATCTAGGGATGACAACGGGTAGGGTCGGGTGCGGGTTTGATACTACCCAAACTCAAATCCGAAATATCGGGTAAACCCGAACCCAAAAGGGTTTTCGAGTGGCAAAATAACACTCAAACCCTAACTCGTTGGGTTCGGGTTTTTCCCATCCGAACTTACATTAACAAAAGTAAAAAAAATACGGAAAAATTCAACAAAATTAAAGTCTACAATATGTTAACATTGTTTTTAACATTAAAATAAGGATAAAAAATAGTCTACAACGTTAAAATAGTCTATAATATGCTAAGGTAAGAGAGATAATTATATAATTTAATATATAACAGGTGTGGTTTCGGGTGTGAGTTTGACACTACCCAAACCCGAACCCGAACCCAAACCCAGTCAACTTGGGTTTGGGTGTTTTTGTCATCCCTACACGCATCAATAACGTAAAGTCACTTCACTCTATTCTTATTCTCATTACCGGCTAATCGGCTCTATCAATACAAATTATATAAAATACTAAAATATTACCTCTGTCTCAACATATAAGACTCATTTTAACCACTGCATGTTCGCCAATGCACAATTTTGATCACTAATATCTTTAGTTGTGCATTAGCAAAAATTATAAAAATTTGATATATTAAAAATAATCATCAAAACGAATCAAACAAGATCTTATATGCTAATATTTACATCTATAAATTATGAAGAAAAAAATGGTCAAAACAAAATATGTCTTATATATTAGGACAAAGATAGTAATATTTTGTTCATACAAAACAACAATGTCCTATATTCTGTTCAATTTTATATATTTTGTAGTTCAAACAAACCTTAAGAAGCTGACATATCAATTGGACATCAAATACTTTTTTCCCTTATTTTGTCAAATTAATTTTTTTAAATGTATTTTGTAACAGAGATCGAGTATTATTAATATTATTTTGCCGTTAAAAAAAAAATGTATTTTGTAACATACATATTGAGAAGTGGACCATCTCATATTATTTTATGTCTTACATATATATATATATATATATATATATATATATATATATATATATTGACATGAGTTTAAATTCAATATATTTTGTTTTTTTACCCTCACTAGACTATTTAATAAAAAAAAGTTATTTATAAAAGCTGAAATTGACTAAAATATAAAATAATTCTTGGATAAGACACCTTACTAATAGTGAAGATGCAAAGGCTTCGTTCTCATACAAAGAAATAAGAATCTTATTTGTTTTCCTATTTCTAGGAAAAGAGAATCACAAACTTGATTCCTTAATTTTAGCACGTAAAATATACTATCACTATCCCAACACCCATCAAATATTAGCATTAATTGTATATTTATTCAAGGTCATATTAATAAGTACTCTAAGTGTGCATTATTAAAGAATCTTAAAAAAAGTGATTTAAAAATAATAATTAAATACATTATTTACCATGTAAAATTTACTATTACTTTTAATTTTTAAATAATTCAATAATACAATAAGAACACTTATTATTAGAATTTGGGAGACTTATATTCAAGCACAAAAGTTAGTTTGAGAATTGAAGTTTGCACTATCGTTATTAAAATTATATATGTCATATATTTAAAACACCTCATCACATCTAGAACAAGTTGAAAAGTGAAAACAACAATAACAGTGACTTAAATATAAGAGATCTCTACAAGAAACAACAAATGGATGTAAAATTAATTCTAATACCATATTAATTACTAATTAGTATTTGAAAGATCTATATTCAACCAAAAAAAATCATTTAAGAGATAAAGTTTATCCTACCCTTATAAAAGCTATATGTATGTATATCTAACACTTATAAGCATTTTCCTTTATAAAATTCATATTCAGATGCAATGTTAATACTATTGCGTTAGGTATTTACAACAAATTCCCTTTCAACAATAAACTATACAAAATGCCAAGTGGAGTACGATAATACGTGCTACTGCTACCTATTTCTTTCATATTTCAACGACTTTATGCACAATGAATAATAAACAATCAATTACACCTCACACTGCATTTGCTTATAAATTTGGTTATTTCCACTAACCTTAGAGATTCGAGGTAATATACAATTATATGGTACCCAATTAAAATACTATCATGTATATATTGACAATGACAATGTTGTCATTAGCAATGCCGATGTCATCATTTTTAATATTATCATATGATTCTATAATAAAATATATTATCACGATGTCTTATTTTATTTTAAAAATCACTCTCTTTGTTTGTTTTGAAATATAGCCTCTTAATTTTTATTTTTATTTTTTTTGTAAAATCCACTTTGCATTAAGGATTCAAATTAATAAACTCTGATATTATATTAAATTTTAAATTTAGTTTAATTCATTAATCTTTAAAATAAAACTTATTCATAAAATAAAAGATGCCGCCAGTTATAAAATAAATTAAGATTTTTTTTTTATCTATGTGAATTTTTTTTTTCATATATACTTTGAAACTCCACTACTAACATCACAGTTGAGTGTTCAGCCTCGAGAATGATCATTTGAAGTGCTTTTGTAGTCACTTATCCCACTTTTGTAGCTCCAATTTCAGCCACAAAATCACAAACATATAAGTCGTGTATGTTTACCTAAATCTAGTTAATAATAGCGACATAAACAAATCACCTACAAAAAAATGAAGCCACATTTCAATAACTTTTACACAAGTGCGTGTTAAGATTTCAAAATAATGCATGTTCAAATTATCTTATATATTTTGAGATAAATAATCAGTTCAATCAAAACTTTTACCAACACAATATGTTTATGATAGTAGTATTTGTGAATGCAAATACAAGACACAAAGTGAATATTATGAAAAAACTCTAACTCAAAATATATTCTTTATGACTAAAAAAAATCATATGGTTTTTTCGTCTAACTGACTCATTTTATAATCTTCAAATTTGATTCAATGAATTTCTTTTGGTTATTCACACTCATTATGTCTTAGAGTCCCACACTACTCTCATCCATAAGAGAACAACAACGTAACGCTTGGAGCGAAATGCCTTTCTCCTCCCAAATGTAGTTGAAATGTGTTTCAGACATGTTGTTTGTATAAGATACTTGGAGCTTAAGCACACATATCATCAGAGGCGGATCCAGGGGTGGGCGGCCGCCCACCGCCTAAAAAATTGAAATTACTAATATGCCCTAAGAATTTTAATAAAATATAACTGTAATCTTATATATACTGTAATGCGCGCAATATTAATTGATTTTTGTGTGTAGCTTAGTGACAAAAGCCTTTCCTTTTATTCAAAGGGAGTGAGTTCAAATCCCATTGTGTACAATTTTTTGTATTTTTTTCTCTTTTATTATAAACATCTATCTTAATTTTTTTATTACCCATCCTAACATTTTCTCCTGATCCGCCACTGCATATCATATGTCAATCTCCCATGAAAAACGCATGACAAGCTTGGGAGAACTTCACAGAGGAGACCATAACTCTGATTTGTATAGTAGTTTGATTTGATGATATTTTCATCAAAACCTATCTATAGTTCACCAAGCATCATATATGTTAAGACATAAACATTTATTCTTTACAATAAGTCAGCATATATATTCTTTACAATATATCTAGAATTAATTTTCAAATAAAAATATATATAATCATAAATTATTTCACTCAATTTTAATTTAAGCTATTGATTCAACAAATATCATTCAAATCAAATATATATAATTGAGGCACTAATCAATACTATGGCCTTATACTATGGTATGGAGTAAGAGTTCCATTCCATGGGCAACACCATAAGATATAAACAAATGTTGGACCCTACGACTTTATCTTGTACTATATTAATTAATTAATGCATCATGACAAGACATGATATGATAATCCACAATAATTGAACTATTATTATATAAAGATAAAAACAATGCTCACTATCATTAACATCAATTTCATTTTTTTTTCTCCTTATTATCTCCTCCTTCTTCCTATAATTTTTCATGTTCTTGAAGAATTAGATTATTAATGGCTGTTCACTGCATATCTTTAGTTCAAATCCCAATTCAAAAATATCATAATTCATTTTTGAAATATTCAAACAATTTGTTGATGTCTAAACGATGCTATGGTCCAAAGAAAAATTCATCAGTTGGTCCAGTAGTATTGAAAATCACAGCTTCCATCAAGAACAAGGTTAACATCTTATTATCTTTAATTTCTTATATTCTTTTTAAGTCTAATATATATTGTCAATTGATATACATCTATTAAAAAGTTGAATTAGTTATGAAAATTTAGAGATAGAAAAATATAAAATTTGTCTCTAATTAAATCGCTAACTATTAGATACATGAAAATTAGAGATCAATTTCATTTTTTTTTTCATATTTCATTTTTATAGGTAATTTTTTTATAACAAAGTTAATAATTAGTTGTTGGTAATTTTTTTTATAATTAGTGTCTAATTTGATAATAAACAGGTTTATGAGGATGAAGCTCAAGGCATGATTTGCTACCAAGATGAGAGTGGAGAAATAATTTGTGAAGGGTATGATGAAGGGCCTTCTTGTAGACAAATTGCAAGACCAACCCATCAATCAAGGTAGATCATATATGAGAATTAATTTTATCCACCATTTTTATAAAAATAAAATAAAATCATACTCTCTTTAAATTTATTTAAAAAAAATGTTATCTTTTTTTCTATTCAACTAAGAAATCATGCATGCTACTTTTTATACATATGCACTTTAATTTGTCTTATACTGAGGAATTTTTTGTTGGTCTTAGGGATGTTGAAATTGTGAATCTTCTAAAACAAAGTTGGTTTCAAATTGCAAAAGGTGAAGAAATTGATGATGCAGTTGAAGGTGGTCGTTTGCAAGAGGATTTAATTTGAATTGAAATAAAAATGTTTAACTTGTTTGACTAATTAATCTGGCTTTTGTCACACTCTTAGCTTGAAGTTTGGATAGTGTAATAAAAATAATAATAGTATGTATTATAGTGTGAATAGTGAACCAAATAGCACATGTGTAGTAGGTTTGTTCCTGCAGCACAATTTTTATTTTGGTTGCAAGTTGTACAAATTAATAATAGCAATGTTTCTCTCAATTGCATTTTGTTTTCACAATTATAGTTGTATAATACAATTTTAGATTATCTCCAATAAAAGAAACTACATATATAGCAAAAATCAAAATTGTTGAGAAGAATTGAATGAAATCTATTTGCTTTTTATAAAATAATACTTTTAAATTAAAAATAAAATAAAAAAAGTGTTTTTTTGCTACTTATGCCTATTAATGAGACAATGTTCAATGTGAGATTTAGTTATTCAATGGATCTTGAATAAACTTATATATTATATTTTTCTGTTGGTTTAATTCATCTTTATAAAATTGATTTGTCTGATGAAAAACTATTTCACTTATGAATTCAATTTTAAGACTTTAGGATCCAACAGTTGCTGCATGTACAGTGTTGTCCATGCTAACAAGAACTCAACAACCTGTGATTTGACCTCTTTGTATAAGTCAAAACCTAATTGTAACATCTTAGGAACATTGTTTCCTATATGAGATTAAGAGCATGTGTAGATTGGTTTATTTAAATTTATCTATTGGTAAATGTTTTATGAAACTGTTTGGAGAACTTATGAAAACAATTTATGACAAATTTCATAAGTTTTTTCGGCTTATTTCCATAAATTCTTCAATATAAGTTTGTGTAAACATAATTTATTTTTATTTTATTTTTTACTATAAAAAATAGTTTGTGTAAACTTGTTATAAACTGCAAGTAAAATTGTTTATCCAAACAGGCCCTAAGTATAACTGTTCATTACAACATGAACTTGTTTTGAATCCCTCGATCCTCACGAGTTCTGCAGCAACATATGGAGTAGAGGATGATTTTTCTGTAAAATAAAGTGAAAAGGTGTCTTCCATAATTGATCACTTGACTATCATTGTAAAATTTCAGAAGATTACCTCGTAGCCGAACTCTGGACTTCTATGAGTCTATGACCCATCTTTCTTAGGAATCAAAAGGTTAATATCATAAACAATTCAGAGCAAGGTGTGCCCTAGATTGAACTTCTTCTATAGAATTTAGGACAAGCAAGTCCAATATGAAATCAAAAATATATGAAACCAAGACATGACTGAAGAACAAGTCTGAAAAATTATACATGTATTATGTATATAACTTGATTGATGCTGGAAACATGACTATATGTTTTTTTGTACATAGATTTCATCCAGAGGTCATCAAATACTTTTTGCCCCAGACAAACACCATGTGGCTTCTAACAGCCCTTCTTTGTGTATATCTTTCTATCAAACTTTTGAGAAAATTACAATTGAACCAAAAGAATTCCTATATGATTTGCAAAAAACAAAAACAAAAATATGGATGGAGTTGTTGATGATGATTCCCCAAAATGGAAGTAAAATTTACAAAAGCACATAAAAGAAAGAATCATTCAGCTAAAGTCCTAGACTGTGTATTGTTTTCTTTTTCTTTTTCTTTTTCTTTTTCTTCACCTAAATCAGACTGAGAATGACTAGGGATAATAGATGGTGGAGACCATTGATCTGGAAGCATGAGAAAGTAAGTGGTCATTGCTTTCCTGAACCTTTTCTTGTATTGCTTTGGTGATATAACTGTTGGTGATGTGTTCTTTGGTCCTCCAAGGATTCCTGAAGCTTTCACCCATGTTTCAAGATGCTTATCCCATGTATACTGCCTCATGAAATCGATTATTCCGAGAACCAACTCATGTTTTTCTTCATCCACCCCAACTAGTAATGAATAGTCCATTACATCAATAGACTGCAAAAAAGAGGGGAAAAAAACAGATGAATGCATGTGGAATGGACTTAAGATTGGTAGCAATCTACGTAAATAGAGCACCGCACGAGCCCCTTATAAGGGTCTGTTTGGATTGAGTTAATTGAGTTTATCTAGTGGTTCAAGCACTTGTCAGACTATTTGAGAGAGCTTATGAAAAAAAATTATGACATGTCGATAAGTTGTTTTCAGCTTATTTCCTTAAGCTCTTCTAGATAACTTATGAAAACAGTTTGATTTTATTTCATGTTTTGCTAGAACTTATATACAAGCACTTATACAATAAGAGCTTATTAAAGTTATTTATCTAAACAGAGCTTAAGTAAGAAACAAGAAAATGAAATGATACAGTTAAGTGTAAAGAATGGTATGGGTGAAGATTTGAAACTTACTGCAAGAAAACCAGTATCATTCCAGACCGCTCTTTCTAACAATCGTTTTGCTTTGTTTCCAACAAAAATAGGAGAAGTTGGCATTGCTTCAATCAAATTCTGGTCCAGCAGAACTTTGTTTTTCCCTGTACTGTCTGCATTATACCGAGACCTGGAAGATCCTTTGAGATCGTAAAGACGTGTCACGGTCCTCCTAAATAGAAGATTCTCCATAACCAAGACATCCATCCTTGTCTCTTTACCTCCTTTGAGATGTTTTGACGTAATCTTTTTCCAACAGAATGCCATAAAAAAGTTATGCGTAAATCAAAATAACACATTATAAATTAACAATACACTCAAAGAGCTGATTTATTGCATGATTCTTCCATCTTTACTTTTTGTCATGCAATTCAACACATTAAAAATCATTTCAAGATTCAGAAACCTTTTAAAAGGTAAATAACCATCTAAACTTCATTTGAATATTTAGTTAGGCATGTTATCTTGCTTGGTTGCTAATAAAATTTCACGTGGATAAAAAAGTAGAGAAAAAATTTCACATGTTATCTTACCTGGTATCTATGTTATCTTGCTTGGTTAACATATGAGGCTTTGAGAATAAAAAATAGAGAAAAAATAAGGCATGAAAGAAAAGTAGTTACCTGGTATATGCCAAGAATCTTTGCCAGGCATGTTGGACTTCCTGTTCCTATGGATTCAGAAAGGTACTTGAAGTATTCAGGACCAAATTTAATGAACGATTCAAGTTCTGTTTTGGTAACTTGTTTGATGATAAATCGATCATCCAAGGTTTTTGCAAAGAATACATTACTCTTCCCACCTTGAGCTCTCCATTTCTTACAGCGACTTAGAGACCTTATGTAGTCGAGCTCTGAAGAACAACAGACTCTTCTTAAGGCTTCAAATCGCTTCGCATAGTAACCAGTCACTGAATATTTTACCTTTCCAAGGGGACCGTCTTCTCCAAAGGAAACTCTGGCATGCATAGTTTTATTATAAATCACCGGGTCCAACATTGACGAGTTACGAGACCCAGACATGGACAATATCATATCCTCAATCGACCCGAAACTTTTCTGAGAATCAAAAGCTGTTTCATCAGCAGATGAAAACGACTGGAAGGCACCAGATTCTGTAAAATAGGATGATGCCAACTCAGTTCCTTCTCTCGGTTTCTCCCCTTCGTCAGATAATTGGAAATGATATTCCGGTGACATCAAAGCATAAGCTATAATACTCGAGGGTTCATCATCATATATTGGAATTACAGTGTCATTAACACCAATCGGCAGAAGCATCCTTGCACCACCTTGGAGTTCCAGCTTCCCAAAGGACGATACAAAAACAGGACTGTAGTCCACTAGCGTTTCAATCTTCTGGCTACTAGAAAACAAATTCTTGTTAAATTGGCGATAGAAGTTTACAAAGGGCATCCCTAACCAGCTTAAAGAGTCTTCTACATTATCATGACCTTTAGGAGCAGAAAAGATACTCTTGGAGCCGTTCTGGTCTTCTGTACGATCCCCGAGATGGTATGTTTCTCTTTGCATAGTGGGCGTCAAAGCATCTGCCATAGATATATCAGGGTTTACAGAAGTACTATCCTTATGGTTTTCACCTGTCCATTTTGCATCAAGTGTATCAGACAAACTAGGTACGACAGGTAATGGCCCCTCAGAGAGAGCTCTTCGAACACCCAACTCAGATTCTAAAAGATAAGATTGATCATGTACGCTTTTGCTGTTTGAAAGATTTGGTTGTTCTTCTTTCTCGTTTTGCTTATTTTTGGCCATGTCAATTTCTTGATGAAATGCATCTGACTGAGAACTTTTGGGATCACCTACTCCATGAATAGAATCAACATTACTGAATCCCCTTTCTGCCAAGGAGACCGCAGTCGTCACGTTTTCATCAGTAGGTGTTTCCTTATCCTCCGAAATTGGACTGTTTAGACCACTTTCATTGTTGGAATTAGCTAAGCTGTCTGCATAAATAAGTCGGTGATCCCACATATATGATTGGAAAAGTAATTGCCTCCACAATCGATTAATTTCCAGAATGTCAATCCCAGGATGGCCATTTTTCTTTTCTTGCTTCAAAATCATTTTAAGAGTTTCCTAAGTAAACAGAAGAGCGAACCATTACACCACAAGCCTTTCAAGATATATACATGTTGCTTCAATAATGAAATTGACATATTTGAGCTTATTTACTAGCATAATAAGTACTTGTGAGATTTTTTGGGAGAGCTTATAGAAACAGCTTATGGCATATCCATAATCTGTTTTCAGCTTATTTTCATAAGTTCTGCAATATGACTTATGAAAACAGCTTATAACTTGTATAAACACAGTTTGACTTTATTTATCTTTAGTTTTAGAAATAGCTTATACATAAGCACTTATATGATTAAATAAGTTGTTTATCCAAACAGGGCCTTAATAATTCTTCTACCCTATTAAGTATGATAACATAATAAGACTCCTATAACAATAAAATGATAGATATTATAAGATTATATAATTAAACAAGAATGATCATATATCTCAAAGACTAAAAGTTACTGAAAACAAAATTAATCATTGTACTTGTACAGGGCCACTACAAAACAAAGAATATGAATGAATGAAGCTACAAATTCATGTATAATTACCGAGGACCTCACCTCAAATTCCAGTTTCTCTCTTTGCAACATCCCTTCCAGATCAGCAACTTGGCGTCTTAATTCAGGTGTTTTATGGCCACTACTGATTTGGGCTGACCCTGCACTAGATCTTTTCTCTCCAATTTGACTAAGACCGTTGAGTACTTCGGAGAATAAAAGCTCCGCTCGGTTGACCATCTGTAAACAACCAGAAATTAGATTCACTTTCATACAACAAAATATTAAAATCCAAGACTTCAAATATTGAACCTCATCTGATTCTTTTTGTATCCAATCCTGATTCCCATAATCAAAAATCAGTTTGTGTGGGGGAAGGTAGACTGAGTGAACATCAATTGATGCATATCGAAAACAAGCAACCATTTTCCCAAATCTGCAAGAGCAAGAGAAACAAGAGCATGGTGAATTAATGCATAAGATTCTTTCTCTTACAAAATCAAGTTCAATAAATATACAATTACATCGTAAATATGTTTTACACAGACATTCAAACTTATTTCACCATCTTACCGATGAAAATAGGTTCAGAAGTAATATTATGATGTGGCAAGATGGTGAAATATGACTATATGAGTGTGTGAAACTTGTTTACACTGTCGGTGCATAGTTATTAAACACAACCATTTATCTTAAATCATGAAGCTCGTTAACCAATAAAATGAAGATCAAGACCACATACATTAGAGTTTTGTTCTAAATGGTTAACATATATTAAACTTGGACCAAATGATTGTTTAATTCAAACACAAAAATAGGGAAGACTATAATCACCCATAAAAACGAAGACAATCTCTGTGTAGAGAATGGCCACAGCTTGCCACCCTGCTGGCTGCAGCATGGTTTGAGAAACTGAGCTCCAAAAACTTTCCAAATGATAAACCCCAAGCAGCATCAGACATTACTATTCTCTGTGTGGCAGGAGGAAAGCCATTGATTCTTGGACATCGCAAGCACCTGTGCCACATCCAAATTTTTCCATCCCTTTCACCAGGAAGGATAATTTCTGGTAGTTTCTTGACTGATATGGTAAGTGTTCCCTGCCGATGAGTATAACAATGCACATGTGCTTCTGATGGCATATCACAAGAATGGCATCGATAACTCTGGAAAGTAAAGACATTTATTAGTTGTAAAAATTGCTAACATAGTTCTAACAAATACACACTTTTACCATAACAGACAATTTACCTGATCAAATAAATGATCTCGCAGAAACCGACCCAATGGTTTGTCAAAGCTTCCATAGTATTTAATCCGAAATAGATGTGACCTCTCACACACAGTTCCCTTCCATACACACCGAGAGGACAACGACACCAAAATGCTTTGATGGTCAGAGGGTGATGGAGGAAACTCTTCTTTTTGAGGAACTGGTTCTTCATTTGCGATTACAAGCTTCTCAGTACGATTTTGAGCATTAATTGGAGATAATGACTCCGAACCACTTAATGGATTTGCGTAGACTTGGCTATGACCATTTTGAGATTTTCGAGCTAAAATGCCTTGATATATTTTCTCTGCAGTATCAGAATCATTTACAAAAGGGTCGTCCATGACTACCGGAGTGTTATCCACCACAGAAGTTTCTTTCACCAGAGGTTGTTTGGAAAGAGGCTTATTATGGTACAACTCAGGAATGTCATCTCCTGAACCAACAACGGGGGAGAACAAGGCCCTTGAATGGTTAAGAGTTGATCCAGGTGGCAATGATCGAGAAGAAACAGTAGATAAAGATCCTGTATTGCAAATTGATGAGGCTAGGTCAGCAACTGTGACACTTTTGGTTCTCCGTGGTCCAGCATCAGGTTCATGAACCTCAGGCTTTTCATTGCCAGGAACACTAAAACCAGGAACTGTTGAGATGGACCTCTGAATAGATGATGACTTATTTGGAAGGGCCAGACTATTCAATGGAAGTTCTGGTAGGGAGACTCCTTCATCGGCTAGAAAAGATGTCTCCATCGCCAAATGGTAAGCTGCAAACACTGCATACTGAACCACATGCTTCACCTTTTTCAATTCAACTATGTCAGCTCCTCTAAGTAAAATCTGTTTAATTATAAACACAAGAACTATGAATTCTTCTTACACTCCAAATGACAACCAAGTTATATTAAAATAACATCTAAACAATCAGGAAACATATGAGCAGTGTTGACAATTTCTGAATTGTGTATAGCAGAAAATTACAGTTTGTTCAAATTTCACTACAGTGCTGTAACGCAATTATAGCCGTTATTTGACAAAACTTTGTGCTAGAAGAAGTACATGATTACAATTCATCCATGTGGTTGCATACCACAAACGGGTTATCTTTTTCCTTGAAAGATTATCTTTAATTTCAACTGAGTTGCCTGTATATTTTGTTCTTACTATGTTAAAACTGCATAAAAAATTAAATAAATGAAGACTTACTGTGCAACCTAATGGTTTTGGGCAACCTTCAAAAAACATCAATGTTTTCATTGTTTTTTTCCCACCCTGACTAACACAAATTAGGTCTTCGAGAAACTTTTCAACATGAAATATTTCACAGTAACCCAACTTTTGTGATGAAAGATGATCAATTGAAGGCACTATTTGAGTGCCTGTGCAACGTGCTATGCGCTCTAAAAGCGGTCTTTTTACATTGAGAACAAGTGTTATGTCTTTTGCAAGAAGATACTCCTGTGCATATCGAGAAACTGATTTCTCTACCAGAAGGATATTTGGTTGGTGTGAAGCTATCTTTGCCACTGCCATTTTCAGATGGTCCATTTCCTACATAAATAGTATAAAACATTAGCATAAACTCGTAATAGACTAAGTTTTAAAAACTTTAACACAAGAACAACCTGCTGCAATAGGGTATCTACACTAGACAAGAGATTGGTAACACGCTGATATTCAAGAGCCCCTCCAAGGATCAACATGCGAGGTTTTTCCACTTTTGATGTCATTCGCCGATGAGCCACATTTTTCTTACAAACAACTCCTTTAACCACCATACTGTAAAAAATAATATAAATCCAAGAAGTCAAGCAAATGGTAGAATTTGATAACATATTGCAGGTATAAAAGGAAATAAAATCTAATGATCAACATAAAATCAGAACAGAATGTTTAGCACATTCTAGATTTCATTTGCCAGCTTCCATTCGATTGCAACTCCTTGTCTCCTAACTTGTTTTTTTTAATACCTTACCAAAATTTCCTGTATCTTTGAGTGAAAAAACAAAATATACAAAAGCAACAACACTGTTCCTCTTGAATATGTTTGTTTAGCAGGTTACAACAAGTGTTGTTCGACATTAAGACACACTGTGTATTTATGCATAAGAGAAGCAGGATCATGAGGTCTTAAAACTCGTTGCTAAAAGCCGTCTCTAGAACGACAAATTGCAAAAACTGATCAAGAAGAACATCAAACAAAACTATATAGAACATAGAGATTAAAATCATATGAAGCATAGAGTTTACCTTTCAATGCGGCTCCCACATGCTATGCATTTGACTTTCGAATAACCAGCCGGGTCCATCCCTCCACCTTTGCTCATATCTGGTTTTAGTAAATTAGCAGCTTCCCATGACAGAGATATGATTATTTCCAACCAACTGTTTTCACTATTGTCTTCAACTGGTAGGTTTTCAACCTGTAACAGCTGCGATACCAAAGCCCTAAAGTGCCCATCAACTACATTCTTCATTACCTTCTTGTGCTCCTCATTTGACCTATCTCTGTGTCGATACTCCCCACTTCCAAAACTACTTGAATTGCGCAGATAACCCCATTCTCCAGTGCCATTCCCATCATTATCATCGTCGTCATCAAACAAAAGAGCTTCCCGGTCATCTTCTTCATCTTCTGGTTCTGGAGGTAGCCACAGGAGTCCATTATTTTCAAAATCAACAGGTTCAGCATCAACGTCCTCTGAAACATATAACGAGGAAGGTGCTTCATTTTCATCACAGATATCAGGTTTGTGTTCATGTTCATCTTCATTTTTCGCAATGACTGGTGTTCCTTCCAAACCCCCTGCATCAAAATTGTAGTTTGAAGAGAGTTTTGCATCAATGTTTTCTCCATCGGGATGCACTTTCTGTGAACCATCAATGTTGCTTATGCCATCAAGCACAGCTTGTCCATAGTAGCTATTTACTTGAGGATATTGCCTCATATCAGAATCCGACCGATATACACCATACTCATCCTCGTCATCATCACTCCTAAAGAAAGATAAAAGCACATGATCCATGACAATCTTAGAAAAAATAGCAGCACTCATTGACTAGGCACAGTTTAAATATACTACCTCCGTTCCTTTTAATAGTTGTTTTAAGGTTATTTATACGTACCAAGAAAACCAATTAATTGTTATTTTATGGAATTATTTTTCCCCTATAACACCATATTTTTTATTTATTCCCATTTCACATATTTATCTCTTCGCAAAAAGTAGTTAGGGACAATCTTGAGATAATGATACTACTTTGAACTTTGAAAATGACAAATAAAAAGGAACCACGAGCTTCTTAAAAACAATGGAAAGAGTAAAAATCATTGGTTTATACTTTATATAGAATGCAAGCCCTGGTTAAATAAATTACAGATCTTTAGTAAATAACATCTACACATTGAGATTTTGTAATTCCTATATCCTGGTGCCTCTGATGCCCCATTAGAACAGAATAATGTATATAATTACTTATCAGATCCCCATCATAATTCAAGTTATGAAAAGAAAAAAAAAATATAATGTACGGTTGTGAAACTCCTTTGAGTTTTCCATAAGCACGATGAAGAATAAGATTTATTAAAAACAATATACAAATTACAAACAAAACTACATGAAAAATGTCTGATTAATGAAATATCAAAGTGAACAACCAAGCATTAGTTCACTCTAGTACTATCGATGAATGCAAGAGAAATAATGCAATACCTGCTGATGGAGAAACCGTATTGCTTCGGTAATGGGTCTCCTAGGTCTTCTACAAGATCAATATTCCTCCCTCCTAAGGATGATAAACCTTCCCTATCAGTTTCTTTTCCCCTCTTAGGTGATTGATGCAGTTTGTTCACACACGAACCTTGTTGTATTTGTTGATAAGACCCAACTGAATAAGGCATGGAGCAAAGAGTAACATTACTACTATTAGCAGTGGCACTAGTTTTACTACTAGCCACACTCGAAGCTGACATTGTACGATCTAGATTAGAAACCTGACCACTGTTATCAAAAAAAACTATGCCCTGCTCCCATTGCTTGTAACAATAATTGCATACGCGAATCTTTTCCCACTCGTCCCAAGAATTCCTTTGGTTGCTAAATGGGGCAGGAACTGAGTTTGTCGTACACTTGGAACAGAAAATTCGTCCACAAAGACGACAATGGTGCCTGCGATTAAATAAAGTGAATTGAGAATCACACTCGTAGCATACTCTACAACTGTGATCCGGCATCCAAAAATCACGAGACACGTTTGCTGGCTCAGATTGCCAGGGAATCCATGATTTAATAATGCTGACAAGCTCAGAAAACGACTTGTCTAATGCATCCATTGACAAACAATTTAGCTTCCGCATTCATCATTATTTTCCCATTTGCCACTCCGTCAGACCATGTTCAAAACAACGAGATATAAACAACCTTGGAAATCCTAAGCTGCTATACTTGTAAGTCACAACTCAAGTTCTGAAATCAAAGCTCTTCTATATCCACAAACAATCCCACTTCATCAACGAATCCAAATCCACACTTGAATAAAAAACAATCAATTGCCACCTCTATCAAAGTAGTCAAAATCAATATCCTACGTAAGATCATAAAGAGCAGTCATGATCGTAAATCGCAACAGCATAACAATTGTCATAACATCCTACCAGAAATATTAAAATATATTAAAATATAAGCATATGACAATATAACTAATAGTATAAAAATGAAATATAATTTCAGTAACAATATAGTTAATATTAATAATTTTTTAGTTATTTCACTCTCACACTTGTTTGGTCACATGAAAATGAAGGATAAAGGGTCTGAAATAAAGGAACCCCATTTCTCCTACAACTCAAAATATCACTCTTCACTACTATATAACACTCTCAAGTCTCAACAATATTTCAAATTTCAAACAACCAAAATCAAATTAAATACAATAACAACAAGAGAAAGAAAAAAAATCATACCTTTCTGTATAGGAAATGAAAAAGGTTTCATTCAAAATTGCCAACTGAAAAGGTCAACCCCATCTTCCAAAAAAAAAAAACCTAAATTCTTAAACAAATTCTTCAACCGATCAAACAAACCCAGATGAAAATTCAACCATATAGTTCCATAAAATGCTAATCAAAATCACCAATTTATACACAATCCAATAAGATCCTTCTTAACTCAATCAAAGATGAAAAAAAAGGGATTTTTGACAAGTAGCTAATAGAGATTATATGAAGGAAAATAAACACCGACCCAGAAATTATTTGTTGAAGAATCAATCATCTATAACTTCAAAATTGGATCTTGATTGTTCACAAAATTATTCTATAATTGATGAGTAATATCTGAAATTAAGGGGAATAACAAAAAAAAATATATGAAATTATTGTAATAAACAAGTTTCTGCAATTCAATCATTTACACCAATTTGGAAAAGATAGAATCATTAGAAAAAATGGAAATATTTTTTGTAATAATTGAATTTTTCATTTTGCTTTTTATTTTGTTCCATCAATTTCTCATTTCATATAGCAGTAACCATTTTTTCCATTGACCCATGATAAAGACTTGTTTAAATAAATAATTAAATTAATTAATTAAGGAATTTTTTTTTTAATAAAAAAGTTTATCAAAGACTTGTATAAATAAATACTGTAATAAAAAATTATAATTAACGTTTTTTTTACTACAAATTCAGGTGTTATAAAGTTTTCAATATTTTTTATGAAATATTAAAAATCTATATAGGAAATGAAAAAGCATATATAACAACATTTTAAAAATCTTTCTGTCAAATTTGTTCTAAAATAATATTAACACGATAACAATAATAATTATAAATATTTTAAAAAATAACAATAATAATAAAACAACATTTCAAATTGTGATATTATAAATATTTGTTTATCTATTTGTGTACAAAATGGACAATTTTTTCAAATTGGTATGCATATCAATTGCCATTCAAAAATAAAAATATGTAAAAAGAAAGAACCTAATCATAATAGTCTTGCCAATAGAAGAATGAAGTTTTGAAAACTTATGAAATGTCTTAAAAGTTTGAATGGAATTATTAGATGAATAAAGTATTTATAGTTTTAACACAATTTTTTCATAAAATCCACTCTATAATTAATCGTCAAAAATATATTTTAGCGTGTGTATAGTTAATTGTGACACTTATTTAAAAATGGATGAAGTAATATTATCCAAATGTTTTTTAATAATGTCAAAGAAGTAATATGTCCCAAAAGATTTGTCATGATTAATTTATAATAAGAAGGTTTAAAAAGTCAAAGCAATCAAAATGGAAATGTATATTGCTTTTTATGAATTATAATTATAAAAACTTACTCGGTTTATATTTGGAATTATGGTGCATTCCGCAATATTATGATAGAAATTTGTGGTGAGATTAAAATAAAAGTTTAAAAATTTTAATTTGCACACTAAAAATTGTGAATAAAAGTCAATAATAAGTCAATCATAGATCAAAAACACTAAATTCAAAGTTCAAACACATATTGGTACTATGTTTTGACTGTTATGCTCGAAAGAACACTATGCCTGCTGCTTTCATTTGTTCGCGCCTTCACAGGATTGTTGTCACGTGGATCCCATTTCGTGTTGGCGGTTTATTCATTTACTAAGTTTTAATTATTTATTTTATCTTTATTAATGCTCTCACTCCTCATTTTTATTTTGTAACTTGTGTAGGTTTAGTTTGTGAAGAGTGTTTGTATTGTTAGGATTCATTAACGATGTTTTTCACCTAAAAGATCACGATGTATTCTTAATTGAGTTGTAGCTATTAAATGTACCCTTGGTAACTCTGTATCTCTTTATTTTATCTTATTTTTAATATAATTTTTTTTTGCTTAAAATAATAATAAAATAAAACATACTTACAAAATTTATTGATATTAAAAACAATTGTTGTAACATTAAAACAATTGTTAACCTTTTCGGTAATTGTCTTGTCAATTATTTATTCATGAGATTGAGAGAAAGAGATAATTTGTATTTCTCATTTTTGATAAAGAATAATTTGTATTTCTCAATGGTAAATTAAAATAAACAAATTAAACACACTTTTATGGAAATAAAAAAAAAAAATCATTTGTGCATGTTAACCACATGTCCATGACCATGAGTCTCTTGGATGTATAAATTTCTAAAAACAAATTTCATTAATTTTTTCCTTAAATAAAATGTATTTTTTTATTTACACATCCCTTAAATAAAAATGTTATGAACCTTGATAATTGGGTGACTTGACAAAAGGAACAACAACACTCCAACATGACAAACATTATCCACTAAATAGACAAAGCGCATATGCTTCGTGGTTGAATTGAACAAATAGATCAGAAGAAGTATTGCCCCACAAACTCATTGTTTAGTCAACAAACAAACTAGTAAAATATAATTTTATATTGGGTCATGTAAAGAAATATATCTCATATACTAATGCATTTAAGAATTCACCAAAAAAAAATACATTTGAGAAGTTCGCTTAAAAAATACATTTAAAAAGTTCTAACTCAATTAGTATAAAATGTCGAATTTTGATCGACCTATTTTATATGTGTAAATTTATGATAAATTTGTTATTTCGTCTATGTAAAAAAAATAACATTAAAACAATATTTTTTTTATATTTTATAATATTGATATTGATTATAGAAGTTGTGTAAAATTTTAATATTAGCGTTAAACATATTTTTGGTTCTTTAAAATATCTATTTTTTAACTATACGTTAGTCGATTTAGTGATAATTGACACCAAATTTGGTAGAGAGTACTACTTGATATTATAACTCGTCTCAACTCTAAATTATTAAGCCCCGTCTTCTATGAATTAGATGGTGAAAATTAAAATAGAGGAATGGTGTTATTGTTAAATAATATGTTCTTTTTATCAAAATAGAGGAATGGTGTTATTGTTAAATATTTTTTTTTATCTAACTCTGAGTGGTATAGTATCATACATCAGAATTAATTTATCATTGATTTAGATTCTTTAAGTTTCATCTCATGTTCTTGTTGAGAATAATGCATAAATATTTTTTGAAAATTTTAGATTAAAATATAGTTTAGATTTCTATCATAATAAATTAGTATTAGATCTAAAATTTATATTTATCTTTAGAATATTTATATTTTTGTTTAGAATATCTAAGATTTGTTTGTTATTTAAGATCAATATGATCTAAAAATGTATTTTTGTAGCTCTATAAATAGAGTTTTATACCATGAATAATAATGAGAGGAAGAGAATGAGAACAATGAATAATATATATGTTATACTCTCCAATCTCTGAAGTTTTTTCATATAAAAATATATTCTACCAAATTCCGCAATACAAAATCAAAATCACAGTGGTATATACCAATAATATACCCATCAGAGTGGTATCAGAACGTTAAGGTTCAGATCTGTGAAGATGAAAGAAGAAGAAGAAGAAGAAGAAGAAGAAGAAGAAGAAGAAGAAAGAGATGATGAAGATGAAGACGAAGATGAAGGAAAAAAAAAAGAAGAAAAGAAAAATCAAAATCAAGTTGTTGAAACCAAATACAATAACCATAATCATAACCACAACACTACATCTTTATGTGTTACATGAAACATACACATGTGTTATATAACTCATAACCAAAACAAATGCATGAAAAGTAAGAAACATACACATGTATTATAAACTCATAACCAAAACCAATACATGAAAAATATGAAACTTACACAATTATTACATAACCCATAACTCATATCCGATACATGAAAAGTATGTCCATGTATCATATGAAGATGTAGAAAAACAACAACAAGAACAACGACAACAAAAAAAAAATATCAGATTAAGGAGGAGTTTTGAGAAACAACAACAAAAGAAGAGGAAAAAATATCAGCTCAAATCTTAGATTGGATACAACAAAAGATATTCAGTCAAGGATGAGTGTTGAGAATAATGTCTAAATATCTTTTGAAGATTTTAGATTAAAATTTAGTTTAGATTTCTATTTAAAATAAATTAATATTAGATCTAAAATTTATATTTTTGTTTAGAATATTTATATTTTTGTTTAGAATATCTAGAATTTGTTTGTTATTTAAGATCAATATGATCTAAAACTATATTTTTGTAGCTCTATAAATAGAGTTTTATACAATATGAATAATAATGAGAGGAAGAGAATGAGAACAATGAATAATATATATGTTATATTCTCCAATCTCTAGAGTTTCTTCGTATAAAAATATATTCTATCAAATTATGCAATACAAAATCAAAAATCACAGTAGTATATACCAAAAATATACCCATCTGTTCTATTCTTGTTTCATTTTTGTTTTTTATGCTTTCATTAAATTACACCACAATGCTCTAGTTCTGCTTCATCTTGGAGATGATGGTGTGTCCAAAATGAATATAATAGAGAACATGAAAACGAAAGAGGAAAAAAAACTATTGCGCATGTCCAATTCAAATGCAACAATGCAAGTCGCAAGACATAGACAACAACAATGCAAAAGGCGCAAATCAAATGCAATTAATTTTTTTTTAATCAGCAATTAAACTTTTTTTTTTTGAAAATTCGATATCCGGCCTAAGGACCGACTAATTTGAATGGACCAAATAATTAAACCTTTTTTGAAGGTAGAAAACATGATAAATAGATTTTGAAAATTTGTTCAACGATACCGAAAAATGATTCACTGCCACATCATCCAACTTTCAAACCCATGTACAATAGTGTGCATATAGATGAAAAATTACAAAACTATTACTATAAATTTGCACACATAAGTAAGGATGTCGGGTTCGAACCCAAGACATAATTTTTAAATGAAACTGAATTTTGGTGACAATAATTGATTTTTATTTTTCTTGCTCAAAAATCAAATTTGCAAATAGAAACCAAATGACCTGCATATATCTCTACTAAAAGTAAATTTGACAAAAGTTAAAATCAATTATTGCACAGTGTATGAGTTTCTCTGTAGCTTGAGTTTGGTCTTTGTATTTTTCTTTTCTTGTAAGAACTCTTATTTTTAAGTATTTCTCGTGCTTGCTTTAATTTAATTTCTTTGACTTCTTCCAAAAAAAAATTATTGTACAATGTACCATGTTATCAAACGCCTATAGTGGATTTACGTCACATATTTGATTTAAACAACTTTAAACCAATAAACAATATGAGATATTTTTTGTATCCAATAACCTACTTTTAATTGATATATGAGATTTCATCATCATATACTTAAATATTCAATTCAATATGCCATGGTTGGCAATGGCAATTGCCATAGTAGGTCAAGGACTCGAGGTGTGTTTGTAGTATTTACTGTTGAAACTCAAGAAATGTCAAGTGTGAGTAGTATGGGGAAGAAGTCTTACATTGGAAAAATGTGTGGTGAGTTGAGCATTTATAAGTGAGATGACCCATAAACACATTGCCTTAAGGTTTTGGGTAAGAGTGTGGTGTACAACTCACTTGTACAATGCTCTTGGTCATCGTGTGAATGATCCCCCAGCTGCCCACTCGATGTCCTAACACTTACAACATGATATATTTAAATTGGGGTCATGACTCATGCAAATTTGTTTAATTTACAAAAAAAAATACAAAAAATGAATGAAAAAGTAACATATAGACAAAAACCACATATTTTTATACCGAGTGTATGTTTGGTTTGACTTTTAAAAGAGTTAAAATCAATTTTAGAGATATAGAATTGACTCTGGATTAATTTTAAATCTGTATATTATTTAAGTTTCAAAAGATGTATAAAAAAAAAAGAAATATATAGTTGTAGCTTTAGAAACTATTTTACTAAATTTTTAAAAAAGTAGAATCAAATTTCCATATTGACCATATAGTGATCTCGTTAGTTTTTTTTTTGAACAAGTGATCTTGTTAATTAGATATTTAAATGGTAAACAGTAAGTATTTCTATAATTGTTTTTTTTTAGTCTTAAATTTTTGTATTATTTATGTTTATATTCACAACCAAGTAAAGTTATTGAGCAATTAATACAAAAGATTAATATTTGTCATCTAAGAGAGATGGTTGTAATTTGTTTGCATGATACAATTGGTAAGAAAAATGCTTTAGCATACTAAATACAAAAGTGGATTCTAGGTACTACAAAAAAGTGCTTTAGCCTAGCTAATACAAAAAAATGCTTTAGATTGACCAAAAGAAACACTTGCAAATTACAACAATGGAACCACTTTGAGATTGGATAATGGATTCATCATCATGGTTAGATTACAAGTACCACAAGCCATTTCCAAAGATTAAACTTGAATTTAGGTTTTGCAACACATTTTGTAAACTAAATACTTCCTCAAGACTCAAATCATATTTTTTTGTGCACTACATATATTCTGTTTCTTACAAAATATATTTTTTTACATTTTACTTTTGATAAGATTATAAGCTACAACAACTCCCATAATTAGAGAAAGATCAACATTTGGCTCCACCACCATTGTGAAAACATCATCTCCTAAATCAATTCCACAACTTGACTTCTTTCTCCTTAGCTGCTCATAAAAAAACAAAAATTATCAAATGAAGTTTAAAACATATATTATTTACCAAACTATGCTAAAAATATAATTGTTTGAAAATTGAAATATTACCTCAGCAATTATCACTCCAAACTTGTCGGATATTTTGTAAGATGATTTGCAGTTGTTACTTTCTATTTTGTAATTATATGGTTTATTTTTGTCTAATCCAAGTTCAACTTCATAAGTTGAATCCCATTTAGAGATGCTATAAGTTTTAGAAACTCGAAAACTTGGTCTTTTTTGGTCATTCCTTGTAGCCGGAAGTTTGTAACCCTCCCAAAACCTAGATAATTTATATTGCTGCATATAACATACACATATATGTTAAAATTTATAATTTATTTATCTAAAAGGCTGAAAACTTGCAAAGATTTAAATTGCAGTTGTGTCGCGATTCTTTGTATTGAAAAAATTTATAATAAAATTAAATTTCTGTATTTGCAATTGTGGTCATGATAATTTTGCGGCCACGTACGATCGTGGTTATGAACAAGTTTTGCTAATTTGTAGAAAATTGTTGACATACAGTTATGAAGTTTAGCTTACCTTCTTAAGTATAGTAAACAAAGTATTTCCTCTTTGATCCATGAGATGAACTTGATCTCTATGATTGGAGTTATAGTTATCAACTCTATATGCAATTTGACCATTGGAATCAAAGACTGTACATCCCTTTCCATTCAATACAAGAGATTTCATCCATAGGGTGAAAGTCTCTTGCTTGGAAGTGAAATTGGAAGTAGGAGGAGATGAAACTAGGGCTTGAGGATGAACTTTTCCCATGGTTAAAATTTTTATAGTGATATACACAAAAATAAAAGGCTTTTATATACTAATATATGAGTTAACCCTAGCCACATGAAATATTTAACTTATCATGAATGATTAGTGGTGTAAGAGATAAAAGTCTACATTAATAATTATATTTAATATAGGCATAATTATTAGTGGTTGAGATGAAGCAAGAAAACAAAATAATTAAACAAAACATGTATGATATAAATTACAATATCATGTCTACTATGCTTTTGTCCTTCATCTTTGATAGTATAATATCTTGAGATGTTAGTTGGAATTTACCAAAATTCCACACCGGCAACCATAAGTAGTTTAATACAAATTTCATTCAACCTTATCATTATGGGCCCACTTTGTGGCTGATATTGAAATAAAGGGCATATTAATATGGCTGGACCTAATACCATTCAACTTAGCTTTTTTATTTTTCATTTTATATGTATATATTGTAGTGGTCGATAGTAAAAGCTTTTCATTGATGCATTCTTTAAATAATTTATTAGTTTTTTTTTTTGGTACAAAGGAAGAGCAATTTTTCTATTAGTTTGTCATGTTGATGGAGCATTATGGTTTTAGATATTATAGCATCTTTTGATCCATGTATAGTTGATCCCACTTTCTTTTCTTTTTTGTGACAAGGAATTGATCCCACTTAATAAAGTATACGTATCTTTTTATAAAAATAAAATAAAATTGCTAGAGTATTTTCATCTACAAAATATTTTTAATAAAATTAGCAAGTAATTTATGTTGCCTTATTATATGTATAGTTAGATGGTAGGAGGTTTTTTGGTGGTGGTGAGATATGTGTTGGTTATCCTCTATTTTGTTTAAACTCTATTTTGTTTAAATAGACTTCATAGTAGGTTTATTTTCTTGTTTGAGCACTATCTGTACTTATCTTACTATTTGTGGATAGAATATCATACCTCTTGTACTTTTCTAAGTTTTATATTTATAAAAAAAAGTTTTTTGTTTGCTGTTCAAAAAAAAATGTATTTCTCTTTGCAATAAATAGTTAAGTGTATATTGAAAAAACAATCAATGTTGAATTACAGTATACGAAACTTTAAAAGCGATGTATTTCTATATGCGAATATCTTTTATACTAAAACTAAAGGCGTGATATATAAGATTAGATTGTAGCAAACTGTTGTAATAATATCAATTTTGCATCAAACTTTTAAGCACATGTACATGATGTGGTGGGAAAATCCTTCCGCAATATTTTTTTCATCGAAAAAATAAGCTTCTCCCGTTAAAAAATGATTCATATATCTCTCTATCTAACTGATCATATGTCTCTGAACTCTTTCACCTGAACTATTTTACGATGACTTTCACAATATTTAAAAGAAGATTTACAATTTTATTCTTATAAAATTATAATTGTGCGGAAGGATTTACAATTTTTTCTTATAAATATTGCATGTTGAGAACAAATAATAAAATATTTTATTACGGGTTATTTTTGTTTCTTTTGCTTCTTAGGTAGAAATTTCATCTTATTATTTTGTCAACATCATGTCAATATTAACATGTATGATTAATAATGTCATATGGACTACGCTCGTATTTTTATTTTCTTTTCTCTACCGTCCAAACACTATAATAAGGTTTGCAAAGACTAAAACATAATTTATATATAAGACTTGTTTTTATTAAAACTTTTATGTAAAAGGACTACTATATAAATTATAAGTATGAGTTTGGATTGAGTCAAAAATTAAGAAAGTATGAGTTTGGATTGTTTTACTCAACTCTCATATAAATAAAATACTCATATTCATCGTACTCACAAATTTTACTACTTAGCTCAAACCTTGAAATATTAACCTTGGGTGTTACAGATTATTATTATGTCTATATACATTATGTATATATATTTTACACGTATATCTAGATTAAAAATTTATTATCACATCATTTTAAAGTAGTTAAAATTACATGTGTATATATAAGATATTTTTATGGTGCATGTAAATTAAATCATTCAATAATATAAGAATTCAAAAATGTGGCCGTGTTACGTTGCTCTATAATATAATAATAATCTTATTCCAAAATCAATTTGCTAACAAGGTACTAGAGTTTTTTTTTTGTTTTTGAATCCAGGTACTAGAGTTATTGGTTGTCTATAAATTCAACCTCAATGGATAAATTATATACTAAAATTGTTAGATCAAATGTTTATCAGAATTTAAACCTTAACTCTTTTATGTATATGTCATGTTATTAATATTTATTGTCATTTTATCTATTAAAAAATAATTAAATTATTGGCCGCCAAAATGACACACACTTTTGAGATATGCTTGTTAATTGTGTTTGAATATGCCAAACAACCAGGTAGGATACATACCTTGACCAACTATACTAATTGGCAACTCTGATCCAAATGACAGTGTAAATTAAATTTAAGTATGATGATGAAATCTCATTAATTTAAAATAGATTGATTGAATGCAAATCATATCTCATACGCTGGCTTAAAGTTTTAAATCAAAATATGATGTAAAACCTTGATATATACTGTATTAGAACCATTTAAGAATTCGTCTCAAATTGAATTCGTCTTAAATCAAATGTTTATGGTGAAAATAAAATAAAAAAGTCATATTTGATATAAGGTTACCATGATAAGATTTTTAACGAAACGTACAATAAGTGCTCTACCAAAAAATAATTTACGAAAATACGATTTTTTTTTTCTTAATTTTTATTTATTTATTTAATACTTAAAAAATTAATTAAAAGAATACTTACAATTTTTATTTTTTTAAGCAAAAAAGGATAACATGATATCATAGTAATTCATCAACATTTCAACTATGTTGACACCTCAATTTCTTACCACTCCTCTACCATCCCTCCAAAAATATTATTAGAATTAAAAACAAAATGGAGGTAGGGGCATAAACCAAACCCGAAAACAAGATTAACGAAAACGATAATTAGGCAAACTAATTCTATCTTTAAAGAAAGCCTTTCTAGTAACAACTTGGTAATTGATCCTACCAGACTAATCCATCAACAAAGAAACCTGTGTTAGCTAATCTGTCCGCGCAAAAGTTTCCTTTTTTATAAATATGAGAAAATCTAAAACAAAAATTTCTAATGATACGAAAATCCGATATCGTTAATAAGAAAAAAAAGGAGTTTTTGTGTAGGTTTCTTGTATAACTTTCCTAAGTCTTAGGCTCTTCAAATCGAACACAATATTGATTAATTATGTGTGTCATTTGAGGCTTTGAGATTGGAAAAATTGAGGGTTAAACTTAAAATTGAAGTTATTAATTTAGTGAAAAAGTTGTAGTTTATAGCACTGGGAATGTGGGTTTGCAGGCACAGTGGTTGGAGGCATATGGTGGCCTAGTTCAGATGATGAATGAATTTACTTTTATAGTGGAAGATGATTTGGAGGTTTCTCCTCCTTATTACGAGTTTGTTAAAATGTTGAATAAATGAGCATATTGAGTTCGAACCCCGATCCTTGTACTTTTAGGTAATATGTTTAACCAATTGAGCTAAGTTCACCTGTCCACATATTATTACACACACTCTCCACAATTATTCATCTCATGCATTTAATCACTTAAAAATTGAAACATAAAAATCTTTTGTTTTTCGATTCTGTAAAATTTTAATTCCATAATTTTTAAATCTTGCATCCATTCATCAATCGATATCACCATTTAATAACTAAGTTGTTTCTGACTATTTAAGACTTTAATACTAATGGATAATCCTCCATCTTTATTTCAATGAAAAAATAAAAATAAAACCAAACAAATTCATGGCACCTGAAGTAAAATGCGGTCAAAATGTAGAATCTGAAGTTTGTGTAGAGTTTTGAGAGGTATAGACTCAAATTCGGGATTAGTTTGAGATCTACATCCTGAATTGTGTGTGCAATTTTGGAATTATTAAGATTTACGTCCCAAACTGTATGCGTAGTTTTGGGAGATATATGTAGTAGTTCGGAATCTAGATCCCGAACTGATTCATATTCCCTCAAAAACTGCGCACAGACTTCAGATTCTACATCCAGAAACTTAATTAAAAGACATGAGGGAGATAGAGAAAATTTTCTAATGTGAAAATAGATGTAGACATCATAAACCAACAACACCGCATCAACATTCTACACAGAGAATGAGTGTATATGTAAATTGAGAAATACTACTATCTCAGGCTTAAAATATAAAACACAGTTTGACTAAATTGTGCTATTTATTTATTATATTTTGATCTTATTTTTTGTAATAATATATAACTGTAAATATTTATAAAACTAGTTTGAGACCGGTGCTCGCACGGGAAAATTTTGCGTAGAATTTTTTTTGTAGGTTTTAGATCATGTAAAATTATCAACACAAATATACATAAATAAAAATTACAATGAAATTATTCCATAAATTATGTACAAAATTATACGTCCTTATTAATAATGCAATTAAAAAATTATTTTTAAAATTTAAAATATTTAAATTAAATGAGAATAATATTGGCAAGTAACCGGACATTCTTTGGATAATTGTGTTAACTATAATCGTAGGAAGTAAAATTGTTCAAAAAGATAATGATAAGAAACTTCTTAATTACTACTACTCCGTCGTAAAATATAAAAGAAAATTTATCAAGGAAAATTGATAAATCTAGTCAAAAATTTGATCAAAATACATCAACTTTCTTTTACAATTTTTCTCTATTTTGGGACCGAGGGAGTACTTCCGTTTCTTATTATAAAAGACAATTGTACTTTATAGATTCATTAAAAATATGATGTATCTGGTCTATTAATGAATTGAAATACATAATTTTAATGAATCCGAAATGCGTGTTTGTCTTTTATAATACTAAGGAACAAAAGTAATAGTAAACATGTTTCTAAGAACGTTATGTTATTTCAAAATCACCTAAAGTTATGGTAGGTAATAATACTCAACAAAAATAATTTATGCCTCATGTTAATAATGATCCAAAGTTGAAGACATTCATGAGAAAATGATATTATCAAGAAAAGTCAAAAGTGTCTTACTATATATTTTTGATAAAAAATGAGGGTATAACAAAGAATCGTCTCACTATAAAAATACGAGGAGTTTAATATGGACCCGATCAACAGTTCTGAATCTTAATATGTTTAATAAAATCTTCTTTTGAATCTTTTGGCTCCTTTCAATTTCAAAAAAAAAAAGAGCAAAGCAAAATCAGTTAAGTCTTTGAATCAAAAGTTCACACATAAAAAGGCGAAGAGATTAAAAATAAAATATATTCGATCAGCTAAAAATATGAAATAGATTGCACGAAAATAATACATGAAAATGAAAATATGAAATAAGAATAAGAAAATAAAGAATAATAGAGGTTCAAAGAAGACTTACAAAAATGTTGTGTTGTATTTCAAAATTGATGCAAATAGTGACTCTAAGAAACATTATTTATAGGCAAAGACATGAGAATACATGGCAATGAATATTGAATAATGAATCGTAAAGGTAAAAAGGAATAAAATAAATGATATCATAAAATGTAAATGCTATGTAAATTAATATAAATGCCGCTCAAATAAATTTGTAAATGGTATTAAGAATTTTTGATTATGAATTTCTGAATAGTATTAAGTATTTTTATTTTCGCAATGATTTGAATGGTATTATTAATTTCGGAATGGTATTATTAATTTCTTGTTGAGGTTGATTTTTTTTCATTTTTTCTATTACTAATTTCTGAATGCATATAAAGAGAATATAAATGTTTAATCAAATAAGTGCTAAAATAGAATTCTGATTGGAAATGATTTGAAACAAATTCAAATTTTGTAATAACTGTAATTAAAATCAATTGATTGAAAATGAAATTAATAATATGAAATCATTATTTCTTTATATATCATTCGTTCACTATAATTACATGATATCATAGGTTTCATATTTTTTCCAAACAATTTAATTTTTTTTTATAACTAAACCATTATAAATTTAAAATAATAATAATGGTTGATAAAATAAAATACCATACATTTTGAATGTGAAAATCACTTTTTTGTTTTTAGAAAATATTTTTGAGTTCACCTTGAATATGAATTTTGTGGAAGTTTTTAATATTTTTGATTTTTATTTGATGATATTTTACGGTTAAATAATAAAATATTAAAATTAATTAATTTTTTTTGAATAAAAATTTCGAAATTTACTATAGATGAAATAATTACAAATTCTCCATTTAATAATATGTTCAATTTAACAAAAATAATAATAATAAAATTGTATATGTTACATTTAATAAAAATTGAATATGAATTTTGTGGAAGTTCTTAATATTTTTTATCTTTATTTGATGATATTTTACGGTTTAATATTAAAATATTAAAATTAATTAATCTTTCTTAAATAAAAATTTTGAAATTAATCTTACAAATATTATTTAAAATACTATAGATGAAATACTTACAAATTCTCCATTTAGTAATATAGTATAATAAAAATTGTATATAGTACATTATATCATATAATAATAATAATACTAATAATAATAAAAAAAATAAAATGAAAAGATGGGGTGGTGATAATGTGACACATGGCAAGGAAACATAAAAATGAATTTGTAATTAATAGAGTCATAATTATACCCATTGTAATTGTAAATAGTATAGATAGATATTGTTTGATTTAATTTGATGATTATTTTTCAAAATGTCAAATTTTTATAATTTTTACTATTAAATAATTAAATATATTATTGATCAAAATTATAGGCGTTGATATACGTGCAGCAGTGAAATTAAATATTATATTTTGCGACGGACTTAGTACAGTGGTACTATCAAATAAAACCCAATGAACCCGTGTGAATGCACTGTAGGTCTGTAGCCCACCATTAACGCTCGTCACCCTTTAAACCCTCCAACTATCACACTCAACAACACTCAGTACTCAAACTACTGTCATGGCACAAAGGCAAGGGCAAGGTTATGAAATTATTTTCAGAGATGAAACACAGACCAAAAACTACAGAGCTCTACGCAAAAGAGAAATTGAACCAACAAGGTATGCTGATGAACCTTGTTTAACAACATTAGGAATTTTAGACAATGTTAATTATTTGCTTAATTCACTAAGTTTACATTATTTCTTATCTTTTAAAGATCCTGTCTTTGTCCAACTCACATTAGAATTCCTTAGTTCTCTTGTTTTTAACCCTACCCCTGACACAGGTTGTTCTAGTGGGACAGTTCAATTTCGCATGTTTAATGTAGAATATTCATTTAGTTTTAACCAATTAGCTGATTTGTTACATTTTCCTAATGGGGATAGAGTAATATGTGAGGTCCCACATCATGCGCGGTGGCAAAACTCTTTTCAACCGTTTTGGAGGAGAATAACTGGTACTGTGACACACAACTTTGAAGGCAATAGAGCCTCCTTAATTCAAAACCCCGCCGTACGTTATGTCCGCCAACTATTGGCTTGCACTATTTTTGGTAGATCAAATTCTAACAAAGTGAATGAAAGGGAAATTTACTATTTGTTTGCTACATTTGTGCCCGAAAGGATTAATACGGTCCCGTTTATGATATCTCATATGCATGCACTAGTAAATGCGAAAAAGGGAGCAATTGTTTTTGGAGGGTTAATAACCTCCATAGCTCGAGTTCTAGGACTTGAAGGAAAATTTTCCACTTTAACACCACTCCCGTCACGTACCATTGACATTGATATGGCTAGGAGCATGAAATTAGTGAAAAGACGGGCGGACGGTAGATTTGATTTAATGATTGATAATCGTGTTGTCCCGAATTTAATTCTCCCAGACCCAAACCGCACAAATGTGCTCGACCAGGCAAATCTTTGCTATCTTCCTGATCCTGTGCCTAACCAAGCCCCCACGCACATTCCTGCGAATGTAGCTGCTGGTGGGGACACTGATGAAGAATATGATGAAATGGAGCGGGATGCTGCTGAGACTGACACACAGCCACACACCACACATGTTTTTTCTGACAATGTTGCAGGTCCTTCATCCAGCAATAGGCCTGGAAGGAGAAATGAGGCTGCCACTCTTGATGAAATTCTTGCTGAACTAAAGCGAAAGTCTGAATTAGGTGCTCAGCGCGATCAAATGATTCGAGACCTACAATCTCAACAAACTGAGATGATGCAGGTCATTCGACAGATACAGCACGATCAACAAGACTATGCTGGCATGAATGAATATAACATGTCGGGTTTGATTGATGAGATGGAAAATATGAGAGTATGTGTGGAAGGCTTCAGTGAATATTTTCAGCATGTGGGTACCCCGCCTCACCATCCTGGTAATGGTAGGCGCGGATGAGCGTGTGGTCGAGACCACCAGTAGCAGAAATGCCAGGTTCTATCTTCTTTTCCTACCTTATGTCGTTGCATTGAGGAGAATGTTTGATTTAAGTGTGGGGGAGGAAGCTTTATTGCTTTCATTTATTGTTTTCTAGGTAGATTTAATTACTATGTTTATTTTCTCTGTTTAGTGTTAATCGAGTCAAATTCATGCGATGTCGGTTCTTTATTTGTGATTTCCGTTTTATTCGATTCTCCCAGTTTCTTGAGCCATACCATTTTAAAATTAAAAAAAAAATTCTTTTTGGTTCTACGACACTTTAAGAGTATATAGGTTGTTTTGCACTTTAGGCTATTTTAGAAAGATTTGGAAACAATTCAATAAAATCGGTACCGTTCTAACACCCTAAACCCCCTAAGTTTGCTAGACCAATTTGAGTACTTATTATGTCAAGACCTTAAGTTTGAGTTTTAAAGTAGCCCCGAGTAGCTTATATTAGCAGTCGGCACCATCTCAAGCACAAACTATGTAGGGAATCGATGAATATAAGTGAATGATCCCAAAAATGTTATAAAAAAATTTAAAAATTATTAATTATATATTTTATGCTTTAACAGGGAATGCACTTATTAAGTTAGGTGACCGTCACCCGGTCATTTAATCCAACGGTTGCGGAACCTACAAAATTATAATAATCAACCCGTTGTCAGTTGGTTCAGAGGTGTCTGGTTCTGAACTTGGTAGGGCGGGCTACAGTCCGATCCCCCGCAACTACAATTGGGTAAATAAAAGGGGTTACCAAACTTACTTACAAGCACCCCGTGACAAAGGATCATAATCACTAACCGTTTCCCCTATTATGTGCGTGTACAGATAAAGGGCTTAATGTGATTGCGCTTGAGTGAAATGGGTGAATAAAACCAAAGAAATAGGTCGAGTTATAATAAAATGATTCGGATTGGTTTGCATATGATGGGAGTTTTTGACTGCATCTTGTAGTTTTGTGCCATTATGGTACCTTGGTGTTGACATTTAGTACCTATCTTTCTAACAAAAGCCTCGCAACCACGTAAGATTTAAGCTTTGTCGTGTTTTTGTTTCAAACCTGTGCTTAGTGTGACCACCACATTGGTTATTTGCTTGAGGACAAGCTAAGGTTCAAGTATGGGGGAGTTTGATAATGCGAAATTATATCGTATTTTTGGCTCGACTAGCATGAATTTTAGTGTCATTTTCTTTCATTTATGTTTTGTTATGCCGGTATTTGTGTTCTATTTCAGGTATCTCAAGTAAAACTAGTAATAAAGAAGATTTGAGCAAAATTAAAGAAATAATATTTTACTAAAATTATTACAATCTACGAAGCACAGAACTGCTGTTTCTTGGAGATAACATTGATCTTAGATGTTTTGTTGGATTATGGTTGATTGGTTGATGCGGCATCACATAGTGGTTTGAAATTACTTCTTATAATTTATTGTTTCTGTTTAATATTTGGAGTATTGTATGCTTATTGTATTCTGGTTTATATCAAACTCCATAAATAATCATTTCCATGAATATATTGCAGATGGATGCGCACAGCTCTCAGCACAGCCAAATAATTGAAATCAGTGGCGATCTTCCTGATGCGGGAAGGAAGGTTTGCGGGGAAGCACCATGTTGATTCATTGACGCTGGATCCATCTCTTTGGATTCTAAAGAACGTTCAACGTCTATGCGATAGCTTTTGATTGCAGTGATCCTTTGTGTTATTTCCATGACTGTTGAATTAGTTGGTGGCATCAAAGCAAACAGTCTAGCTATATTGATTGATGCAGCACATTTGCTTTCCGATGTTGCAGCATTTGCCATCTCCTTGTTTTCCTTATGGGCTGCGGGATGGGAAGCAACTCCTCGTCAGTCGTACGGATTTTACTGAATAGAGATTCTTGGTGCTTTGGTTTCTATCCAATTAATATGACTGCTCACTGGGATTATTGTATATCAAGCCATTGGTAGACTTGTTTCCGGTTCTCAAGAAGTAGATGGTTTTCTAATGTTTCTAGTTGCAGCGTTTGGTCTTGTGGTTAACATCATTATGGCTGTGTTATTAGGTCATGACCACACGGACACGGTCATCATGGTCACAGCCACGGACTTACAGTTTCTACTCATGATCTTACAAAAGATGATCACCACCATCATACACGTGACAACAACACTCACCATCATGATGAAAACCACTCACATCATCATACTCATGAAGATCAGTGACCATCAAGCCCACGAAGGTATTACCGAACCACTCCTTGGCGAATCAAAAGACAAGTCGAAGAAGAAGCGCAACATAAATGTGCAAGGCGCTTACCTCCACGTACTCGGCGACTCTATCCAGAGTGTTGGAGTAATGATCGGTGGAGCAGTCATATGGTATAGGGCTGAATGGAAAATTGTTGATTTAATTTGCACCCTATTCTTTTCATTAATTGTTTTGGGAACAACTATCAATATGCTGCGAAACATTTTGGAAGTTCTGATGGAAAGCACGCCTCGTGAGGTCGATGCTACTCAGCTTGAAAGAGGGATATTGGAAATGGAAGTAGTAGCTGTTCATGAGCTGCACATTTGGGCCATTACAGTTGGGAAGATTTTGCTAGCATGTCATGTTAAAATCAACTGCGACGCAGACGCTGACATGGTGTTGGACAAAGTTGTTGACAACGTCAAAAGGGTTTATAAATCAGTCATGTAACTATACAGATAGAGCGTTAGTTTTCTTTTCATTTTCTCTATATACTATTATGTTGGGAGGATTTAGAATAGCCTAGTTTCCATTTTGTTTCTGGAACTCGATTCTCTTCAACAATAATAAAACTCTCTTACTCTTATTTCTAGCATTTTTTAGAATGTGGATTTGAGCATTACATATTTTTTCATCTGTGTGATCTTATTGTTAAATGCTTCACTGCCATTCTGGTTTTTGCTAAATTTGTAGATGTTCTGGGCCCGTGACAGGCCCAAGTATGAACACATGGGATGCCAGGAGGCTTCTGGCCTAATGCCTAAACATCCAGTGTTTTTTTTGTTTAGCATACTCATTTTTGGTGATGAAATACAGCACAGGTGCTATCATTTAGAGTAACTCACTCATACTGTGATATCTCATTGACTTGTTCGATTGAGTCTCCGCAGGTGTCTGCCATAACCATGGCCTTCAAATGTCGTGATCACTCTATCACGCTGACCTTTCTACCATTTTTCTATTGCGAGTGATGTGACTCTTCTAAAGTGAATCGAGTGAAAACTTATGATTAGTATACTAACCTAACTTTTGTTATGCACATGGTTGTAATTTAAACAACTTTGATATATTTATCAATAGTTTCTTTTATAGATGAGTGGCTCAGTGGCCTAGTGGTCACACACACACACCGAGAGCAAATGGTGGAAACCAACCCAGACACCTGTGTAAAACGTTTTCCTATTCAATCATTAGGTTGTAACTACAGGGTTTAAAATAAGCTGTTCACTTTAGGGGAGTCAACTATTTTTGTTGGTTTCCCATAGATTCCGTCAACCATAGGTAAAAGCCTATTTGAGGCGCGTCAGACACTAAATGTAAGCATATTTTTCGGTTGAGATTTGAACATTGATTCTCTGCGTTGTGGGATTCTAGCCCTTTTCGTTGGGCTCAACCCTGTTGATAAAGGAGTCAACTTTTAGTTAAAAACAGTTTATAACTTTTACCTTTACTTAGCTGAATCCAGCTTGAACAAGGGGTACCCAATTCCGCCATCCATCACTATTAACTTTGGAATTTTTGATGATTTGTCAATATGTCCATTGATTTTGAACTTGTTATGTAACTTATGTTTTCTTGTATGCTATGTTGTGAAAGTATCTTGTTATTTGTGAATGATGCTATGTTTGTGTATTCTGGTCTGGTTGCAACTAAAGGGCCACCAAGTTGAATCCTTTTTTTTTTGTGTTATGGTCAGGTTTGGTCGATGAGTGACAAAACTCAAAAGTCGCACCAAGTTTATTACACTTTTTTGTGCTGTTCTTTGTATTATAGCTTCCTTTGTAATTGTATTCTACTATTCTACTTGTTTATTACTTTATGAATTTTCTGTACTGTTTATTGATGATACAATTGGTTTCTGGTTGCAGGTAAAGATGGCAATAAATTGCAGTTGGATGACCAGACACGGCTTTTCTTATACCAGTTGGTCTGTACGTGGGGGCAAATTCTCTTTCCAAAGCCGCATAAAGAGTTCAGGTTGTGGTATGACAAAAACAAGGCTAAGGGCAATAAACCATTTCTTGAGGGGATGGTAATTAAAAATTTCAAATAATTTTTTCTTTGCTCTCGTTAGATTCTCAGGCATACATCACCATTTCAGTTCATTCCTAATTTTAGTTCTGAAATATTGTACAGGTGACTACAGGTTCGTATAAGAAGATGGGAGAGAGAGAGAGAATATGGACACCTTGGTTCATCAAGTTTATTCAATCCCGTGGTTACTTTAATATCTATGCAAATCTGTTGACTTCAATATTTTGGAAATGCAGCCTTTGAGTAATTTAAAGTGGGATGACTTTTGTTTCAGAGAAGTACGTCCAGGAAGGTTTCTGAGGAACTTCGAAGCGCTTGGAGCTTTGCTTCTTTTTTTCTCCACAGAAACGAGATAATATTTTCTTAGTTAATCTTTTAGGGGTATCAAGACACTGTAGTTAGAAACTCACTACGCCACTTTGAGATGCTCAATATAAGGAATTATATACTCATGGGTCCTCCATCTGATTCTTTATTTGATCTGGCAAGGAGGGGACATCCTATAATCAATGTAGACCAATTTGTAAGTAGCATTGGAATGAAGACTTCACATGGTTAGAGCTTCGAGACCATGAAGGGCATTGTGGCAAAGGCTTGTGTAATTATTTGCTTAACGAAAATAAGTATAACACATGGGTTTTGGATAGGAGAGTGCTTCTCACTTCTGACGTATTGCTCGAGCCTGGAGATCCCAAGGACGACTTCTGTGTTGCGAACAATTTGGAACTCTTTTATGCTAAAATATCATCATCTAGTGAGAAAATCTTGACTAATGGCTTTGTGTTAACTATATGAATTATTAATGAAATGTATGTTGGTTGAATTGAATAGAAAATTCAACATATTAATGTTTTATAAATAATAAAGAGTAACTTTTTATTTGACGCAAGTAAACGGAAATGCAAGACATTAATTAATATTGTAGCAATAGCAATAAAGCTGCTCTACTTTAGCAAGGACGTGGGCGCTACCATTCGCTTGTCGCCTAGAAAAAAACTACTACAAAATCGGATTAATCATAGAGTAGGTTGTTCTATGGCTACATATAAGTGAGTGAATTATATTTTAGAGCGGTTTTTGACTTGTACTTGTGCACATTGTCAACAACTATTTTACAATCTTATTCAAGTATCACTTTTTTTTTTGATACAAAATTCAAATTTCACTTTACTATGACTCAACTGAGTAATCCATTCAATTCTTTTGCATAAGTCCCACACCTTAGTCTCAATTCCTTTGCATAACTCTAACGCCTTAGTCTCAGCTACCATGTACATACCATTGTCATAACATGAAAACACAGCACTGAAAATTGAGTGTCGACATTACACTTGAGATAAGTAGACGACGGAGGTTGACATGAGAGTCGTTGATCCCGCGGTCTTGTGTCTAAATGCTTCACCTTAGGATAGGGGCAGCTACCATGAGAGTCTTATAAATGTAGTCCAAATGGTAGATACCATAGATATTATTAGAGTGTCTGAGATTCGAACCTCGAATTTCATATTTTTTCACATTTCTTCGGGAGTCATTTTTTGTTTCTAGATAGTTTAGTAGTTAGAATTTCATCTTTAAAAGTAAATAAGCGGCGTACATGCAGTGTCCCTACTAAACGGAGCTCAAGTGGACGAGTCATTTTTTTTTGTTAGGTAACCTAGTGACTAGAAATTCACCTCTTAAAGCTGGATAAATAGACGTACCCGGGTTCGAAGCCAGATCCTTGCAATATATCCAACTAATTGAGGTAAGTTCATGTGACGGACTAGTTATATTTATTACATGAAAATAAATAAAATCAATGTGTGTTATTTATCTGATAAAGTTTTAAATATAAATATATATAAAATAAAATTTTAAATTTTGTGTATGACATAAGACAATTTTGACTGATTTTTCTTGATCGTGAGATCTGTGTCTTCCTCATTCTTCTCTCAACAACTCTGAAGAACCCTAACACGCAAGCAATGCTATGTACTACGCATGAAATCTTCACAAATCAATGGTGGGACCTAAACGACACTTCCTCCCAATAATCCTCATCACTCTCGCCGCATTCATCTTCTACACTTACCACAACACTTCTCTCCCTTCTTCAATCATCGATTCTAACCCTAATTTCACTCTTCGATCCTCATTTGAAGAAAACCCTAATTCCATTTCCCCCAATTTCACTTTCCTAATCAAATTACTCGCTTTCAATCGTCTCGATTCCGTTTCCCGCTGCCTCCGTTCCCTTGCCGCAGCTGATTACCTCGGCGATCGCGTAAATATCCATATCTACATTGATCATTTTGTTGTTTTGGATGGTGATGATGGTGATTCCGTTGATTCGAAGCTGAGTGAATCGCATCGGATTTTGGAGTTTGTTGATGGGTTTGATTGGAAATTTGGTGAAAAAGTTGTTCTTTATAGAACTGGGAATGTGGGTTTGCAGGCACAGTGGTTGGAAGCATGGTGGCCTAGTTCAGATGATGAGTTTGCTTTTATAGTGGAAGATGATTTGGAGGTTTCGCCGCTTTATTATGAGTTTGTTAAGACGTTGATTGTGAATTTCTATTATAATGCTTCCAATTATAGTCCTTCCATTTTTGGTGCTACATTGCAACGTGCAAGGTTTGTTCCAGGTACCGTTTTGTTTCAATGGTTCGAGTTGTTAGTTACATTGTGATTTATAGTTATAAGTAGAGTTTTAAGATTTTCTTTAAAATATGTCACTTGGTTGTTGATAGCTAATGGAGATATGTTGCTGAATTCGGTTAGCGAGTACTTGCATAATGTGCTCTTTGTTGCCTGTGCTATTTTGTGAGTAAATTGGATGTTTAATGTATACTTAGCTTATTGGTTATTGTTTGTTTGATATATGAAGTGAATCACTTAGGCAGAGTCATCATATTGCTATTTTTCATTCTGATTATAATATATGGAGGAAGGAAGCTGCAAATACCTACTTTTTCACATGCTGATGGGTCTTTTGTTGGACAAGAACTTGGTATTGAAAAGCCGATGTTTTAATGGACATGAGAATATGAGATTTTCTGTGTTAGTCTTCCTTGTTGTTATCATTGTCGGACTCTCAAGTTAACTCAAAATCATACAAGTCTACAATTTTAGGTGTCAAAATTAAGTTAACTTGTTTAAAAGTTGTTTTTGTGTAAACTTAGGAACACTCACATAGAATTGTTATGACTTACATAGAATTAAGTCAATGTTGTGAACCCATATGCATATTGTATGAGCCTCAAACCTATAGCTCATAAGACAAAGTCACGAACCAGAAAATATGTAGAAACTATTGTTGTTTCAATTCAACCTCTAAACTTGCAATAAACCAACAGACCAATGAGGTAAATGAACCTAAGTTACCCAATTCTAATGAGCTGAAACTTATCTTTACTTTGCTAGTTTGCTAAATCCAGCTCCAACTAGGGGAACCCAATTCCACCAACTTTCACTCTTTATTAATTTTGCAATTTCTGATGATTTGTCAAATATGTCTATCGCTTTTGAACTTTTTTATGTAACTTATGTTTTCTTGTATGCTATGTTGTGAAAGTATCTTGTGATTTGTGAATCTATACATTACATCAATTTTGCATAATGATGCTATGTTTGTGTATTTTGGTCCGATCGCAACTAAAGTGCCACAAAGTTGAATCCTTCTTTTGTGTTATGGCCAGGTTTGGTCGATGAGTTACAAAACTCAAACGTCACACCAAGTTTAATACCCTCTTTGTGCTGTTTTTGTGTTATTGCTGCCTTTATAATTGTATTCTACTTGCTCATTTTTGAATTTCTGTACAGTTTCTTGATGATACAGTTGGTCTGTGGTTTCAGGTAAACATGGCAACAAATTGCAGTTGGATGACCAGACACGACTTTTCTTATACCAGTTGGTTGGTACGTGGGGGCAAATTCTCTTTCCAAAGCCATGGAAAGAGTTCAGGTTGTGGTATGATAAAAACAAGGCAAAGGGCAATAAACCATTTCTTGAGGGGATGGTAATAAAATATTTCACTCTTATTTGATTCTCAGGCATACATCAGCAGTTCAGTTCATTCCTAATTTTAGTTCTGAAAAATTGTACAGGTGACTACAGGTTGGTATAAGAAGATGGGGGAGAGAATATGGACGCCTTGGTTCATCAAGTTTATTCAATCTCATGGTTACTTCAATATTTATGCAAATTTTTTGCATGAGAGAGCATTAAGTGTCTCTCATAGAGATGCTGGAGTAAACTACGGGAAAACTGCTGGACCTGATTCTCAGCTGCTAGAGGAAAGATCTCTAGACTTCAATATTTTGGAAATGCAGCCTTTGAGTAGTTTAAAATGGTACGACTTTTGTTTCAGCGAAGTACGTCCGGGAAGGTTTGTGAGGAACTTGGAAGAGCTTGGAGCTTTGCTTCATTCTCTACAGAAACGAGATAGTATTTTCTTAGTTAATCTTTTAGGGGTATCAGAAGCTGTAGTTAGAAACTCATTATGCCACTTTGAGAGGCTAAATATAAGAAATTATATACTCATGGGTCCTCCATCTGATTCTTTATTTGATCTGGCAAGGAGGGGACATCCTGTCATCAATGTAGACCAATTTGTAAGTAGCATTGGAATGAATAAATTGACTTCGCAAGGTTCGAGTTTCGAGACCATAAAGGGTATTGTGGCAAAGGCTTATGTAATTAAAAAGTTTATCGAAAATAAGTATAACACATGGGTTTTGGATGGGAGCGTGCTTCTCACTTCTGACGTATTGCTCGAGCCTGGAGATCCCAAGGACGACTTCTGTGTTGCGAACAATTTGGAACTCTTATATGCTAAAAACTCATTGTCTAGTGAGAAAATCTGGACTAATGGCTTTGTGTCAAAAGTTGTTGCCATGGCAGACTCTTTGGGAAGAAAAGACTCTACAACCCATGGTAGCCTGAGTTTTGTGTATATTGTAACAAAATTATTGGAACAGAACGGTGCGAGTATTAGAAGAGTTGATGAGACTTTTTTCGGCGTGAAGATTGGGTCAACTGGTGTTAGTAAATCTTCTCTAGGGGATAAAAAGTTGGTATATTGGCCAAATGAGATGGAGATGAGTTTGATTCAGAAACGGCTCGATGAGTTGAATTTGTGGAGTTTAGACAGTGATTTATCTTGCACTGCTGTGGTTTGTCACAAATCATAGCTTTTTATGGCAGGTAGAAGCAGTTCTGCATTTTAATTTTCTTCCTATATTGTTTCTTAGTGTTTGTGGTTCCAATTTAGCTTACATATTCTTTATATTACTCATTTTGTATTATCATTTGTAACAAATTAAGTTGTCAATGCGAGGATTAAGATGGGCTGGAGAAGTGAACAACTTTAAAATTGAGGCTGACGTGTGCTACATGAATCGGGACCAGTTCACCGGTTTTCTTGGATCGCACTGGTTCAAAGCGGTCGAGATGGCACTCACTCACTCCTCCCTCCATTTAACAATTCCATTCAAACAATTCAATTGAAGCTGAAATGGAAGACTTATATGGAAGAACCCTTTTGTTGGTTTCTGCACCAAATTCATTAGCTAAAAATGTTTATCTGTTCATCGTTACTACATATTGCAATTCTAGGCATGTTCTTTACGGTCGAGAGAATCAATGATGAGTTGGGAATTTGTGAATTATCCTAGGGTTAAATGACTATTACATGAATTAATATATGTTTTTGAAATTTACAGTGCTGTTGCTTTTCTTTGCTTTTTAATCTTTGCAAGATTACATGCTCATGAAAGCTTATGAAGCGAAGAAAAGTAGCAGCACTGCAAATTTCATGAACATATATTAATTTATATAGTAGTCTTCTAGTCCCAGGATAATTCACTAATACCCACCCGTCATTGATTCTTTTGACAGTGAGATACATTCCTAGAATTACAATGTGTTGAACGGTGATGATGACAAGTAAACAATTTTCTCTCTAAGATTTGGTGCAACAACCAACAATGGTTCATCCGTGTTAGCTTCAATTGTGTTGAATGGAATTGTTAATTGGAGGGAGAAATGGAAGGAGTGAGAGAGTGTCATCTCTTTTATAGCTGTGCAATAGAAATTTTTAAAAAAGAGTGTTGTCAATCTTTACGAATAGTTTGACACGCGAATAACAAGAATAGAATACGTTGTCGTGTGCTATCAGATGCGTGTGAATTTTAATTACTTAATATTAGACATAAACAAATTGCAACTAGTACAAAAATATAATTTTTTTTTGTAGATTCAAGTGCCTATTTGTTTACTCCCTTCGTTTTAAAATAATTGTCACAATTTTTTATTGTATTTTTTATTAATGTATAAAGACAAATATAAGATTTTATCTTAAAAAGTGAGTGGACTACCGTGGGAGAATGAGAGTGCAAATGAGAAATACATAATTGCTTTTCAAAGGGCATAATCTATTAGACATGATAAACTTGCAATTCATGTTTCCAAAGTCACAAAATAAACTTGCAAATGAGAAATACAAATTATTTATTTATCTATTTGTTATATTTTTTAAAAATGATTTAATAAAATCTCAAAAATATTTTTAAAGGAACGGATTTGGATCTCTAAAGTGAGTAAAATGTATAGTGAGAAAATTCATGATTGTGATTGTAATAACATCTATCAATAATTTATGAATCAACAATTAAATTATCTACTTTACACTCTGAATCAACAATTAATTTATGAATCATTTACTTTAAAGAAGTCACATCCTAAAACATTAATTGAAGGTTTCTTCAATGTAACAAAAATTTGTATCTCATATATTATATAAGTGTCATTTAGTATTATTCTTTAAAAAATCATCTAGATTTCAAATTTTGAACGTGTTGTAAATCGGTATTTTTGGGTTTATGGGAGGGGGGAGGTGTAAAGAAATAAATTTTTGTTATTTTAGAGTTATGTATGTAAAATAAGAAACAACCAAGATTGATAAGTTAACTTTTTTTACTCTTATTTTATCAAGAAAAAGAAAATATATTTAATTAATATTTTAATTTTTGTAAGAGTACAAATAATAAATTAACATTAACTTTACATTAATTTTTTGGTATAAAGAGGGAAAAAGAAAAGGACAAAAGGAAACTATCTAGAAAATAAAGTCCCATTAGAATCAGCCAGTAGGAGAAGACTCATCACAGTAGGTGGAGTAACAATGGTTGTGTAAGGCTCAATGTTGCGAGCACCAAAAAGACAATAATTTTGAGACAAAAATAAGAAGTTAAAAGAATAATAGTTGACAATAATTTTAGAACGGAGAGAGGAGACAATATAGTATATAAATATGGATTAGATTATTTTTTTTGACAGAATTATGGATTAGATTAACATGTACAAAATAAATGTTTACTTTTCCATAATTTATATTTCCTTTGATCTTAATTATAAAGAACTTTCTACTTTTTAGATTCATTAGATAATTAATAAATTTGATATATAATTAAGAATTAATATATTAATTACTCAATAAATCTAAAAAATAAAAAATTACTTATAATTAAAGCTGGAGAGAATACACCTGCAAAGCTGCAACTGCTTACATGCGAGTTTTGATGCGTGTAACAAAATGAAGCATCAACCCCCTTAATTATTGTAATATTTTATCATTAAAACTTATCTTATTTTAAATTCTACAAAAAAAAAACTAAGCTTCTTTGATATATATTGAGATACGTTAAATTAAAATTAAAAGTTTGATATGTACTGAGACAAATTAAAATTGAAAATTTGTGTATTTCTTGTTATAAACGTCCTCAATTTTTATAGATATCAAATCATACGACTAAATTACGTACTAATTATACAAAATTTAATTAACTCTAAACACAAAATCCAGAATAATTCTGTCAAAAAAAAAATCCAAAATAATTGTTTTTATTAAAAAAAATTGAATGTTTTTTTGAATGTTACTCTCTGAACTCTGAAAGAAACATCACATACTGTGAAATTAGGGATTTTGATTTGATACCAAAACGACGACGCATGGAAGCTCAAGCTCCATCAATGGACAAAAATCCCAAAATATCTGCCTACTACCAAACGAGGTTAGCGCACTTCGGCGTCGTCAGTACTGAGTGGTTAGCCCAAGCTCAATCGGCAACAAAACCACTCTCATCTTCATCAACTGATTCCCAAATTGATGAAGATACCAATTTCTCTGTTATCGATGAATTCAACCGGTGGCGTAATCATCCCGATTTGGCCGAAGCTGTTGCTGCAATTCGTGCTCTTGCCGCTGTTATCAGCTCTAGCAAAGCTTCTACTATGATGCAACTTGAAATTGAACTCAAAAACGCTTCTGATACTCTCAAAGTTTGCATTTTTTGTTTTTTCATTTATTCGTTTATATTAATTTAAGCTTATTTAAATTAAGACTGTGTTTGGTTTTGATTCGTTTCGGAATAGTTTATTTGCAGTTATATAGTTATGTTAGTATTTGGGAAATGATATTGAAAATGATACTGTGAAGTAGTTTGTTAACTATAAAGTAACGACACAAATATAGATACCGGAAATGATACTGACACAGTACGGATTGAATGTAATCATGTGTATTAGACGCTAGACATGTTGGACACCAGACACACTTTCAACATGAATTATGAAGTGCCTATGTTACATAGTATTTGAAGATACGTAGTCTATTACATATTCACAATCTATATATTTGGATAATTTCAAAAATGTTTTTATGATAGATAACTAAAATATTAGTTTAACCACATTTTGTATTTGTTTTGACTATAGAAATTGTTTTCTTATAAGCACTTGTATGATAAATCCTGTAGTCAATTATATGTATCCTACATGAGGTATGAAAAATAGGAAGTGGTATTTTTTTTTCTTTTTATAAATTTGAATGATTGAGCTTTGTGATGAAATTTTTAAGTTGAATGTGGGTTTAATATAACATATACACTGACAGGCATGGGATACAACCTCGATTTCATTGACAGCAGCATCTGATCTGTTTATGAGATATGTGTCAAGGACATCTGCTTTGGAATTTGAAGACTTCAATGCGGCAAAATCTCGATTGATTGAGCGTGCTGACAAGTTTGGGGAAATTTCCTACAAGGTTTGTTTGTGTGTGGTTTGGTTGTTGGGCTGTTAGTTAACTCTTTCTTACTTTTGTTGGTGTCTGAATTGGTTATTTGTTTGTTTTGTTTTTGTAGGCTCGCAAGATTATTGGAATGCTTAGTCAAGATTTTATATTTGATGGTTGCACAATTTTGGTTCATGGTTTTTCAAGAGTTGTCTTTGAAGTTCTTAAACTGGCTGCACATAATAAGAAACGCTTTCGGGTCTTCTGCACAGGTTTTTGTTTTTTTCTCTCTCTGTCTTAACTCTTAAGTGCATGTTTGAACATTATGTTTCAAAATGATTGTTCACATTTATACCTCGCTTTGATAATGGCTTACAAATGATCCAATGGAAAACTCATGCATGTTTTCTTTCTTCTACTAAAACCATGGTTTGAGACTCAATATAATGTTCAGAAATTAGCCAATGTGATTGTTTAAAATAAGTTGTGGATGAACTTCAGTTTGCCTGTAATCCAAACATGCAGTTAATGAGATGAAATTCACTGTTTGTTAGGAATTAGTTAAGTGAGGATAGTACAACTGTAGAAGTAGTTAGACTTATTTTTAGGTTTTTTTTTAACAGTTAGGAGGGGAAAGAAGTAGAGGCCTACGGGGGCAGAGGTGGATGGGAGAGATATCCCTCACCTAGTTTAGGAGACTGTTTTTGGAAAGAAAACAAAGGCTTATGACCAATATTTTATCTTTCCAGTGTATTATAAGAATAGGGAAAGGGATTGAAATCCCTTCCTCCAAAACTTTCCCTTCCTTTTCCTTCTCCTTTTTTTTCTTTCACTTCAATCCCCCTTCCCCTTTCAACTCCTAAACAAACCCTTAATGTCTTATGACTTCGTATGAAGATATTGGTTCAGGTTCATTAATGGAGATCTCTTTCATTTTGAGTTCACATTGACTGCCTAACATTAGTTTCAAACCAAAAGTCAAGACCTTTTCAAGTAGTCATCTTAATGTCATGGTAACTGACATATTTTCCCAAGATAGTATATAAGAATATTTTCCCAGAGAATAGTTGGAGCTGTATTTCTTAATTCTATCGGCCAGTTAAATTGGCCATGTTTTAAATTTTCTGCTTAATTTCCTTCACTTCTCATGGTCTCCCCTCTAGGGGGAATTTGTCTCTTTGTTAATTGTTTTCTGTTGAAGTGATGAATTTAGGTAAAAGAAGAAGAATCATGATTATGATGTAATGTGGTATAATAAACTTGATACAAAATACTCCCTCTAGTCCTTAATATAAGAGAAAGTTTACTTTTTTGGTTCATTGAATGATTGATGTATCTCACGAGATACAATCCTCTTAATTCTAAAAAAATAAGAAAATCATGAAAAAATCTTGATAAAAACTAAGTAATATGGAAACTAATCTTTATGATACATTCTAAGATAAGAGACTCATCCTACAAGGTAAATTTTCATTATTGCCAATTTGAGATTCAAACATAATAACAGTTTTACTTTCCCTAACTCTGCAGAGGGGAGACCAGACCGGACAGGTTTAAGGCTGTCCAATGAGCTTGCCAAGCTTGATGTTCCTGTGAAACTGGTGATAGACTCTGCAGTGGCTTATACCATGGATGAGGTAGATATGGTATTTGTGGGGGCAGACGGAGTTGTTGAAAGTGGTGGTATAATCAACATGATGGGGACATACCAAATTGCGTTGGTTGCAAAGAGCATGAATAAGCCAGTTTACGTGGCTGCTGAAAGCTACAAGGTGCGTTTCACTATTTGCTACTTACATTTATCAATATAATATTTCAGTTGTTACTTTAGACTGCCTGCATCATTCCACTTTATATATTAAATAGGAATGAATCTTGTGTAAATACATGTTCTGTTTGTGTTATGCAGTTTGCTCGTCATTACCCTCTAGATCAAAAGGATTTGGCGCCTGCCCTACGACCAGTTGATTTTGGTGTACCTATTCCTTCCAAGGTTGAGGTTGAATGCTCTGCCCGGGATTATACTCCTCCTCAGTATCTGACTTTGCTTTTCACAGATTTAGGTGTTCTTACTCCATCGGTTGTTAGTGATGAGCTCATCCAGCTATACCTATAATAATCCGCACATAATTTTCTACTGATTTTTTTTTGGGCTCAAGTTAAAGATGGTTTGTCTTATGAAACAATTTTGTAATACAACATTGGTAACTTCAGTGCCACTGGAGATAGTTTCCATTGTATTTTGTAGGCTAAATTTTTAGATATGCAAGGGCTGCAAGTTTAACCCATATAATTTCATTCACTTTGGATTTTTTAGTTTTTACTATTACCTTGCATACACTTTGGTTTTTCCCCCTCATGTATCTCTACCAATATATAAAGGGGATACAAATTTTAGGCTGGATTATTCCTTTCCAAAAATACCCTTACAACATAGTGCCAATTATTACTTCATCAAAAAAACACTAACCAATTGTAACTGCATATGTAATTGCACTTTCTTTCTTCATAAAAAAATGGTTACCATACATAGACTTAATTCATTGATTCATTGATACTGAAGGGTCAAATTACAAAAAGTGTTTCCTACTCCAATTGCCATCTCCAACCACTACAAACTCCAATTGAAAATAATGGTAGGACATTCTTCATTAATTAATTGCCTTCTCCATTTTTTACTCGCCTTTATGCTGTCATTCTTACTCTTTTTTAAACACTAGTACTTTATTAATTTCCAGTGGCTTATATAATTCATATTTCCTATTAGTTCTCTTATTGGGTGAGGGAGGGAATTAGGAAATAACTCAACATTGGATTAATATATACTTTGAATTCTCACAAACTTTAGAAGGAAATGGTGATAGGAATTGCACGCGTAAGTGGAAGGTTGGAGAATAAATGAGAGAGTGGGATTTGAAAATTAAATCAACGAAATATTTATTTAATTGCTCTTCATTTGTTTGTATAACATATAATTAATGTTGAACAACGATTGGTGGATAGGAGAAAATATGAAAGTCATGCTCTCATATAGTTACGATATATGAAGCACGCATGAGTGGCTTGAATGAGTATGAAATTATCATATAAAACATACTTATTTTACACTGAGTGACTGGTCGACACCTTATTGTGTTTATTTGTTTCACTCTTATTGTGATAGTACTAACTATTTCATGTAATAATCTTTTACAATTTTCAGTTAATGTAAGCAAATGGATAATAATAATTGAATTAAATATTTTTGTAGCAAATATTGAATTAAATATAAAATTTTAAATGCAAACACTTCATATTTAATATATCTCTTTCAAAATATAATCTTGTAAGAGCCCATGCATAATAATATATTTTAAATTAAATTGTGTTAATATAAATATAGATTTTACTATAAAATAAAATTTATGTAGATGTTAATTATTATAAGTATATAGATTTTAAGTGTGTAATCATATTAAAAATCTATTGGAAATTAAAAATGAATAGCTAATAGTATATTTATGCATGATTCCAACCCCAAATTCGATTTAAAAAATATGATAAATAATAATATATTTTAAATTAAGTTTAACATTCATTTATTTTAATATAAATATCTTATAAAATTCAAAACATAATATTGTAGGAGCCCGTGATATGCAAATCTAAAAATTTGATTAAATTTTTTTGATATATAATAGTATATGTTAAATTAAATTGAAGATTAGTTTGTTTAATGATTTCAAAATCCAGTAATATGCAAATGCAATTAACTTGTATGCAAAAATGTAATGAAATAGAAAATTTAAAAATGATCTATTAACTTGAATCGTATAAACATGCTCAATACCTAAGACTATACATTTTCCTTTCAATACACCAGGACAGTGGGAATAAGTAAAATTCAAATCACTGCTCATAATAGAGAGCTTGATTGTAGTCAACTCAACTGGTATGGAGTTCCATAATCTGAATTAGGAAATTTTGTCCCCCTTAATCAATAACAACGGTAGAAGGGGTTGAGAAAAGCCTACTCCTAATGACATTCGTGTCGATTAAACCTAATCTCATTTTCTTTAATCCTATATATTTCGCTAATCTATCTAAAAGATAGTGATTACAGATAAATCAATAATGGGACAAACTAGTTGGCCCCTATTCCAGAAGGAGGGGTGGAGGAAACTATATCAAAGCGGTCGCGATGACATTGACCCTTGAGAATACCCATTAGCTACACTTTGTTTTTTCTTGAAATTTGTAATACTACAATGAGGACATATGTATTCCAGCCCATCTGTTTTTGCATAATCCTGCAGAAGTTGTGAATGAAGAAAAATGAATCCTTTGGTAAAATCAATACTCTTCATATATAATTGTAAGTGATGATGAAATACCTTAAATGCACCAAGACCCTGCCTTCTGTCACAGCCGAAGTGAGCCCACTCGCCACATATGCCACAATTCACCCAATCCCCAGCAGCACTACTGTTGAACAGTAAAAAGATTGTAAAATTAGATTAGCTGCTGCTACTTGCATGCACAGTAATACCAAGCATCTATAAGTTGCTAATCATCACAAATTGAATGATAATTTACGGCATTGGCTTAAAAGTTTTACAGGTAGAGAATGTAAGTACATAATCTGCAGGCAACCGTACTTAAAAATAATTTAAAGTTTCATCGAGGTTAAAAACAGTACAAACCTGTGACACAATAGGCAGCATTCTCCATCTACATCATCATGTGCTAATTCATATTCTAAAAGGTAAGTTTCATAATGTCTCTTGAGTGTATTTCCAACTCCCTGTAGAAGACACATCATGAGAAAATAAGCTTGTCTGCCAGTTAATTCGACATAATTAACAAACATCCAGTCACTACATAAGATCTAAATTAGTTTGTGAACTTTTTTTATGTAATTTTAACTAATTCAGATCTTTATCAAATAAATTATTCTGCGGTAAGTCCAGTACTCCACCGTGTCTTTCATCAATATGCATTTACATGATACTATTACTTAGATGACCATCATGCCCTTGCATCTTGATGTCGAAAAAAATAATTTGTGCGGTATACTAGACACTAGTAAAGGAATTTTGTCGCAACCTTGCAGCAAGTCGATACAGATGTATAACATTTTGAATTTGTTAGTTTGAGTCTTCATAAGTGTGTTCTATAGTTATATTATATAGAAGCAGCTATGCAACCTGAAATACTGCCATAGTGCTTTTTGGGGTAAGCTTATCCTAACTAAGCTGCTCTGCCTCGCTATCTGGGATTGACTGCTATGCTCTTCAATATTCAGACTCTGGAAAACTTAGTTAACATAATGTTTCCAGTCCTGTAGATTATACCGGGATAGCAGGTTTTAAATCGTGTTTAATTGTTTATTAATTGGAAGTTTGATGAATTTTCAAAGACTTATCAAAGCCTATGTCTTTTTGACCTAAAAGTTTCAAAATGGAATTCCAGAGTCAATGTAATAAAATCATAAAAATGAACTGCACAAGCATGAAATATACACAAGGCATAGAACATACAGTCATTCTATTCGTTGATGTGTAATTTCCCATCTTTGAAAAGATTTGTCCCTTCCAGTTGATGCCATTGCCAACATGAAATCCTCCCCTTGTAACCACCTAAGGAAACCAACAAATTCAGAAACAAAATACACAAAAACTCATCCACAATAATTCTCAAAAAACACAGTTTCACTGACTAACCTCTTTATATAAGTTGTAGAGATCAAGGCGTTTTCCATTCAGAATGGCATCAGGGAACTCGGAAAGCCCTCCTTGGGGAATCAGTCGGCTATGGCCCCGGAGAATCAGAAACTCCATGACATCTTTAAGAAATTCCTCCTACACAGAAAGTTACATCTTTTTAGAATTTTAAATTGTAAGAATATATTCTCATTGGATATTTGCATTAGAGTTTTGACTGATCCAGTATGGTTAAGTAATATTTAGGATAACACCCTTCTCAAATCTCTTTTGCTAAATGCAACAGTCATTATCATCAACATATATAGTATTTAGAGGCTTCAGTTTTAAAAAATAGAAAATTTTCATGCCTTATCTGTGAAAAAATTGATCACATGACAAGTTAGGTTTTTTAAATAAAAAATCCTTATGAACCTTGTTTATTACTAGTAATGTATACATCAGAGTTTTAGCACAAGTAAGACTTTGGAGATCACTGTATCATAAATCATAATAGGCATCTAGTGATAGTGAAAAAAATATTTAAAACAATGGACAAAGGAAAACTCACCTCACGGCAAGTCTGCACTGGGCCTCTGCCACAGCCATGTTTCTTCAACGGTAATGGATTCAATGAAATAACCTGCTTAGAATGAGATGAGCTTGAAAATGATTTTCTATGTGTTGCAGATGATGATCCAATACTACTACGCTTCATAGGGACAAGTGGCACATTAGCCTCAACATGGGCACCACCAAAACTATTTATGTCAGAAGGTCCACGAAAAGGTGTCATTCTATGGCGACGAACATGAGGAATTGGCCTCATTGCAGATACTTTTAATCTCTGTCTAGCTGGAGTTAATGGTGTGCTAATCCCATTCACCATTTTCCTATCTTTATCCTCTTCATCTACATTTTTAACAGCTCCCTGCCCGGAAAAGACACCATTGTGTATGTCAGGGCTAGCCCCTTGGCTTGATTCACACCTCGTTCTTGTAGGAGGGGGAGGCTTCAACCAAATGGGGGGCCTGCTGAAAACTAAATTGCCGTTTTCACATCCATCTTTCTCAGAGCTTGGATAGAAGAAAAGTAAGCGCTCAGCATCATCTTTCTCAAAAGAAGCTACAGGCAACCCTTGAATACTAGCAATGCCAAGTGCAACTAAACTTCGATAAGAAACATCAGGTGCTAGCTGTCGCAAAATCTGAAGAGTAACAAGACATTTAGTTAAGAATTCGAATCACAAGTAAATATGTTTATATATAGAATTCCATTTGTTATTCTTATAAGATACAAAAGACCTTAGGTACTAGACTCAACATCCAGGTATTTATAGGCAAGAAAACCTTGGCAACATCCTGCTTCCATTTCATTATTTACCGTGAAAACTGGAAATGTTGATCGTCTAATTTGAAAAAAAGGAGCACTTCACTGCTCTACTATAGAAAGCAGACTCATATTCCCCATAGGAAATAAGGGACTTGAGCTACCGGTTACTACCTCAACCTTTCCTAATGAGTACCCTCAAGTGACCCACCCAATACTAGAGACTGCCTCCCAGATAATGCAACTCCCTTTCCGTTACCTCAACCCAAATCCTTGCCTTAATATTTCAGATCCTTGTCATTTTATATCAGCACTAATTGTCATAATAAACTCTGCTACAATTTTTTTCAGAGAGAAATGGAGGTGTCTTTAATGAAAATTCAACTTTTAAGTCTTTATATTTTGTCAAACACAACTACATGGCTTCTATTTTCATAATAAATAAAACTGATTTTAAAAATTCCAAAAAAATAGTACTAATATTCAAGCAGCATATAGGACTTGAATATTGATGAATCTCTGTTAGGAATCCAAATTCAAGAGCAAAAGCTCCTCCCTATAATACAAGAGATATAAGAACTATAATACTATAACAGAGAATCATCCCTATAATACAAGAGCAAAAGCTCCTCCGAGAAGAGGCATTTCTCTCTCTGCCCAAATCCTAAGATTTCTAAACCCTCTCCCTCTTATAACATAAATTCCCTAAAGTTCAGGGCATATCATAACTAAATCTTATTGGACTAAGGCCCACAACCAATATCCGAACAATCCCCAATAGGAACAAGCAAGACGGGATGACACATTCAGAAATCACTTTACTTGATAAAACAACACTAATACAGTTAATATTGGCTGCAATATAGAGTGTTAATAAGACTGAAATTATTAAAACCTGCAAAGCCCATTGAGGAAGCTTCATGCTAACTTCAAATATAGTTGCTCCACAAGCTATTGAAGCAGATCTGCGAGGTTCAGAGATAATCTGTGTGTTTGGTTCGCTGTTCAGTTGTGCACGAACTATTTGACTCTTCTCAATTATCTCATTTTTTATATGATTCTCCAAGAGCTAAAAAGTCAAAATCAAAACAGATTGGCCAAAGAATAAGAATGCAAAATTTTCAACAGGTAATAGTTTCTTGCACAGAGCATATATAAATTTAATGGAACATTGGTTCTTTCCACACGGAAAATTTGAACTCAAATTATAGAGACAAAAATATTGTAAAAATTTTTAGTAAATAGGATGTGCAGTTAGCATTCATTAGGACTTGGAATCAAGGGAATTTATTAGGATTGGATTGAAGTGAAGTAGGAGTTAGTTTAGTTGTGAAGTTTGTTAGTATTTCTGTTTTAATATCTTAGCCTTTTTGTTTGTATTTCAGTAAGTCCTATGGATTATAAATAGGATGGACTGGTCTGTGGAGAAGGGAGGAAAATCATTTTGTGAAAGTTGCAAGAGTGCTCCCTTGAGGTAACCTTGAGTGCAGGGTTACCATCTTGTTCATTCTTATTATTTCCATTCATTGATAATACCAGAAAGCTATTCAAGGAAGTGTTCATTTGATTTATCAATTCAGTCCAGTATTGAGGAATTCATTTGGAATCCAATTATTGGGTTCCTAAACAGCATAGGCTGTTTGTTTCAGCAATAAACACAGTACACAGATGCTTGGAGGGTACCTGATCATTAAAACAGGCTTGCGGACTGCCAGATACTAGAAGTGAGATATGTGCAGAACTGCAGGTTGATATATCACATCGCATGGTCACAACTCCGCGTGAAAAAGTAGCTGCCTGAAGAGGTGGTGGAGGCGCACTATAAAACAGAATAAGGTGTATATTACAATGTGGCAATACATATTCATATTTCTAATGGAAAATAACTGAACATAAAATAATTTGAAGAAAAAATGAAAGATAACAGTTATCAAATATATCAGTACTAGTCATATGAAAGTTTTATCAACATACCTATACTTGCCATGGAGCTTGCAACCACGTATCTGAAAAGACATGAATAAGAAAATTGAGAAACCTCATGAAATTTCACCATGAAGAAATGAAAAATTGCAACAAAAAGCTCTCAGACAATGAGTGCTAAAAAGCCACTCAACCACACGAAGTTATCTTTTATCAGTTTATGTTGTATCGATTTCATGGGGAAGGCTGCAAGACGGAACAATGATGAGTAAACAATAGTCCAACATAGATTCACAGTAAACATTTTACATGAATTCAAAGGCTTATGCTTATCATAAGATTTTGGTAAAATGAAATTATATCCAAATAAGGTAAACTTGATCAAATGATTCATTCAACCATACTTCAATAGTTAAGAGAGCTCTGAGTCCATCCTCCAATGATCTCAGCAATGACTCATCCTGAAAAGAAACAAACCCCTTTATCATTCGAAAATAATGTCAACTGTGGCTGTGGGTGTTTATTTTCAACATGCATTTGTGGGAGTGTGTCGGTGTGTGACAGTTTTAGGAATTTTTAATTTATGTAAATCATTATGCATGCTTAAGTGTGATTTTAGCGGCAAAAAACAGGAAGTAGAATTCCAAAGAAGCTTACAACAGTGGAAGGTGCACCACAGATGAGAAATCTTAAATTCACTTCATCATCATGAATCTGTATAGAAGGAAGACTGCCCGAGGAACTTTCTTCATCGTCATCATCTTCTTCACCCATCTCTGGAGGGTCAACATTAATTTTAAGACAGTCGCCAAGAAGGTGGGGTCCCATGTCACTATCACCATCATTGCTATCAGTAGGAAGTACTTGACTATTTTGAACACAGTAAAGTTCGAAAGAGGCATGGGCAAGGTGGAAAGCATCCCATGTATGTGTACATGAACTGCAATAAATTTGAAATGAAAACATCATTAAATGTTAAGTATTACAAATTTCTTAATAAATTGTAATGCTTCCATTTCTTCAGTTTTTTTTCATGAAATGAAAAGAAAAAGTCATACTGAATTTGAAACTCTGGTCATTCATAACAAAAATGAGATAAATAATCATAGATTAACTACCACGGCATATAAACTATACATGTTCCCAAATTTTACAAGAAATTATTCCTCTCGTAATGACCCACATCCACTACATGGATATGTCATCAAATATATGTAACCATATTCAAACATCAATATGACTTGTAAGCAGTATCAGTATAGCAATTTGATTTAGGATATAAAAAGGCATTACATGTGGTAAATGCACCATGTTCATGAAACTTGCAGTTAATCAAATAAACGGTGCCGTACCTCTGCACCACTGAAAAAAATGCTTGACGAAAATGGCAGGCGGAATATCGAGAAAAGGCATTCTTCCAAAATACAACATACGGGATTCCCTACATAGTCAAACAACCTGAATCAGCCAACATTTCCTATTACATTACCAGAATGCAAGGTATTCTTGTGAGTGTAATATGTTCTTTAATCATCAATCACATGTATCAATAATGATAGTCTGTTGAATTTGATATCCAAATTTTCTCAAGAAACTTAGACAAATTACCTTAAGATGAAGGGCCTTGGCAAAACTTTCTCCATTTGGGATTTCTAAATAAACCTGAAAAGATTTTTCAAATTACATAGAGTAAAATACCATACCAACAATGTGAACTAATACAGGGAATTTTTTTTTTTTTTTAAGTCTAATTAGTTTATTTAACATCAAAAGAGATCATTTAAACATAAAAATGCAAATCAGGTCAGCCTTATAAGTAAAATTCTCGAGGAATGTGTCATATCATAAAATCTCCCTACTCTACTATTCCTAAATTTATTGGCTCATGAGTCAATAACCCGAATACACCTGCTATTTGGGCATGAAAAAAATTGAGTCTCTCAATCGGTTCAATATTGACATGACTACAAAATTATATACAACAAACACAACTGATTTCACACTCACATAGACCATGGTCTCTAACATTGTAGAAAGTAACGCATTTATAAACTCTCCAATCTGTTTCTCCACTGATCTCTATATGCCTAACATAGTACCCTATCTTATATAGAAATTATAAAAGAGTAGCTTTAAAGTTCAAAATACATACAACCGTCGGCAATGTGGTGCCAAAGAGCTCTGATAAATCTTCAGGAATGGATAATTCCACATCTTGCCAAACCAGTGAACCAACTTCCTCATTTGCTAACTGCTCTCCTTGTAAGTAAACAAAACTCGGCTGATACGATTCAAGAACTTTACGAAATTGTTCCTTTTCCGGATTGCAGAGAGTTTGAACCTTCATTTCATAGTTTTTTAAAAATAAAATCACAGCATGCTATTTTTTTAATGATTAAATAAAACAAAAACATAAGATTTAATTCATATGCATCATCCATGTAAAGATATTTTACACTCTCAATCAATTATAATTCGTAAAACCACTAAATATATTTGACATGAATCAGAACTACTACTAAAGTCACACGTATGATTGATTAGAATGTGTTGAAGCAGTGTAAAACATTTTACACCGACTTTCTATCGAAATTAAACTCAAACAAAACTAACAATACATGACAAAAACTCCATAAAAATCCAATAAAATAGTTGTAGTTGTACACCGTCGTCCAATAAAAATCCATCATATCATCGTATAAGCCTATATTACAAACGCTTTTTTAGAAATTACCACCAAATACTCAATTTTTATTGGACCGTAATTACACTAACGGTACATATACACTTTTCTCAACCTCCAATCCTACATTGCAATACTTTTAAAGAGTCATATGCTAACAAATCTCCTAAAAACACTACTTAACAAAGCAAAAAATATATATATAAACTTTACATCAGAAATGACAATTTTTAAACTTGTTTTCAACTCAAAATTTAATTTTTTTTTTTCTTAAAAATTTCTCTAAGGCCACTCTTTATCATTATCGATGAAATTTATATACCTCGAGCCGGCCGGAAGAAACCAACTCAGGAAGAGGATATTTGTGTTGAATTAGTGTCTGCTTATGCTCAACAGAACGTGCAGCAGAAGTAACAGCAAGAACAGTACAAGTCTGTTTAGAAGCACCTTGAGAATGAAACTGCATCATCATTTAAGCTACAACAAATAGAGTTAGTTAGTAAGTAAAAAATTGAAGTGATAATAATGAAATTAAAGCTTCAATGAATAAAATTAGTTACAAACGGAATTAGTTACAAACCGATTAGGTTAAGTTCGGAAGTAGTTTCCGATGAAGAAAACACCGATACGGTGAAATTATGGAGAAATTGTTGAGAGGTTACGTTGTTGCATCATCGTTGGATTATGAAGATTGGGATTTTGAAGAAATTTTGAAGATGAAGAGAGAAGTTTGAAGTGTGGAAAAGTGGAAACCCTAACGCGATGTGTAGATTGGGATTTGAAGATGATGAAGATTCAACAAAGATGAACAAGAGGATTTCGGAAAGCGATGCGGGTTTTTTTTTTTTTGGTTTCATGTTGTTCTTCTTCTTAAGGTTAAACGACGACGTTTTGCTCTTTTTATTTTTTATGTAAAAAATAATGACGTTGAGTTTGCTAAGTTAGTATTGTACATCGTAAAAGATAAATGTGTTTTTTTTATGCATTTGAAAGACAAATGTTTTCACCAAAATTTGAATTTTGCATTTTTTTTACTCAATCTATGTCATCAGCTCTTATTATTTGATTTATCATACTAGAACATTGATTGATGATGTTTGATTTTTTTTTTTACTTTGAGTTTTTACTATGAGTTTAATATGATTCAAGAATAGTAGTATTAAATAGTTATGATGATTAAATTGTAATCCTTCGTATCAAGTTCAATGTTAATCAACCAACTAACATTTGGTTTGATTCAATAATTTTTATTTGATTTGCTATTAGAGGATATGTTTACTAATGATATAAAAAGTAGTTTTTATTAATTTTAGTTAATTTATGAAAAATTTGTTCATTTCTAATACCATTCATCACATTAAGAAAATGAATACTATTTATCTCTGTATTTTATTTATTTTTAATTAATTAATCATACATTTTGTTATTGTAAAAGTAAAATATGGATTAAAATTTTGCAAAATTTTGTAGGGATAAATTTAAAAGATCTTGAATTAATACAAAATGAAAATATAAGATTCCAATGTGTTCCATTAATATATTTGACTATTTGGTCTGGAGAGTTTCCACATGACATACAAGTATAAGCATGACTTGCTACACTAAATTTTGTTTGATTAGTATACATGTTGCTTTAGTTTGTTTAAGGATTTTCTTACTTTTTATTTTAATTTTATTCTCATCTCTTATTTTTAAATTAAATTTTAATTTTGTTCTTGATAAAATTGAATTTCGTTTGTGCAATATGCTTTAAATAAATTTTTAATTTAGTTTATGGTGAAATATGAGTTTTGATGTGATCGAGCAAAGAAAGAAGACAAACTAGAGTCGATGATATATTAGTTATAGAGCTTACAACGACGACAATGCATAAAGATAAAAGAAACACAATGCGAAATTTGAGATTTGTGGATTTAGGATTTACAAAATCACGTTACATATATAGGAATTGCAAAATCATTTACCCTTTTACAATATTATTGTTTTTTTTTTACCAAATTTTGCATCATTATTGTTAAAAAAGTAATAATAAACACTGTCATGCCAACTTTAAGGGTATGTTTGGTCAACTTGAAAACAACTTTAATTTAATACTGTTTTAATTTTAAAACTATTCTATAACCAAACAATTTAAAAAGCAAAAGACGAATTAAATTATAAGTCAACCTTTTTTTTTATTCTGAACCAACTTTTTATTCTAATTACAAGTTATTTTTTGAAAAAATATTCATGTTCAAGTAAGAGCCGAGAAATATATGTATTGAGTAAGAGAAGATTCATGATCAATTTCTAGAAGGAGCAGTTTATCTCTCCGATTTACCAAAAAAAAGTGTTATTGAAATACCAAAATAATCTTTCGTCAAACAAGTATTATGCAAAATTAAAAAATTTCAAAGAGAAATTTAGGTCAAATAATTTACTAGTTGAAATTTCACCTCATAAAAATGAATTGACGTAGGTCAAATTTCAATATCTAAACATTAAGTGCAATATTTTTAGCAACCGAGTTAATCAAAGGTTATAAAATCAAAATCAACTTTAAAAATGAAACAGTGTTAAATTCTCTTAAAATGGACTTTGGTTCTACTATCTTATGTGATTTTCCTGTACCACATGTTCCATGTGTGTATATTAAAAATTAAGAATTATTAAAATCAAATCTCCGTCCTTGTTACTACGTACGTGTGGGTCCAAATATGCAAGAATGTAAACTGCATTTCTTTTCTTTTTTGGTTACAAGCACTACTTTATTATATTCCATTATTTATTTTCATATTTTTCTATTATCTACACTTTTGTTATTGACCATGGAAAAAACATGCAACTTCACTCCAAATTAACACTGTGTTTATAATTACATGAAAGTAAAATAAAAATGTATAATAAAGTTTAATTAGTCTAGGATTCAAAAAAAAGTTTAATTAGTCTAGCAACATTCCATGTCCGGTAAGTTTATTTTTACAATTTCTCTCATTAATCTAGATTTTTTATTTTTTGACTAAAAGATTTAGGGTGCGTTTGATCTGTTAAAAAATAAAGTACTAGACAGGACAAGTCTTGTTGTACTGCGTTTGATTGTGAAACTGTTTTAGAGACTCGACAAATCAGATGGCAAGGGACAACACAAAAACAGAAATTCTTGTCCACCACTAAACCACATCACATCTTTTTGTCCATAGCACAAGTGATCTAAAATACCAAAATACATTTTTTTTCCACCAAACATCGTATAAAACAAAAAATTATTCAATATCATAAAATTTTGTCTTGTGTTGTTTTATCTTGTGCTGTGCTGTTCTATTTTATGATGTGCTGTCAAGTACTTAGTGTTTAACAGATCAAACGCACCCATAATGTATTTCATTCATAATAATAAGTTCAATATAAAGTAGACAATTAAATACTTTGATATTTTTTCTCCCTCTTTTGTGTTGTTTTGGTTTGTTTTTTTTTTTTTTTGCATTAGAAAATATTGAAACATAAGCCAAACCTTGCTCATGAACGAATTGGAATGCCCAACGAATTCCCAACACTTCAACCATAACTGGATCCCCTACGATGTCAGCAATCTTGCAAGCATTGAAAAATGTCACGCTATCTTGATTTTTGAGCACATGTCCCCAAACAGTTGGGCCACTTGAATTGCATCCAACATCAACAAAAACAGAAAAAGATGGGTCTAAAACCGGTGGCATGATGGTGGTCAAAGGTGGAGAAACACGACCTCTCTTTGGAGAATTTGCATCATTAAATTCTTAGGCAAAGAACATTGCTTCGTTAACCAAACGAACATGATCTATTTTATCTCCTCTAAACACAATATAGTTTCTAGCATCCCAAAATTTTCATATGAGAGTCCAAAACAACAGAGTTCCTATAGTATCATTGCATGTAAGCTAACTCAAAATCCAATCATATAAATCAATTTGTAAAGGCACTTGAGATCCATTAATGGTGAGTTTCATTAAATCGCACCAGAGAATTAAGTGATTTGTGGATTCCACCTCATTTTGATACAAAATGGACAATGCAAATCAAGAGAGATATTTTTTTGTGCAAATTTATTCGGGTGGGTAGAATGTATTTATGGTGAGTCTCCACATGAAGTTTTTGATCTTGTTAGGAATCGGGTCTCTCCATATTCCTTCCACGCCTTGTTCTTTCTAGAACCCGAAGGTTCGGGGAGACACCTCTCTTTCTCTTCACAAATAACATGATAAACTGAACGCACAGAGTATTCCGTGTGAAATGTATTTCTACCTTCTTATATAGTTGAGAGCAAAATGTTTACATGATCACAATTATTTTGAGCATAATATTTATTTTTCACCTTTTAATTCGTAGAGGAAAGGACCTAGTAGTTTCGAGTTCGGGTGAAGTTTTCGACATCAAGTAGTGTTAGTTCTTTTTCTAACACAGTTTTGCAGAGATTAAACTGTAGTCTTCCCTACTAAGTTTAACGTTCATCACTACTAAAGCAAATAACGTTTGATATTTTGAACATAATATTTAAACACATAAATACATCAAAACACATTTATTTTAAAACTTACACACGGTTTAATTCTTTTATTTTTTTTAAAGACCTTTTTCCAAATGTATGTTAATTAATGTACCAAATATGGTGTTACAATGGTTATGACCCCTCAAGTGATGCTCTAATTGGGACATACATTTGAATACTGATGTGTTAAGAAAAAGTTGCTTAAAATTGATGTGGATTACTAAAACACATTAAAAGTGAGTTAAGCAACTTCATCATGTTCACTTTTGTCGATAAGAAATTAGAACCCGACAAATTAAAAAGTTTTCATGTCTAGAAAATTTGAGAGTTACAAATTTAACTTTTGTCTTATTTGACTTATTTTCATAGTACCAAAGATTTTTATTCTTTATTATACACTCCATATTTCATTTTTAATGGTACCACCAAAGAATTACTCTTTTATTATCGTAAGCATAATTTAGTTTGTAGAAATATTATTTTTTGTATGTAAGAATTAATTAGAGTTTAAATCTAAAATTCTTTATTTATCCGGACACTAAACTACATAACATAAAATAATTATTCTTTTAATTATTCTTTTAATATATACTCAATATATTCTATTCCATTTATTCGTAAAGAAATACATTCCATTATACTTTAAGGTATCGAAGAATTATTCCATTATATTTGGTTAATTTTAAAACAATTAAATATTTTCCAAAATATACACTTATTTTATTTATCAAATAATTTTAGTGTGAGGATGTCTCAGTCTAATCATAAAGATATTTGTAAAATTATATCTTAAAAAAGTATCAAACAACTTTATTATCATATAAGAATATAATAATATTGTAATGTAGCACGTGTTATGTACTAAATAGAGTAAAAACATAATGTTGTCATTTTCATGGGGTCTAGTTTCCTTTAAATATCCACCACTACTTACTTCCTCCTCTCAAACCTCATCAAACTCTCTCCAATTGATTTCCACTACACTACTATTCAATCATCTTCTATTCTTCTCAATTCTTAGTTTAATTCACCATGGAAGTTGGTTTGAGACTCCTTCCTCAAATTATGAGCTCAAAGAGTAACTCAAATATTCTTGTCAAATCTGCTATGAAAAAGTCAAACCAAACCATTCCTATGGATTTTTGCTTCCTTAAAACTTGCAATCTTTGTAATAAACAGCTTAGTCCAGACAAAGATATCTACATGTACAGGTATATATATTGGCAAACTCATAACTATAGTCTATATATAGCAAATTAAATAATATTTTTTTAGGTTCTAATTTATATCGAATTTATGAGTTGTGATTATTTTTCTTTTTTTGATTTTCAACATCAATTTAATCTGATTTGAAAGTCATTTCTACTATTAAATGATTCTTATTCTCTCTCGAATGCAATTGTGAAAATCGAACCTTGTAATTATTTTTCTAAAACAACTAACATGCACACATTAACTCTTTTGAACACTCTTGGTTAGTCTTGAAGATCTTTTATTTCTTTTATAAAAGGACTGGGAGTAATAATTATTAACACGAATCATCATCATGATTCATAAGTCAAGTATAATTTTCTACTAGTTTCAATGAATCACTCACGATCTAATTTTAGGTTTCAAATTAGCCACGATAATTATCACACATGCCTCACGATCCTTGATATAGTAGATAACAACAATAAAATGCGAGAACATGAATTTCCTGCAGTCAAATGATGATTGTTGATGAATTTCAACCATTCAATTTTTATTTTCAAGTCCCAATTGATGTTTGCAGCCAAGAGTGCAATCCTATACAATTTTTTATAACTATGGTCTAAGTTAATTTCCTAGAATTAATTCTATCAAATCCTAACTAAAAATAAGACATTTATTTCCCTCTAACTCTTTATATATTTTAATTTTTTTTTTTTGAAACGATATATATTTTAATTTTTTATCAACAATTATTTCTTATGATATGGATCTGATTTATTTTCTATTATTATGCAGGGGAGATCAAGGTTTTTGCAGTATAGAGTGTCGAAATAGACAAATAATTTTGGATGAAATGAAAGAACTAGAGATGTCTACCAAAAAAATGGTGCAAAGTTATAGGCAATGTTGTAATGAGGCGCGTAGAGAGACATCCCTTATACTAGAGGACATTCGAATTCAAAGACTTAAATCTAAAGTATAAACCCATTTCATCGTGTGATCAAAATTAGTTATATAGTCACATTTGTATTAATTTTTTGCTAGATTTTTCGACATAATGATGTGACATGTTTATTTTTTTAGATAAAATAGTTTAATTAGTAGTTAAAATTTACTCATGAATAAATAAAGATTACAATGTTCATTTTTTTTTTTTTTTTGGTTACAAGATTACAATGTTCTTTAAGACAAATAAATGAAGAATATTATATTGTGTTCGAGTTTTGGATCCTACCAACTAAATTATATACTCACAAAAACAACATGAAATGTTTACTATATTTTCTCTTGCATTAATTCAATTATTTCCCCCCCGCGAAAAGAGTGACATGCCCCTTGATGAATTGGGAGTAGTTACCCCATTGTTATTGAACCAATTAAATTATACTATCTTTGTCTTTAAATATAAGACTCTGCTTGACCCAAATTGTACTATTCATTTATCATGTTTTAATCATATTTTTTTTAATAATATATAGATAAAAATATTAACATATAAGATCTTGTTTGATTTGTTTCGAAGAGTATTTTCAAAATATCAAGTTTTTATAATTTTTACTAATAGATAATTAAAGATATTAGTGATTAAAATTGTGTATTTGTGTACGTGCAGTGGTCAAACGATGTCTTATAATTAAGGACGAATGTAGTATTACGTTTGAGTCAACATAACTACTTAAGTCAAATATATAAATTAATTTCTTACCATAAAATAATATTAACTATTTTTATTTTCAATTAATTATATTTTATCAATTTATATTTTAAGTCACAATTTAAAGAAGGGTCTTGAAATATAAAATTAAAATAAAATCAAATACGGGTAGTGTTTTCAGGATTAAGAGTGCATCAAATATAAAAGAAATATATTGTTGACAACACAACTTTAAAAAATAATGTATTAAATTATATAAATAAAATCATTATTCATAGATAATGGTGGTAGTGACACTCACTAATTGTTATTAATCAGTACAAAATAAAAATCTAGCAATAGCAGTGGCAAAAATTATGTGGTGGTGGTTGTTGATATTGAAGATGTTTGCAGAAACCTCCTTTTTCATGGCCGTAATGTTTGCAAAGGCAGTCACAACGTGCATCATGTTGGCCAGGAACACAAGCTCCGACATAGTTGTCGGTACATTTGTACACCTTACCAAGTTTAGTATTTGGTGGGCATTGAGACGGCGGCCAAGTCACCCCTGCCGGACATTGAGCAGCATCCGTTTTAACATCATCACCGGCCACTTTCTCCGTACCTATTCAACACACTTAAATTTTTAGTATAAGATGTTTCACTAATATTATTAATATTTCCGTGAACATAATTATATGTTGATAGGAACATTGTATATAAGATATATTCTTAAACATATAAACGATTAGAAATAAGCATTTAAAAATTAATCTTACTCAAGAATAGGATGGTCACGACCGCCATGGTGGTGGCAAAGAGTGGAAGTAGTCTGATTGCTCTAGCCATTTTTGAATTGAATGTGGTACTAAGGAATAAAATTAGTGTTAAACGTTGATTTTGTTACAAAAGAGAGTAGGACTAAGCTTATTTATAGGCAAGGGACCAATTTAGATTCATGCATTCAATTAATGCATATTAAAAAATTGTTTAAATATTTTGTTATGTTAATTATAAAAATCCTTCCTTACCAAAAAAAATTATATAAATTAAATTCCTTAAGTATTATTCAAAATATTTAAATTTAATTTGTTCAAAATAATATTTACTTAATTCATTAAATACTATTCATTGTAAAGTTTAGAATATAGTAATTGACCAATATTTAAAATTAGATTAAAATATAAAATTAATCCAAATTAATTAATAATTATTTCTATTAGTGTGTATATAGCTAATATATTTAGAAAATATGGTAATTAATCATATTGGTCAACTATATATTTGATATTTAAGTATAGTAAAATAGTTTTGTAGAATAGTCATACTGGTCAGTTAAATTTATATTTTTGTAAAACATCGTACATTCATAATTGAAAAATATTCAATATCAAAATTTTACCGAAGCATAGTAAAAAAATTTAATTTATAGGATATTTTACTTTTTTTTAGTTACAAGAGAGAAAAAGAAAAGAAAGCAACAAAAAAGAGATTACTCTCTAAAAAAAAACTACTCCTCTCACATCAGTGGAAAGCGGGACTAACAATTTATTTGGATAATGCTGACCTTCATTTGGATTCTACGAATTCAAAATCTCGCAGTTCGGTATCTTAGTATCAAGTGATGTTTGTTATTCTATCTAAAGATTAAAATAAAATAAAAAATACTCATGTATTTAAACGACAATGATTTTGGGTACAAAAGAGGATCAAAACCCCAAAGAAGAAGAAATTAAAATTAAGAAATTACGCTGATATCTCTAGTGTTATTCAGAGTCTACATTTTGATGAAACGACATTTATTTTAAAACAAGAGAAAACATCTTACACAAAATTCATTAGAGGGAAATATTTAACACTTTTATTTTCTGTGCTCACTAAATTATTGTTTATGCCTTTAAATCAAACTTAATCTGCAGGTATGGTCATAAACTTTACTACAATGGAGATATTGCATCACTTGAATTTGTAAGCACTTTGTTGCCCTATATAATCCATATGCTCTCTTGCTGGTTGTGGTGGAATACGTGGTCGCTTGGTTATTCCCCAGTAAAGACTTCTATATGTATACTTTTGTTTTCATCATTTATTTTCTACTGAATCGAATGTTTGTTATTTTATTTGATTGCTTTTGGAATAATTGATTAATGGGACAATGCTTTGTAATTTTGTTCTCAAATGAAATTTCAAATTTGCTTTGAAAACGTTTTAATGCAGATGAATTTGCAAATTAACAGTGGATTCATACATTTTTGTGTATTAATAAATGAATTTTTTTGTCGGCTTCTTTCAACAATGTAAGAAGCTATCACCCATGTGAATATGTGATGACTTATAATCCAACCATTGTTTTACGACCGAAATCGACTATTTTCACTACAAGAAATTCAACATTTAGTGATGGCTAAAGATCGTGGATAAATGTTCATTTATCGTTGGTATAGGGCGAAAAATCTATACCGACATCACTTCTTTCCGTGGAGTATAATTGGCTACCACCAACGAATTTTTTCCATTACTAGCATATAGCTACGGATTTTTAGTTGATGGTAAATATCATTTAGTTATACCTATGGCCTGTCACTGTAAGTACAAACCTTTGTTGAAAACTTATAGTTATAAACTTTGTTAGCTTCAGATATTTTCCGTCATTATACAGTCTAGTGACATCAAAGTCATACAAACTTTGAGTTATATTATTTATGTTGGATTGTGTCATTCTTCACCTGTTTCTTTTTAATTGCTTGTAAGTGAAGATTAAAATCAAATACGAATAGTGTTTTTCAGAACAAAAGTGCATCAACTATAAAAGAAATATATTGTTGACACCACAACTTTAAAAAATAATGTATTAAATTATATAAATAAAATCATTATTGATAGTTAATTGTAATAGTGACATTCACTAATTGTTATTAATCAGTACAAAATAAAAATCTAGCAATAGCAGTGGCAAAAATTATGTGGTGGTGGTTGTTGATATTGAAGATGTTTGCAGAATCCTCCTTTTTCATGGCCGTAATGTTTGCAAAGGCAGTCACAACATGTATCATGTTGGCCAGGAACACAAGCTCCGACATAGTTGTCGGTACATTTGTACACCTTACCAAGTTTAGTATTTGGTGGGCATTGAGACGGCGGCCAAGTCACCCCTGCCGGACATTGAGCAGCATCCGTTTTAACATCATCACTGACCACTTTCTCCGAACCTATTCAACGCACTTAAATTTTTAGTATAAGATGTTTCACTAGTATTATTAATATTTCCGTGAATATAATTATGTTGGTAAAAACATTGTATATAAGATTATTCTTAAACATATAAATGATTAGATAGATATAAACATTAAGAAATTGATCTTACCCAAGAATAGGATGGTCACGACCGCCATGGTGGTGGCAAAGAGTGGAAGTAGTCTGATTGCTCTAGCCATTTTTGAATTGAAAGTGGTACTTAGGAATAAAATTAGTGTTAAACGTTTGTTTTTTGTTACAAAAGAGGGTAGGATAAATCTTATTTATAGGCAAGGGACCAATTTAGATTCATGCATTCAATTAATGCATATTAAAAAATTGTTTAAATATTTTGTTATGATAATTATAAAATCCTTCCTTACCAAAAAAATTTATATAAATTCCTTAAGTATTATTCAAAATATTTAAATTTAATTTGTTTAAAATAATATTTACTTAATTCATTAAATACTATTCATTGTAAAATTTAGAATATAGGAATTGACCAATATTTAAAATTAGATTAAAATATAAAATTAATTAATAATTATTTCTATTAGTGTGTATATAACTAATATATTTAGAAAATATGGTAATTAATCATATTGGTCAACTAAATATTTTGATATTCAAGTATAATAAAATAGTTTTGTAGAATAGTCATACTGGTCAATTAAATTTATAATTTTGAAAAACGTCTTACATTCATAATTGAAAAATATTTGATATTAAAATTTTACTGAAGCATAGTAAAATATTTTTAATTTATAGGATTTAATATATTATACTTTTTTTTTATTACAAGAAAGAAAAAGAAAAGAAAGCAACAAAAAGGGGATTATTCTCCATAAAAAACTACTCCTCTCGCATCAGCGGAAAGCAAGACTAACAGCTTACTGAGAGGTATATAGCAAACTTCCCAACATAACTTGCTACATTAATGTAATGTTTTTTAAGAGTATTTAAATTATTTTATAGCAATACTAAAAATATAATTAAATTTGTTAGTCAAGTCAATTCCTCAACATAACTTGCTACCTTTTTTTTGTTGACAAACAACATAACTTATTACCTTAATCATTTTGAATTTGTCATTTGTAATTCCATTTCAGAGGAAGCACTTTATTCATTCTTAAAAATTAATGAATTATAAATGAATAATTATTTTTTGGTCGAGATTGGGTATGCATCTTCAAACACAATGACTAATTCAAATCATTTTTTTAGTTTTTATTTTGTATTGCAGAATATAGTGTGATATATATGTTCTCAACAACTAAAACTGTAAAAAAAAAAGGAGAATCAAAATTTTCTTTTTCTTCTAACAAATCTACACATAATTAGTCTTTCTGAATTCTGAAACAATGTTAAATAACAACAATCTCTTATACTACTATTTAGACGACTCATCATGTGGACAATATGATTATAAAAATATAGTCATCTAAAATATGATATGCAATTTTCAATTTATTTTGGGGTTATCATGATATTGATATGAAACTTTCACTGTTGTTAGTGATAACTAATCTTTGTGGGGACCTGATGGGCACACAGTGAGTTATGACCTCGAAAATAAATTTCATCGGAGAACATGTGAGACACACAAGGTTAGTTCTCCCTTTCCAACCGAATTCCATCGGGGAACCATTTTAATTTTACTACTGATTTGAAGGGATTCACCTTGTGTGTCTCAACAAATAACAACCAATAAATTGTGGTCGATCTTTATTTCGATAGACCCATAAGTGTGCCACACCGCGTTCCGAGGTATTGTCCGCTTTGAGTTTGCCTTGAGCCTTCACAGGTTTATCCTTTGTAAATGCGCCTCCTTGAATTAAGGCGTGTGGGTGTTGTATATAAACTACTCTTAATCTCGAATTTCAAGCAATGTAGGATTTATTGGATACATTGGAACAATCTCCATTCTAAAATGGTTTAAATATTTAGATCTTTATATAGTAATATATTCAACTTTGTTGCTTCTTGTTAGGCTAAATCTAAATTTATAAGTTTGGTTCAATCAAGGGGGGAGGGGAAATGAGGGGAGAGATTGTTAAGGAGGTGAAGTGAGAGAAAATATAATTTTTTTATGTTGACGAAATGAGAGATTGCTCCTTATGTTTTTTGGTTCAGGATAAAAAGTACATTCATTGTTCCCTCCCCTCTCTTCGTTAAAAATTTGAACCAACTATAAAAATTTAAAATATTCTCTCTCTTCCGCTCCCCTCCAAAAACTCCGAACCAAATAGGTCTAATAGTTAGCATATTTTTTGTTCAGAGATTGTAGTATTTTTTAGTTACCTAATAAGTAGTAATAATGTTATTTTTTGGTCAAGAAGATTGTAGTTTATATTTTTTGTTCAGAGATTATAGTTATTAATTCCTAAAGAATAGAGATAAAAATATTCCTAAAAAGTAGGCCAAAGTTATCGTTTTATTGGTACAACCTACGTTATCATATTTAGGTCTAGACCATTGGTCAAAACTCAAAGCTCAAAAGGAGAACCGCATTTGGTAAGTTCTGGTACTCTATCATTTCTCTCTTGTCACTGGTAGAATATAACTCAGTATACTATATCAAATGTCAATATTTTGGGTCGAGTGAAATTTGGTTTTTATCTTTTTACTTTTCATAGAAAGAAATTTAGTTTTTATTACTCTTTTCTTTGTCTTTGATATATGATATGATGATGAATACTCATCCATTTTCATGTACTTCATGTCACTATTATAAATAAATTTGCTTATAATAATAATTATATGGAGTAGAAAAATATAATCAAAGTCTGAATTTTTTTTTGTTATTAGACTCCTCGCATAGTTTCTTTGATTTGCTACTTTGCTAGCCGCCCTGTTGCCATTTTTGGGGGTTGTGTAATATACAGATTTAACTCGAGATTTTAACAACTTATGATTTTTGTGGTGCTAACTTAATTTAATTTGAATTCTGCACCTATTTTGGATTGGTATTTTTAAGAAAAAATCAGTCGTTTTATTCCCGTTTTTTATTTATTAGCAAATTCATTTAATACCTTAAATATGTAAGAAGTAATATAATCATTCTAATAATCCATTTGAGTTGGTCTAGTAGTGTTGATTTGAGTCATTGGAGTCGGTCTTTAGGCCGGCTACCGAACTTAAAAATAAAAAGAAAAATATAATCATTTTAATTTTTGAATGTATCAAATTGCAAATAGATGTTTGTAATTTTATAAACCAATGTGTGTAATTATATAATGAATTCAAGAACCCAAAATAGTTAAAAAAGACACACTTGATGATATGTTTATAATTTCAATCCACTTAGAAACTATAATATTAATGACAATATTTTACACTATACTCACTATTATCGTTGTTGTTCTATATTAGTCTTGGATTACCTTTTAATTTTTTAAACATTTATTATCTTTAACAATTTCACTAAAGTTAAGTTTATATTTCTTTCTCATTATATGAGTTTATATTTGTTATTATACTTTTCTCTTTAATCTATTATTTTACATTTTTTTTACAGATGTTTCATGTCCTTGGGCAAGGTCCTTTCCAAATTATTTACTAGCAAAACACCAAAACCAAATGGACAATTTCAAAACTCATGAAGAAAAATCACCTCTCTCTTCAAATCCCAAATGGTTGCGTTTCATTTCATCATGCTTTCCATGTACTACTAGTGAACACCTCAAAAAAAATATTTATGAGGGGATAGCTGGAAATTCACTTGAAGGTCAAGTTTTAGTTGACATTTTCTATGATGCCGAAGAAATATTTGATGAGACTATTGAAGATGAATCTTCATCATCTCAATTGAAACTCGGCGATCGAGGGAGGGAAAATCTAATGGCAATGGAACTTGCTAAGAAGAAGAATTGGAAAAGATGTCATAAATCATGCAGTTTGTTGCCCTATATAATCCAGATGCTCTCTCTATGCTTCTTGTGGCGGAATATGTGGTCGCTTGGTTATTCCCCAGTAAAGACTTCCATACTTATACTTTTTTTTTCTATCATATATTTTCTACTTAGTCAAATGCTTTATTTTTTATTTGATTGCTTTTGGAATAATTGATTAATGGGACAATGCTTTGTAATTTAATTTTTTTTTTTTGGTATGGTGCTTTGTAATTTAATTTGTTCTCATATGAAATTTCAAATTTCCTGTCTCTCACATATATATAGGAAAGATATTTGTCGTATTGAAGGTTATTGTTATTGCGTATATTAGATTTAGTGAAAATGTTAAAAAAAAATAATCATATTTTTAGATGATAAAATCAAGTCAACTCATTTGTAGTTTTGCAATTCGACAAATTTGGTTTTGAAAACGTTTTAATGCAGATGAATATGCAAAATAACAGTAAATTCAGTGGATTCATACATTTTTGTGTATTAATAAGTGAATATTTTTTGTCGGCTTCTTTCAACAATGTAACAAACTATCACCCATGTGAATATGTGATGACTTATGATCCAACCATTGTTTTATTACGACTGAAATCGACTATTTTCTCTTCGATCTCTAAACTATTGAAGGAGAAGAGAAATGTCTTCATTGGATTCTCCAATAGATTAAAGACTTTGGTTGATTCTAAGATGGTGGTTAATCAATTGAATTCCATGAATGTGACTGGATCATACTGTATGTTGTTTGTATTATTAATGTCCGTCGTGCTAGCTTGCTATTTGAACTAACCGTCAAAACTTCAGTGTATGATTTTATCACTAGACAAGATAATATTGTAGCTCATTAGATAGAGCAATGTTGCCTATGGTTATCCTCAAGAAACTTTACCTTTCATTTTACGTTGACTTAATTAGGGTGCATTTGTTATAAATTTTTTTTTGACAAAAACATAATGATTTAAAGTTGTCTCATCCTTTAAAGTGTCTCCAATTTTACGAGGAAAATAATTATTACGTTCGATGATGAAAACTTTAATCTTGACCAAAACAATGAGTTACTTGATTGTTTATTAATTTTGTTTATCCAAACAAAAATTGTACTAATATTTAATTTGTATTTTTCATATAATAATAAAAAAACAAAAGCGAAGACTTAGTTCCTCACATATTTCATTAATTTGAGTGACTGATATAAGATAATTATGAGAGATCAAAGTAAATCTTCATTTATTAAATGTTAGTTGATTTAATTGTGATTGACGTTAGACTTGATAAGGTGAACTACTGTTTGATCGCAGCAACTGCATTTGGAAGGAGACTGAAACAATTTTATACCAAGATTTGTCAGAACTCTGGACTATTAGAAGCTTTTTCCCCTAGTTGTCGTTTTAGAAAAAAATATTTGTTTTTAATTATTTGTCGTTTTGACAATTTATGTTATATTTTCTCTATTATACCATTCATACTAATTTGTTTGTAACAAAGTTTTTTTTTAATAAAGTTTGTTACAATTTATTTTGGTGTTTTTAATTCTTTTAGAAGAAAATAATTTATTGGTGGATTTAAATTAGAATATATATTCTAAAAAAAACTGAGTATAATAGGAAAATAATGTGTCAAAATATACCTTTAAAAAATTATACCTTTCTTTAGTCAAAAAAAAAATTATATCTTTTTAATTTGATTTTTTTTATTCTGAAAAAAAAAATTGGATTTATCCTAAAAAATAGACATAATTATATCCTTTTAAATAGAGGTATAGTTAATGTAAAGCATCGCGCAAAAACGCTAGGAAAACAGAAAATGAGAGACGAAAAAGCTTTCGAACTTGGTAAGTTTCCATACTTTATAATTTCGTTTTAGTTATGCTCTTTTATTTTTAGTAGAATATAGCGATGGTGTTATTATTATTTTGAGTTTAGTGATGGCCAAGATGATGTTAATAACCAAGTTCCATGAAATATTGTTATTAACCAAACCACCATGTTTCCTTCGGTTGTTTCTTAGTATAGCTTGGTGGAGAATTATTTTCACTAGGAATCAAACTTATTCACATTTAAAATTCAGATAAATTAAAGAAGAATAAAATTATAAATAAAAGAGCTCAATAAAATAGTTTCAATACATTTAGAAACTATAATGACAATATTTTACAATATACTCTGCTATGATTTAAGCACACTCTAGAAGAGCTCTCAACTTAAAAGATTAGTCTAATAAGTGAAAGAGTTTTATAGTTTAAATATCACATTAGACAATTTGATATATTCAATGTGTGAGACTCATAATATTGTCACGTCTTTTAAGAGTCGATATCCAAGCGGCTTTCACTTTATCGGCAGTTCGGCACTGATCTAATGGCAGTTCTTTTCGTGGTTCAATTGTTATGATTTAATCACATTAGGATAGCCGAACCCAAAAGACTGGTCTAATAAGTGGAAAAACCTCATGACTTTAATACTACCACATTAAACATTTTGATATACTCAACGTGAGACTGATGTAGTATCAAAAGTAAGTATAGTTTTATCGTATCCACAGGGACTGATGCGATATCGTAGCCGTTCAACAATTGATATAGTTTCAAGTATAGAGAAAAAATGATATTTGTTTAAAGTGATTAATTAAAATAACGGTAAGTGATGACAAGATTAACAGAGAGATAAAATTGCTGGGATTAGACTTCACTACCTTAATCGTATGTCCTCTCTTAATCAGTTATATAAATCTTAGCTATTTACCAAAATTATCACGTATCGCTCACGTACGTGTCCGTGTCCAGATCACGACGAGAATCCCGTTTATATCTATTAACCCCCGATGTCTCGGGTGAATAATCGATACACCGGCTTTACCGTATTGCTTAAACTCCGATGTCTCGGATGAATACACAACACAATAACATTAAGATTCGATACTATTTGTGAATATTAAACCCAAATCTATGTCTAGAGTTTAGAGTTTAATAGATATTATCCTAGATCATTGATTCAAAAGGTATATGTCTATAACAATTCAAATCTAAAGATAAAACATGTAAATCAAAGATAACATCAACTTTGATAAATAAACTAAAATTCATACAACACCATGATCATCAAGAACACATACTCACAAAATAGCCAACCTAATCCCAACAAAAGAGAAATTAGCCCTTCATTTTCATGAGAACTTTACAAAGATTAAGAAGAAAAGAGATGAACAAACATAGCAATGATGATGTCTCAACTATTGTAGTGCATTCACCTTCAAATCTCCTTGAATCTTGCTCCTTGGTGTTCCTCTCTGTTTTTCGTACTGTTTGGATCTTGGGAGAGGTGAGTTCTCTCTAAAAAAATCTGTTTTGAAGGCTATTTATAGCAAATATGACTTTTCAATCTCGCTGGGCGAGCTACCCTCGCTGGGCGATAGGATGTTTCTTCATCTGTGGGTTTTCTGACACGTGTCCTCATCAAACCGCCACAGCTCGCTGGGCCACCAAAAGCTCGCTTGGCGAGCTCAGCTCGCCAGAGGTCGCCAGGCCGCGAGCAATTCTGCTTCCGTCGCCAGGTGGTCGCTCAGCCACGGGTCGCCTGGCTAGCCAGGGCTGGCTCAGCCACGGTGACAGCAACTGATTTTTCTGCATTTTTCTGTTTTGACCGCACTTTGAGCTCGCTTAGCCCGAATGCTGAACTTCATTTCACTCTTCATTTGTCAAGATTCACAAGGCAAGCACAAATGCCTACAAAATGGTTGAGATTAGGTACAAAAAAACACAATTTGGCTATTTTCTAACAAAACATAATATCTACATCTTAGTTGGAGTTTTAATATGAAATCGTATTTAAAACAAGTCAATAAGTGCCTAAATTGTATATGAGATTTTACTACTTTTTGGCACTTATCAACTCTCCCCAACTTAAAACTTTGTTTGTCCTCAAACAAAAGTCCAAAACAAACTTTCACAACATGGCTCAAACATATTTAGTGCATAATTCATTCAAGCTTTGCAATCAACCAAAAACTTTTAAATTCTTTCAATTCTGCATGATTCAATTTGCTGCAAGTTCAAAATCAAGCATTCATTATCATCAAAGAATCAATTCATGAATGTGAAATAGTTTCAAGATTCAAGTAAGATTTCAAGCTTTCCAAATCAACAAGATAATCAACTAGAATCACAATCCTCACAAGTGTTTCAACTCAAAGGTGGAGTGTTTCTCTCAATCCAAACAACGTGTTCACAACAAATCAATTCAAACATACATCTTAGCATAATCACAAAACATGCTATCAATCATGGATCACTAAGGACTTTCTTAAGCTTGTAATGGGGCTAGGCTACAAGAAATCATTGTTTTTCTTTGGATTCAAAGAGCCTAAGGATGAGAGAGCATAATTCTTGAGTATTTTCATCACATAAGCTATTCACCCTCTTTCACTTTCCCCATTCTTTACTTTTGGTGATTCTTTTGTTTTGACACAATCTATATTAATTGATTTTCCTTTTGTAATACTTTTTCTTTGATTTTCAATTGTGTGTCAAATGACTTTCAATTTTTTTTTTTCTTTTTTTCTTTTTCAATCACCATCTTCAACATTTCATATTTCTCAACTACCTCTTCCTTTTCTCAACCAAATAACCTCTTTCTCCCCAACTTGTTTTCAACCCTACTTAAACTTAATGCTCAATCATCCTAAGGCAAGGTTTAAGACATTGTTTTTCCTTTTTATGGTTCAAGGGTTCACAACAAACAAATTTTCAAAAATAAATATTTTTGGCTCAAAGGGGGTGCAAGGGATCACACTCTCACAAAGGTAGGTTATATTTGGCCAAAGTAGTTGCACTCAATTAGAAAAATGGCCTTGATCATATCCATGACATCAAACACATCAAGTAATAGCAAGATTCAGTTAAAATCAACAGAGTTAAACACAATTGTCGGCTCTCAAATATATAAACAATGGAAGGTTCACACAATCTCACCCGGCTAGGTCTATGTGATTCATAATCAATTAATCATGTTAAGAAGGAATGAATGAAATCAAATTGAATAAAGCTACTTAGTTCAAAATCATCCTATCATTCAAAGACAATCACAAAAACTTGACCTCAACTATAACAATTAAAAAAAAAATTCATTCTAATCATGCATTTGAATTTGATTAATCACAAGCCTAAACTTTCCAATTCACGTGCACATTTATAGCAATCACAAGAGTCTAAACCATGTTTGTTCACAAAAATTCAGTCATACTTTGCAATGAAACATAAAACATGAATTTAAATGACTGAAACAATAAAATGTCACTGTATATGGCGTGCTTTAATCCTCTGCTTCTGCTTTTCTTTCTTTTCAACAATTGTGGATTGTCCTCATGCCAAGAAAATGAAGTTCTTCCTGCATTTACAACATGGTAAACCATACAATCCTATGCTTTTGTCAGAATTTCCAAAAGCTCTGATAACCTCGCTGAGCGAGAAAAGTCTCGCTGAGCGACCATAGCAGAAAACAAAGTTTCAAGTGAAATCCATACCAATTCAAAAAATTTGCTTCCAAAAGTGACATAGGCATATAAAACAAAAACTATTATACAAATGCTGAATTAAAAATGCATGAAATAAAAGCTAAAAAAAAGAAAATTGGGTTGCCTCCCAACAAGCGCTTCTTTAACGTCACTAGCTTGACGCCTGTTTGGTTAGGGTGGCCAAAATGAGACGGAAATCACATCATCCGTCTTGTTCCTTTGGTTTGGGAGGAATTCCATGAACTTAAGATATAGATGTTGCGGAGTCCATATCCTCCTCAATTCTTTCATATTGAACAAGGCACATATTTCATCTACGACCCGATCAATCTCCACCTTGTTTTCAGTTACCCTCTCTTGCTCACATGATTTTTCCTTGTCAAATGATCCTTCATTTTCCTCTGCATCCTTCATCACTTCTTCATTATCAACAGTGTCATCCTCCTCGATACTTGGCCATTCTTGAGGAATTTCAACTTCATGTGGTGTCTCTATTTCTTCCACGACTACACCACATCCTTCAGACATTATTTCTTCCTCATTTTTTTCAACACATTCAACACCCTCTCCACATTTCTCATTCTTTGTAAGAATGTTATCTTTCACATCAAAAGTTGTTGGAGTGTTGGTTTGAAATGTTCCTCCTTGGTTATCATTATTGACTAACAGTTTAGCCAACTGACCAAGTTGATTCTCAAGATTTTTTAATGCAGCATTATTCTTTTCCTGATATTGTTGATTTTGTAGGTTCTGCTGCATCTGCATTTCCATGAATTTAATCATGGTATCCTTCAATCTAGCCTCTGAGTTAGCTTCTGACCCTATAGTTGATTGCTCATATGGTTCAAACGGGTAATAATATGGAGTCTGCCCATAATTTTCAAACGGATACTGTTGATATGAATCATATTCATCTGGAGTATAGAAGTTGTTATAACCACGATCAGTCATGGTCCTATTTGTGATGATGAATCTGAAAAGGATTGAACTTAACAAGAAATTTTTTTCTTTGACTAGCAAAGAAGGATTAGTGCAAGCAAAATATATACAATAAAGACAAATATTTACAAATACTTAAAAGAATAAAAACTGTTGCAATGCTCCAATATCTAAACGCCAGTCCCCGGCAACGGCGCCATTTTGATGTAGTATCAAAAGTAAGTATAGTTTTATCGTATCCACAGGGACTGATGCGATATCGTAGCCGTTCAACAATTGATATAGTTTCAAGTATAGAGAAAAAATGATATTTGTTTAAAGTGATTAATTAAAATAACGGTAAGTGATGACAAGATTAACAGAGAGATAAAATTGCTGGGATTAGACTTCACTACCTTAATCGTATGTCCTCTCTTAATCAGTTATATAAATCTTAGCTATTTACCAAAATTATCACGTATCGCTCACGTACGTGTCCGTGTCCAGATCACGACGAGAATCCCGTTTATATCTATTAACCCCCGATGTCTCGGGTGAATAATCGATACACCGGCTTTACCGTATTGCTTAAACTCCGATGTCTCGGATGAATACACAACACAATAACATTAAGATTCGATACTATTTGTGAATATTAAACCCAAATCTATGTCTAGAGTTTAGAGTTTAATAGATATTATCCTAGATCATTGATTCAAAAGGTATATGTCTATAACAATTCAAATCTAAAGATAAAACATGTAAATCAAAGATAACATCAACTTTGATAAATAAACTAAAATTCATACAACACCATGATCATCAAGAACACATACTCACAAAATAGCCAACCTAATCCCAACAAAAGAGAAATTAGCCCTTCATTTTCATGAGAACTTTACAAAGATTAAGAAGAAAAGAGATGAACAAACATAGCAATGATGATGTCTCAACTATTGTAGTGCATTCACCTTCAAATCTCCTTGAATCTTGCTCCTTGGTGTTCCTCTCTGTTTTTCGTACTGTTTGGATCTTGGGAGAGGTGAGTTCTCTCTAAAAAAATCTGTTTTGAAGGCTATTTATAGCAAATATGACTTTTCAATCTCGCTGGGCGAGCTACCCTCGCTGGGCGATAGGATGTTTCTTCATCTGTGGGTTTTCTGACACGTGTCCTCATCAAACCGCCACAGCTCGCTGGGCCACCAAAAGCTCGCTTGGCGAGCTCAGCTCGCCAGAGGTCGCCAGGCCGCGAGCAATTCTGCTTCCGTCGCCAGGTGGTCGCTCAGCCACGGGTCGCCTGGCTAGCCAGGGCTGGCTCAGCCACGGTGACAGCAACTGATTTTTCTGCATTTTTCTGTTTTGACCGCACTTTGAGCTCGCTTAGCCCGAATGCTGAACTTCATTTCACTCTTCATTTGTCAAGATTCACAAGGCAAGCACAAATGCCTACAAAATGGTTGAGATTAGGTACAAAAAAACACAATTTGGCTATTTTCTAACAAAACATAATATCTACATCTTAGTTGGAGTTTTAATATGAAATCGTATTTAAAACAAGTCAATAAGTGCCTAAATTGTATATGAGATTTTACTACTTTTTGGCACTTATCAGAGACTCATAACATATTAACTATTATTTACCTTTTAACTTCTTAAACATTATATTTAACAATTTCTCTAAAGCTAATTTTATATTTCTTTCTCATAATATATGAGTCTATATTTGTTATTATACTTTTTCTCTTTAATCTAATATTATATTACTTTTTTTACAGATGTTTCATATTCTTGGGTAAGGTCCTTTCCAAATTATTTACTAGCAAGTAGCAAACACACCAAAACCAAATGGACAATTTCAAAACTCATGAAGAAAAATCACTTCCCTCTTCAAATCCCAAACGGTTGCGTTTGATTTCATATTTTCCATGTACTACTAGTAAACGCTTCAAGAAAACTATTTATGAGGGCATAGAGAGAAATTCACAAGAAGATCAAGTTTTAGTTGACATTTTCTATGATGCTGAAGAAAATGTTCCAATATTTGATGAGAATTTTGAAAATGAATCTTCATCATCTCAATTGAAACAATCCTATTGTGCAATATGCACGGACAATAAACCTATTGAAGAAATGTTCGAAACCCGAAAATGTTCACACTCTTTCTGTAAAGATTGTGTTGGAAGCTATCTAGCTAAACAAATTCAAGAGAATATAGCAATGGTAAAATGTCCTGATTCAAAATGCAATGATATTTTGGAGCCTTATGATTGTATTTCAATTATACCAAAGGATGTGTTTGAAAGATGGGAAAATGCACTTGTGTTGTTAGGATCACAAATATTTTATTGTCCTTTTAACGATTGTTCAGCTATGCTAGTGAATGAAGGAGAGGATGTTGTGACGGTTTCAGAATGTCCAAATTGTGATAGATTGTTTTGTGCACAATGTAAGGTTTCATGGCACGCCGGAGTTGATTGTAGAGAGTTTCGAAGCTTGAAACTCGCCGATCGAGAGACGGAAGATCTAATGGCAATGGGACTTGCTAAGAACAAGAATTGGAAAAGATGTCATAAATCAAAATCATGCAGTTTGTTGCCCTATATAATCCAGATGCTCTCTCTATGCTTCTTGTGGTGGATTACGTGGTCGCTTGGTTATTCCTCAGTTGGGACTTCTATAATTATACTTTTACTTTCTATCATTTATTTTGTACTTAATCTGATGTTTAATTTTTAATTTGAAAAACTAAATTAGACCACATATAATAAATATCATTATTTTTTTAGTGAGACAAATTCAACAAATTTACGTGTTAATTAGTTTATGTGTTGAATCCACCTAGACAATAAATTTACTTAACAACACGAACTTGCAGCAAGAACAAATTTAGTGGACTGTGTTTTGTGTGAGGGGATACCTGAATCTACATCACTTTCTTTTCTTCTCTATAATTTTGCTTCTCTAGTTTGGAATGGTGTGTTTCGTTGGCTTCAGTTTGATTATGGCGATGCGTCAAAATGTGTTTATGCATATTTGTAATATATTTGTTGGTTTCTTTCAACAATTTAATAAGTTATCACCAATCTTTGATATGTGAATATGTGAAGACATTTCGGTCATAAAACAAAGATTGGATCATAAGTCATCACATATTTCACATATCAAAGGTGGATGATAATTTATTAAATCGTTGAATTCTTTGTATTCTCCAATATAGATTAAGGACTTTTGGTTGATTCTAAGATGATGGTTAATCAATTGAATTCCATGAATGACACTGAAGTTTTATCATAATGCAAGATAATATTGTGATTATGATTAGATCATTATGTTCCTATTGTCCTGTTTCCAACAACAAATTTTTGGTGTCTTGTTAATTTTTTTTTGTTTAATAGCCTAACTTAATATTTAGTTTTGTTTATAAAAAAAACAATTGTAGTAATATTTAATTTGTCTTTTTTATATAATATAAAAAACGAAAGTGAAGACTTATTTTAAAGTAAAATTTAGCATAATTAGTGAAAAGATCTTTTTATTTTTTGAGTGAATTCTAGTTTTAGTTCCTCACAAATCTCACTAATTTGAGCGACTAACATGAGATAATTATGAGAGATCAAAAAAAATCTTCATCTCTTACCAATTTTTTTTTTTATCTTTGATCAAAAATATAAATCTTTTTTTTTTTTTTTTACTAAAGTGATAAGATCAAATATATATATATATATATTTTATAATAAGATCATATATATTAGTTTTTCAAATTATTGGATTTATCCTAAAAAATAGACGACCTAATTTAACATTTTAAATAGAGGTATAGTTAGTGTAAAGCATCGGGCAAAAAGCTTAGGAAACAGAAAAAGAGAGACGAAAAAACTTTCGAAGTTAGTAAGTTTCCATACTCTTATAATTTCGTTTTAGTTATGCTCTTTACTTTTTTAGGAGAACATATATAGCGATTAGCGATGGTGTTATTATTATTTTGAGTTTAGTTATGGCCAAGATGATGTTAATAACCAAGTTCCATGAAATATTGTTATTAACCAATCCACCATGCTTCCTTCGGTTGTATCCGGTTCCGGTGGCTGATCTTGAGATTTTTAGGATTTAAAAGATAAAATTAAAAAATTTAATATAAAATTGATATTTTGAAGAATTAAAATATAATAAAATTGAGATTTTTATGTTTAAAAGTATAAAAAAAAATTAGTGCAAAAACTGAAATAAAATTGCCTCAGCTTTATTATTTTTCTGACTCTCCCAATGGTTGCTTTTTAGTAGCTTGGTGGGGAATTATTGTTAATTAGGAATCAAACTTATCCACATGAAAAATTTAGATAAAGAAGAATAAAGTTTTAAATAGAAGAATAAAATTCGGATAAATTAGGACTTAACTCGCGTTTTTATATATTAATAAGTGACAATATTTCATAATATATACTCACAATTGTTTTTTTATTTTTTATTATAAAATATACTCACTATTGTTGTTGTTGTTAGTCTTGGATAAATTACCTTTTAACTTTTTTAACATTTATTATCTTTAACAATTTCTCTAAGGGGGTTATTCAATTAGGATTTTGAGGGATTTTAATGGATTTTAAAAGTCTTGTGTTATTCAATCAAGACTTTTTTTTTTTTGCAATCCGTTGTTATTCAATCAAAATTTTTAATCAAAATTTTTTTTTTGTATTATAATCCCACAAAATCCTGTGTTAAGAATCTCACAAAATCAATATAATCCCACGAAGTCTTTTAAAATCTTCAAGATTTTTTTGTCAAAATAATCCCTTGAAATCTCAATCCAATAACCCCTAAAGTTAAGTTTATATCTCTTTCTCATAATATATACTATATATGAGTCTATATTTGTTATTATACTTTTTTACAGATGTTTCATATCCTTGGGCAAGGTCCTTTCCAAACTATTTACTAGCAAACACCAAAACCAAATGGACAATTTCAAAACTCATGAAGAAAAATCACCTCTCTCTTCAAATCCCAAATGGTTGCGTTACATTTCATCATACTTTCCATGTACTACTAGTGAACACCTCAAGAAAAATATTCATGACGGCATAGAGGGAAATTCACATGAAGGTCAAGTTTTAGTTGACATTTTATATGATGTTGAAGACACATTTGAAGAGACTTTTGAAGATGAATCTTCATCATCTCAATTGAAACAATCTTATTGTGCTATCTGCATGGAAGTTAAACATGTTAACGAGATGTTCGAAAACGGAAATTGTTCACACTCTTTTTGTGAAGATTGTGTTGGAAGCTATCTAGTTACAAAAATTCAAGAGAATATAGCAATGATAAAATGTCCTGAACCAAAATGCAATGATATATTGGAACCTTATGATTGTATTTCAATTATACCAAAGGATGTGTTTGAAAGATGGGAAAATGTACTTGTGGAGAATTTGGTGTTAGGGTCACAAAAGTTTTATTGTCCTTTTAATGATTGTTCGGCTATGTTGGTGAATGATGGAAAGAAAATTGTGACGGATTCAGAATGTCCACATTGTCATAGATTGTTTTGCGCACAATGTAAGGTTTCATGGCACGCCGGAGTTGACTGTAGAGAGTTTCAAAGCTTGAATCTTGGCGATCGAGGGAGGGAAGATCTAATGGCAATGGAACTTGCTAAGAACAAGAAATGGAAAAAATGTCCAAAATGCTTCTTCTATGTGGAAAAAAATGGGGGATGTAATCGCATTAGATGCAGGTACATACGATTCTCTTAATTCTACTTTCATTAATGATCATGATCATTTTTTACAAATATCTACAATGAAAGTTGAACTCATTATCTTGAATCAGACAAAAAAACTCGCACCTCAAGTGTTGACATTGAAATTTAAACTCATCTTCGGTCGATAATAATTAATTTAACATACAATTTCAATATTATTATAGGTTGACCAGAACTTTTATTTGGATTCTACGAATCCAAAATCAGTTCCGTATATGAGTATCAAGTGATGCGTGTTTGTCATTTCATCAAAAGATTAGAATAAAATAAAAAATGTTCATTCATTTAAACGATATTTAATTTCAAACAAGAGAAGAACATCTTACACAAAATTAAGAGGGAGGAAATATATTTGGCATTTTTATTTTTGGTGCTCACTAAATGTTATTGTTTATGTCTTTTAATCAAATTGCAGGTGTGGTCATACATTTTACTACGAAGAAGATGTTGTATCACAACTTGTAGACACTTTGTTGCCCTTTCTCTTTGTGCTCACTCTGTGCGTCTTGGGGTGGATTAAATGGTCAAGTGGTTATTCCCTGATAGAGACTTTTATATATTTATTAATTTATTGTATGATTTGTTTTGCAGTTGGTAGGATGGGTAATTTTTTACTTGATTTTTGTTGACAATAATATAATAATTGATCAATGGGACAATGCTTTGTAATTTTGTTCTCAAATAAAATTTGTTGTCTCTCATATCTTATAGGTAAGATAAATGTCGCGTTGAAGGTTATCGTGTATTAAATAATACGTCATGAAAATGTGAGAAATTGTATATTCTTATATGCTTAAAACAAGTCAACTCGTTTGTAGATTTGCAATTCGATAAATTCTATTTTGAAAACATTTTAATGCAGATGAATTTGCAAATTGACAGTAAATTCAGTGGATGCATATGTTTTTGAGTATTAGTAAGTGAAGTTTTTTTGTTGGTTTTAATTTTTAACAATTTTAAGAACTTAAGTTTTTTTAATTGGTGGAATAATTTACTTAATTTGATATAACTATGGCTATGAAACTTTATTATGGTGATTTGATATATTTTTGTTTTATTATTATCAAAAGGTTGGATTAATATATAACACTTTAACGAGACAAACTCGACGTGTTAAGTTTATGTGTCGAATTCACTTAGACGAAATGAATTTACTTAACAACACGAGCTTAACCCAGAGGATGTGGTTGAGCGGAGCTATCCCATTCTTTGAGGTGCCTCCAATCTAGCGAGGAGAATAGTCACAGTATCTGACAGTGGACACCCTGGTCTCGACCAAAAAAAAAAAAACAACACGAGCTTCCAACAAGAACAAATCTAAGGGTTCGAGGAGTATTTCAATACAGGAATCATCATCATACATTTTGGCCCTATACAGTGAGAAATTTTGAAAGCTAGGAACAATAAGAGTCTGTTTAGTGCACACATGATAAGAATAATAATATTATATATTATGTGTTTGATGTACACTCAATATTGACATGATAAGATATATTGATAAAAATTAAAATTGATTTTTTTTTATAAAATTAAAATTCATATACACATAAGTATCACTAAAATAAAATAAAATAAGGGAAATGTTAACATGTGCCCTTAGGGCAGGGCACATGTTAATGATCTAAATAAAGAAATATCTACATTGATTTTCGTGCATTTGCTTTAATTTTTAAACTTTTCATGTTTTCTATGCACAAAGTTTTAGAGAATAATTCTAATTTTGGATTCTTAACTTGTGCCCTTAGGGCACATGTTAACATGACCCATAAAATAAAACATAAAAAATATAATTTTTTTTAATAGTAGGTTAATGTAATCCTATCATGTTCCTAACCCAGCCAAAAATAAGAATTAATATTACAAAGAGTCAATTAAATAAACTTAATGATAGATTAAATTTATCATTTTCTATGAATTCTATCAGTGCATCAAACAAAGAATTAAAACAAAATAGAAAAAATTTATCATATATTATGTCTCTCTATCATGCGCATTATACACTGCAATAATAAGAAAGGTAAAGTATCTTGAGGACTTGTTAAATAATTGACTATACAGTGCAAGATTTTAGCTTATTTTACCTTTCATTTTTTTGGTAGCTAGGCTTATACTTTATTGATTAGCTGTTTATTAAATAATTGACTTTCGGTTGACCAAAAAAATAATTGACTTTCACGTCGACTTTGGTTCTCTTTGACAAATTTTCAATTAAATGTATGGTGTGATATGATTAGATTATGTTCCTATTGGCTATTGTCCTGTCCTGTCCAACAACAAAATTTTGGTGACTCGTTAATTATTTTTGTTTAATAGGCTAATTAGTATTATTAAGTCCCTCCAAGGTTCTTTTATATCTTTTTTATTTTAAATATTTTATTAAAATATTTTTAGATGATTTCTTCGGGATGTCAACATAGTTGAAATATTTTAGACGTGATATTTATACCTTTGTGACATTTTGTCATTAATAGTATTATTATATGTGAGTTACTTAATTTTATTTATTCAAACAAAATAAAATGACAATTATACAAATATTTTTTTTATAATAAAAAAAAAGTGAAGACTTATTTTAAAGTAATTAAAAATTAGCATAATTAGTGAAAAAGGTCTTTTTATTTTTTAAGTGAAAATTACACTAATTTGAGTGACTCACGTCAGATAATTATGAGAGACCAAAAAAATCCTCATTTTTAGTTTACTAAAGTGATAAGATCTTATATAATAGTTTTTCAAATTATTGGATTTATCCTAAAAAATAGACCTAATTTATCATTTTAAATAGAGGTATAGTTACGTAGTGTGAAGCATCGGGCAAAAAGCTAGGAAGAACAGAAAAAGAGAGAGGAAAAAGCTTTCGAATTTGGTAAGTTTCCATTACTCTATAATTTCCGTTTTAGTTATGCTCTTTTCTTTTTTAGGAGAAACTATACCCTATAATTTCCATGTCCTTTGTTGTTTCATTTTGCAAGTTTTCCATTTGGTTAGGAGACAAGGCAACTATGGATCGGACTCTTATAGAGTATAGTTTGGTGGAAAATCATTCTCACAAGAAATCGAACCTATTCGCATTTAAAATTCGAATAAAGGAGAATAAAATTATAAATAGAAGTGTTTAAATGTCGAATAAAATTGAAGAAAAAAAAACTGTTGAATATCTTTTAAATTTAGGTATAGATTTAAAGTTGAAATTAGACTAATATAGATTAGATTTGGTTTAATTCAAATTTATCATCATAATCTTAGATATTTACTTTTTCCCGTTTTTAAAATTGATTTTCTTTAACAATTTCTCTAGTAGCTAGCTTGTTTGGATGTGCGACAAGCAGCTAAAAAACACATGTTTATATGAAGTTGGGAATTTGAACCTCTCATTTAATTTCACGGCAAAATAGTACATTAGTTTTGAGGTTTAGGAGAGATTATTGTGACGAATGTGAGATGTGTTAAATCATAGGTTATTTAGAAAAGTGAACGTTGAACATTTTATACATGAAAGGACCCGTAAACTTATGTTTTAAAGTTTTGGTTAAAAATGGAGTATCCAACTAATTGTAAGATTCCTGTTAAACCTAATGTGTACAATCTCTCTAACTCCCCCCCCCCCCCCCCGATGTGTACAATCTCTCTAACTCCCCCTGTGACCCAGTTGGGATGCGATTTTCTAGATTGCCGCGGTTTAAAACCTCGCAACTAAACACATCCATACTAATTCTATATTTCTTTCTCATTCTTGGAATATATATTTCTTTCTCTAATAATACTTTTTCTCTGTATATTTTCTTTTTATTTTTTCACAGAACCATGGAAATTTACATAGTCCTAGCTTGCCATGGTATATCGGTATTTCTGTACATAATGACAGCATATTTTAGAGAAAACAAACCGATTGAGAAAAAGAATGCTCCTAAATTAATGCCAAAACTCGCCACGAATTGGATTAGTGATGGTAAAAACCAAAAAATAAATAAATTGAAACTATCCTTTTGTGCAATATGTATGGACGATAAACCTATTGAAGACATGTTCAAAAACAAAAAATGTTCACACTCATTCTGTTATGATTGTGTTGGAAACTATCTAGCTACAAAAATACAAGAGAATATAACAATGGTAAAATGTCCTGATCCAAAATGCAATGATACTTTGGAGCCTTATGATTGTATTTCAATTTTACCAAAGGATGTGTTTGAAAGATGGGAAAATGCACTTGTGGAGAATTTGGTGTTAGGATCACAAAAAATTTATTGTCCTTTTAAAGATTGTTCAGCCATGTTGGTGAATGATGGAAATCAAGTTGTGACGGTTTCGGAATGTCCGTATTGTAATAGATTATTCTGCGTGCAATGTAAAGTTTCATGGCACGCAGGAGTCGATTGTAGACGGTTTCGAAGCGCAGAAAAAAGTAAGAAGGACTCAGAATCGGAATTTGTGAAACTTGCAAAGAGAAAGAAGTGGAAAAGATGTTCAAATTGCAACTACTATGTGGAAAGAAGGGAAGGATGTAATCAAATGACATATAGGTACAAATAATTCTTTTAAGTTAAAAATTCTATTTTATTTTTAAATTTAAATAGCTTATTTAAATTGTGTTTTTAATATTTAGATATAATTATTTCTAATGGAGAGAATAGGTGAAAACAAAAAACATATATACGCATACATTTGCATATATTATACATTTTTTTTACTAGATATACATTTTTAAGTATTTTATTTTCATCTCAAAGAAATATTTATACACAATTTTGAATTTGTCCCGCAGGTGTGGTCATCAATTTTGCTATATTTGTGGATCCAAATGGAAGCCGTCGCATTATGAGTGTGTTGTTAATGTTAAACTTCCTCCATCTTCAATTGTTAGTGATATGATAAAAACTCCATGGCGCATGTGAAATTTCAAATTACAACGTTGCAAAATCAATTGATTGATGACTAGTCTATTTTGAAATCTAATTGTGATATGTAATTAGGATCTTTTAAGTAAGCGACAATATTATTTAGTTTTGTTATTTTTATTACTATATGCATTGACAGTGTAAAATTATTTTACACGTGCATCCAATTAAATCGCGCCATGTAAGTATTTATGGAGATTTTTTAGGAACTAACCTATAAAAGTGGCAATTTCTTGTATTTTGATTGGATGTATGTGTAAAAAAAGTTTACACCGTCAATGCATAACAATTAAACTCTATTTTTAACTTTTAATTCAAAAACCGAAAATGTTCACACTCTTTCTGTGAAGATTGTGTATGGAAGATAAACCCCCTCTTTATCAAGGAGCTGAGCCACCATCGTCACCACCACTCACCATTGTGACTTTCTTAGAGTTAAGACATTTGGACCGTTCACAACAGGATCCGAATAGAAATAGAAAATTTGGCAACATATCAGAAGATAAATTCATAAAAAGTACAAATCCATTGCACAAAGGTTGAATTGAATTGAAATTCATACAATCATACTCAACGATTTTAAAAACCTTAGAGATATCCAAGATTAACAAGAAAATTTGTGACAAGGAAACTTGATCATTAGACCTCGTGCAAATCATATGGCCTACAATTCTTTTTTTTATTAAGATGGTGATAGACGTTGTATTTGATAGAGAGATCACGATCAACAACTGAATTTGAGAGAGAAGTAAAATCACTTGATAATCAAACTTGTCTGAACTTGATTAGTCGATCCAATGGGACGGATAGCGATGGTGTAAACAAAAAACTTAAAGAAATACACCATGCCCAAAATAAAATAAAAAATATTTTCCCTAAGTTTTAAAAGTTTTATTTTTTACCTCAAAAAAAGATTTTGTTTTCATTTTAAACTCAAAATTTGCAAAATGGTACAAACAACCCTTTGAACTATCCTCATCATAAGTACCAAGATTCCTAAAATAATTACATCTCTATTGCAAACCCCACACGTTTTCTCTAATTTAAATATCCATAATTTGATCTTCTTAACTTTAATTTTCTCTCCTTCTCTCCTTAAGACATTTGGTTTTACCATCTTTTGGTTCCTTTCTTCACTTAACATTATCATGGGGCCAAAAGCCCAATATCAACACACTTTAAAATTTCAAAACTTTATTTCCCACCTTACAATAAATGGGCCACTTTTTACCATCCCCACCCCCCAAATGGCCATTATCCTTTTAAGTGCAAACAATATAATGATATAAAAAAATTTCCCTTTTACTATATATGTAAAGTGAGTTGAACTTGGATTCTCCTCTTTCCACAAAATTTCAAATTAATGTGGGAGGGGAGATGAGGAGGATTGAAATAAAGTTAAATTTGTGTTTTTAGGTCCCCACTATGAAGACTTATAGTTAAGGTCGTCAAGATTGGGGGAAGATATAGAAAATAAAGACAAGGTTGTTTTATTTTAGGTCCCCACCATTACAACTTGTAGTTAAGATCATCAATATTTTGGGACACATGAAAAACAACAGCTTGCTAAGATGGGTCACAATCCACCCAATTCAAGGAAGATGATGATTACATTATGGCATTTGTCATGATCTATGGAAAAAAAATTAGAAGCTTGTAATTAAAGTATGCAATAGAATTAATTAAAATGTACCTTACTTTAATATTATAAGTATTTAGTATTGTATGATGTAATATGATGATGCAAAGTTATTTAATAAGAATTGAGACAAAGTATCAATTTCAATTTTATGTTACATCTTGCTTTCTTTTGGATTTGCGATAGTGCATGCATTGATTCGCATCAATCACAACTTTTTTTGTTGCAATCTTTTTCATGACAATCACCACAGATATGTTTTTTTTTTTGAGTGAATATAAGATACTCAAAACAAAAAAAAAGTAATTAACAAATGATTCAAGAGTAAAAATAACATATGTCAAAATTCTCTAATGAATCGAATCAAATATTCTCTAATAGAAATAATAAGACTAATGAACTAATAGAACAAAAGAGAGTGTAATTTCATTAATTTTAAAAAGACTAATAGGTCTCGTATCAAACTTTCGAAATATCATACTCAAGTCTAAAAATTAAGACCGTGATATAAACTACACATTAAACTTTAAATCTTCAATATATTTATAAATTGAACATAAATTTAACTCGACCTAACTTATTTTCACGTCTGTCTAGTTCCCTTCTCTCTCCTATCTCATCTCCTTAATTTTTAGTTTATTTCTATATCTTTTTCATCTGTCTCCTCCACTAATTACATATTATCACTAGCTAGTTTGGATAATTGGATTCATCAGCCGAAAGTCAAGCATTGATATACTACTGGTAGATGGATTACAATTATATAGAGCTAGGGTGGGTCTTGAATAATCTTAAAGCACTAATAAACACATTTACAATGTATGGTTGATGTAACTCTCATGGGCCCATATTAATTAAAATAACCCAGTTACTGCACGATCACGGTTCATCATTCAAACAAACTAGTGGTATATTTTTTTTTTTTTTTTGTTGAATGAATGAAACTAGTACTAGTATATATAGTAGTAGTACATTATTTGTCAAAAAGGAGTAGTAACTAGTAAGTACATTATTTTGAACCGAGACAGTTGTTTTGGTTAACCGACAACACAGTTTCATATTTTGGAAATATTTTATTTTTTGTAATAAATACTAAAGCACTTTCTTTACACATATTTCATATTGATGAAAATATAAAATTATTGAAAAATTAATGTATTTAGTCTCTAGAGTTTTTCACCCGCCATAATATACTTTGTGTATCTCATGTGTATTTTGTGGTTATTCAATGGAGTTAGTTTGTCATTTGTTTGTTACGTTATTTGAGAGTTTGTCGTATCTATAGACCATTTTTAATGGTTAGAGTTAGTGATGTGCTTCGATTTGTTGTCAACTATTATTATTGGGGATAAGAGGACATGGTTAGGGTTAGATAGATTTAGCTTTGATATAACATTTGGTTGTGTGGTTTATTTGAAACTTCTATAACGATTTTAACTTTTGGACATGATTAAATTTTCCTCGTGAAAATAATTTATTGATAAGATTTATAGTCAATTATTTCTTTTTTACGAGTGGATATTGAACAATTACATCGTCACATTTAACAAAAATAGCTAAATCAATTTGAGATATTAGAAGAATAAAAAATCTATTTACAAGAAAATTACAAACATCAAAACTAATTTAATACAGAACTAGTTTATTATTTTTAAAATGTACTAGATTTTGTTGTCTGAACAGCTGATGGTATTTTAATTTTCACTGAGACATGACAAAGAATCGGTACCACACATGTTTTCTACTTTCTGTTTATGTAGAAAAAACACGACCACACTCTTTGCTCTTACACTGTAACATTTCTACAATTATAACAATACCTTACATCTTACCTGGGGGTGGTATATATAAGATTCTCCCACATTTCTCAATAAACAAATATTATAAAATATATATTAAAATGTACACCAATATAGTACTCCTCCGTATCACAATATAAGTCATTTTAGGAAAAAAATTGTACCAAAATATAAATCGTTTTATAATAACAATGCAACATTTAATACTAACTTTCTTATTATACCCTTAACAATTTATTACTCTCTCTTCTTTTACTTCTACAATTTATCTTTTCCATACCATTAATGAAGGACAATTTTGTAAACTAACTCATAATTTCTCTTTTCGATAGAACAATGATTACATTTCTTAATTTATGTGATATGGTCAAAACGACTTATATTTTGATACGGAGAGAGTAATAAAAATATAAAATTGTATCAAAAGTGTAAAATGTAATAGTAGAATTCCTACAAAATATCCCAATTAGTTAATTGGAAAATATTATTTTTCGAATCCACCAGCCAACACTACACAACAGAGAACAGACCTCCACCTCACTGTTTTCCTACTCTCTCAATAGTACAACAGCTGTCTTTACATTGCATCTCACCATCATAAACACCATTTATTTTTATACTTACCTTAGCAATAAACCTACCACTCTCAACTAATTTTAGTCATCTCTCAAACTCAACTCAGTTGTGAAGAATCAAGCTATAATCCTCTTTGCTATAACAAATTAACAACTAGAAATAAAATGCATATAAAATTTAAATCTATATAAAGTATTGTAATACTTTCTTTTCAACACTCATTAAAATTCATTTACTAAATTTGAATAAAACATATGTAAATCTACAATTTATGTTTAACTTATTTTCAAAATAAAAAAAAATCCACATTAATTTCAACTAATTAAAAAATAAATATTACAAAAAATATTGAAAAAAAAAGTATATATTCAGAGTTGAGGCTACATTATTTTTTTGTCTTTCATCATTAATTTAAGGCTTAAACGTCATTTTATTCTTTGTATGTACGCGAAATTTTGTTTTTGTCCATGTATGTAATTTTACTCCAAAACAGTCCCTGTATCGACCAAATTTTTGTTTCTGGTCCCTAAAGTAAAAATCTGCAAAAAAAAATCACATGAAACTTGAGAATTTTCCTGCAGATTTTTGGTATACATACAGGGACCAAAATGATGTTTAAGCCTTAATTTAATCTAGTTTAAGGGTCAATTTTGACATTAAATAGTTTTAAATTTTAACCCCTACAATTACAATTATGGAATCAAATTATAATGGTTTTTTCTTGTGTACCCCCACAAGATTTGGGAGTATTTACCTCCAACGACTTAAATTTTTTTTAATCAATATAAATTTTTGCAAAATACACCGTTGGATTAAAAGTTTATATCATATAGATCATTTGTGTAAAATTTCAGAAAAATTTAAAATCATTTGATATGTTATTTAGACGCATCAAAATTAACAATTTTTGTGATTTCTTAAACACTGTTAATCTTTATGTGTCTCAATAACATATCAAATGATTTTAGATTTGTTTAAAATTTTACACAAATGATCTATATGATATAAACTTTCAATCCAACAATGTATTTTATAAAAAAGTGTATCAATCAAAACTTTTTGTAGTAGATGGGAGTATTTACCCCCCCCACAAATCTTGTAGGAGTACACAAATTGACATCAATTATAATTCTTCAAACTAAATTCACCATCAATAATCATCGAACCAACTAACGATCCGTTGAAGTTACATTATACAATAACTATTGTAGTAGTAGTAGTATATTAATACACTCATAAGTGATAATACTAATAATCAAGTTCCCTTTCGTCCACTCATACTTTCACACACACTCTCACTCTTGACTAGTCTTGACTCTACTCTCACTCTCACACACATGCACTCATTCTCAAATCTACTTTATCTTCTTTAAATTTTCTTCACACCAAAACAATCCTTCCATTCCATTCACACAACACACCCCTCTCAAAATGTCTACATTTCCTTCCCTCATTATTCTCTTATTCTTCACCACCACACTCACACTTCCACCACCTTCTTTTTCTTCTTCACAAACCTACATTATCCAAATCCAACACGAATCTAAACCGTCCATTTTCCCATCTCACAAAAACTGGTACCAATCCTCACTCTCTTCAATAACAACAACACCCAACACTCTAATCCACACTTACGACACCGTTTTCCACGGTTTCTCAGCTAAACTCACACAATTAGAAGCTCAAAATCTTCAAAAACTCAGCCACGTCATCACTATTATTCCCGAACAAATTCGAAAACTTCACACTACTCGTTCTCCTCAATTTCTCGGGTTAAAAACCGCCGACAGAACCGGGTTGCTTCACGAAACTGATTTCGGGTCGGATCTTGTTATCGGAGTTATTGACACCGGGATATGGCCGGAGAGACAGAGTTTTAATGATCGTGAACTTGGTCCGATTCCGTCTAAATGGAAAGGACAGTGTGTTGCCGGAAAAGATTTTCCGGCGACGTCGTGTAATAGGAAGATAATCGGAGCTAAGTATTTCTCCGGCGGGTATGAAGCTACTAGCGGGAAGATGAATGAGACGAATGAGTATCGTTCGGCGAGAGATTCCGATGGACATGGAACTCACACTGCTTCAATCGCCGGCGGGAGGTATGTTTCTCCGGCGTCTACTTTAGGTTATGCTAAAGGTGTCGCCGCCGGTATGGCGCCTAAAGCTCGTTTAGCAGTTTATAAAGTTTGCTGGAACGGTGGTTGTTTTGATTCCGATATTCTCGCCGCGTTTGACGCCGCGGTTGCTGATGGTGTCGACGTCGTGTCGCTTAGTGTCGGTGGTGTTGTTGTTCCGTATCATCTTGATGTTATTGCTATTGGAGCTTTTGGAGCTTCTAATGCCGGAGTTTTTGTTTCTGCTTCCGCCGGTAATGGTGGTCCCGGCGGTCTCACTGTTACCAATGTAGCTCCTTGGGTGGCAACTGTCGGTGCTGGAACAATTGACAGAGATTTTCCTGCTGATGTGAAGCTTGGGAATGGTAAGATTATACCTGGAGTTAGTATCTATGGTGGACCGGGTTTAACTCCGGGTCGGATGTACCCGGTTGTGTATGCCGGTAACGCCGATAACGGTAGCGGTGAAGGTGGTGATGGTTATTCCTCTTCACTTTGTTTGGAAAATTCTTTGGATCCTAAGTTTGTAAAAGGAAAAATTGTTGTTTGTGATAGAGGAATTAATTCAAGAGGTGATAAAGGTGAAATAGTGAAAAAAGCTGGTGGAATTGGAATGATTTTAGCTAATGGGGTTTTTGATGGTGAAGGGTTAGTGGCCGATTGCCATGTGTTGCCCGCTACTGCGGTTGGTGCAATTGGCGGCGATGTAATCAGGAGTTACATTGCTGCACATAAGTCGCAGTCGGTGGGGTCATTACCGACTGCGACTATTGTGTTTAAGGGAACTAGGCTTGGGGTTAGGCCAGCTCCGGTGGTTGCATCGTTCTCAGCGAGAGGGCCTAACCCTGAATCGCCTGAGATTTTGAAACCAGATGTTATAGCACCTGGATTAAACATTCTAGCTGCTTGGCCTGATCGAGTTGGACCTTCTGGCATTGCTTCTGATCATAGAAGAACCGAATTCAACATATTGTCCGGTACATCGATGGCTTGTCCTCATGTTTCCGGTTTAGCCGCTTTGTTGAAAGCAGCTCACCCTGATTGGAGTCCAGCTGCTATTAAATCAGCTCTTATGACTACCGCTTATACCGTCGATAACAAAGGCGATGCAATGTTGGATGAGTCCAACGGAAACGTTTCATCAGTGTTTGATTATGGAGCAGGACATGTTCATCCAGAAAAAGCATTAGATCCTGGTTTGGTTTACGATATTTCGGTCGATGATTACGTTAATTTCTTGTGTAACTCAAATTACACCACTAAGAACATTGAAGTGATCACAAGAAAAACTGCAGATTGTAGTGGTGCTAAAAAAGCAGGACATGCTGGAAACTTAAATTATCCAACATTATCTGCAGTTTTTCAACAATATGGTAAACACAAAATGTCTACACATTTTATTAGGACTGTTACCAATGTTGGTGACCCAAATTCAGTTTACAAAGTAACAATTAAACCACCTGAGGGAATGGTGGTAACTGTGAAACCAGATATACTATCTTTTAAAAGGGTTGGTCAGAAATTGAATTTTCTTGTTAGGGTACAAACTAGGGAAGTTAAACTTTCACCTGGAAGTTCTTTAGTGAAAAGTGGTTCTATAGTTTGGTCTGATGGAAAACACATTGTTACAAGTCCTTTGGTTGTGACAATGCAACAACCTCTTGATTAGTGTTTTTTGAGGTTTTAGTGTGTGTGTAGAAATTTTGGCATTTTATCCCATCTTGTGATAAAAATAGCTCTATATGTACAATAGGGAATGTGTTTTTTTCAAGTGTTGAATTTCTAAGAAGTGGTGGAAAGTAAGAAAATGGCATGAAGGAGGAAAAAAGTTTCATAAAAATAGAAAAAAAAAATTGGAATAGTATATGTATGTATATCTTTGATCTTTGATGTTGTAAAATTAAGAATGTTGTGTTTGGAATAGAACATGTATATTGGAAAAATTCATATCCTTTTTGAGTAAATTATGTTGAACATTTTTTTTGGTATATTTAGTTAAATATTTTGGTAAACCCATGTGCATAAAGAAGATTGGTAATGTTTTTATGCAGAAAGAAGCTTTGTGGTTGTAATGTAATCTAACTAACAACTACTTCAAAGAAGAGTGGATACTGTGATTGTGACAAAGAGGACAAAGATTCATCAAAATATATTTGAAAATTATTTTATTTTGTTGGTTCTCTCTTGTAATGATCACATGATATACTGTGAGTCTGTGACCATGCAAAAACAACATTGGCAGAGAATACCCTACTTTTTTAAATAAGCATCTTGAAGGGTTTTTTTTGGACAATATTGAAGATATGTTTATTATTATTGACTAGTAGGTTGGCAATGAATTGAAACAATTTAAAATTAGTTGGAGACTTCATGTTATGTTTAATTTGTTGAATTTGGTTGACAACATTTAACTATGATTTATAAACATTAAGCATCATCTAATTCAACCTCTAACATGGTCAATACTCAATAATATGTTACTATAAGTATAAGGTGTGATATTGCATTTTTTAGCAAAGTTGTGATTAAGGTTTGCTTTCTTTTACTTGAGTGATAATAGTACATTTCAAATGAACATTTTTAATGCACAAATCACACCAAAACAATTTCCATGGATTTATACTCTCTCCTTTTTATTATACGAGGGAGGCTATTAGGCCGAGTTACAACTGAATACGACGATTAAAATAAATATTAACAACATTCTGCCGTAATAGGTTAACATCCGACGATGTATGAATCATGCATCTCATTCATTTTTCTCTTATGTGTCTCTTTTAATTTTAGTTTGAGAGGAGACACATTAACCAAAGATTAAAGTTTTTGTTGACAAAATATAAATTAATAAAGTTGATGACCTTATGTCCTCGTGTAAACTTTTGGCTAATTTTAGTTTTTGTAATTAGAATCCCAATAAATCAACAATTATGAACAGGTTATGCTAACTTTATGTGCAATGTTTAAAATTGATGATGCATCAAAAGCTCAAAACTGAAATTGACAGGCAAAACACACGGAATTCGAATGATGAAAGCTAAAATCAAAGAGAATTTAAAACAAAGCATCTTAGCTGGAAAAAGGGTCATTGGAATATAAATTGATTTGCCAACACAGTCACAATTCTTTATTTTTTATAAGCTGCTTCTTTGTCGTGTGTGGTGTGTATCATTAGGTTCCTTTTGTGTTTTGTTTTTCTCTCCTTAACAGAACTTTAAAAAAGATAATTAAAAATTAATATGAATATAATTGACGATGAAGTGTTTTAAAGTATGTTTGAATAGAGATATTTTTAAGTTCTGATTGATAAAAAAATAGAGTTGATAAATTAGCTTATAGAGAATGAACCTATAATTTATAAGTTAGTTTATAGTTTATAGCAGAAAAATTAATTAATTGAATTTATAGTGTTTGATAAAATTAACACTTGAATTGACTTATAGATATAAAATAATATAAAAAAAGTTAAATTAATACTTATTTTTTTGAAGCATATAAAAGTATAAAATTGGAGAAAATATGATAAGTTGTAAGCTCATAATTAAGCTAGTTGAAATAGCTTATAAAAAATAAGTTATAAACTATAACTCTTTCTGAAAATGGTAATACCAATCAGGTCTTCTTCATCATTAAGTTTATAAGTTATAAACTATAAACTTAAATTTTAGTCTCCTGAAATAGAGCCTTATCATTGAATCATATCCCACCAATTATTAAAACATTTTCAATAAATTTCAAAGAAGCTAGTTTATTCGCACAAAACATTATTTCTCTTATTAAAGATATGAACATGGACGGATCCATGTTAAGGTATAGTGTGGCTTTAGCCACACCAAAAATTGCCTATTTTTTTATGTTATATATATTTGTATATGGTAAACTACTAATTTAATTTTATAAGACACTATTGTCTTTGTGATTATCTCAAAAAGAGCATTGACTTTATTAATTTGTTTAATCAGATTCTATATTTAACCACTTACTATTAATTAAGTCCTTATATTTTAATAATTTACTATCAATTTGGTCTTTAACTTTATACACTTACTATCAATTTAGTCCATAACATAATTTATCAGATTAAGGGATATTTTTTTAAATATTCATAAAGTTAATTAGAGACTTATAACCATGTTTCCGACCACCACTATCAAACTCAAGCTTCCAATATACGATATACAATGTCTATAGACCCGTCCCTGTATACTAGTGACAATGAAAGAAGAAGAAGAAGAAGAAGAAGAAGAAGAAGAAGAAGAAGAAGAAGAAGAAGAAGAAGAAATGTTGTATTTTGCGTGTTGTTTAGACTAAAAATTACCGTAATTATGTGTTATTTTAGCCACAACATTATACAATGTCTGGATCCGTCCTTATATGAGACACTTAATTTGAAGTGTATAGTGTGGAAGCAAGAATGCAAGATGAAGACAATTGCACCATTTACTTCGCAGCTTTCAAAGAACTAAATTAACAAATGAAAAATAATAAATCGCCAAAGAAGAATCACACACCAAAACCCTCAAAAACTATTATATATCCTATATACTAAAATGATAGAGGCTAAAAATTCATAACTAAAATAAAGTTATATAATATAAGAGATGACCAAATTAAATGGGTGTAAGATATTAGCTACTAAACTATGACATTTTTATTTATATCCATTCATCCCTATAGTGATTCCTCATGATAATTTTATAAGTTTCCCTTGCATTTTTTGCTCAATTGAACCTTGCATTTTTTTATGATCTTTCGGGGACTAATTTTACTCGAGATGTTTATGTGTATAAGTTTTCTTTTGACTTAGGCCCTCTCTATTTCCAAAAAAAACAACAAAAGAGGGGGTGAATAAGAAATAATTAGGGTGCAATGAGAAACCTTTATTGCTTATTTGAACACGAACACTTATTAGCTTTGGATTAGTAGAGTCCAAGATGTTGGCTTTTTACAATGAGACACAATTATGTGGACTGGGGACAATTTTCTCCACCCTAAATGAAATTTATTTGATTTGGTTTCCACTTTATTGCTGAAAAAAAAATGTCTAACCAAAATAAACATGATTATATTTGGGTTGATTTGGATTAAGTCATTGAATTTGACACTAAAACAGTAGAAATTGTAAGAATTATAATTTGATTCTCTTTAAAACTACAACTTTTTTACTCTCACAACTTCATCAAATGCCAACTTTAGTTAGCTAATAACAAAAGTTAGAATTGCTCACAACATTTTTCCGTAGAACTCTTCAAAAATCAAATTTTCAAAGTTTCAATTATTAGTACAAAAAATGTTACCTCCCTGAAAGAACATTTTTTACTATTCATAAGTTTTGTTATTGACTATATCAAAGGATTGTGAATAAAGGGTCTCTTTGATCTGCAAAATTTAAATATTGGACTGAATAGTACATGACAGTATAAAATAGAACAGCATAGGACAAATATATATGGTATCAACAAATTTTATCTTGTATGATAGATGTTTGGTGGAAAAAAAAATGTTATTTTGATGTTTTAGACAATTTGTTGTGTTGATGACAAAAAGTAGTCTCGTGGTACAGTGGGGGGCAAGAAAATTTGTTTTTGTCTAGTGTCTTGACCTTGGAAAATTTCTCTTTCGCCCCCCCTCACTTCTCTTTAACCCCCCTAAAACTCCAAAATGCCCTTGAAAATGGGCAAAAAATCCAGTTCGGGACATACGTCCCGAACCAAAGTTCGTGAAATACGTCATGAACCATGGGCGTTGCACAAAACTTGTACCCCCCATCGCGCGCGTGCTATAATTCGTGACCTATACTCCGAACAGGGGTTCGGGGTATACGTCACGAACTCAACCCTGACGCCCCCCCATGAAACTTACTTCGTGACCTATTTCACGAAGCCCAGTTCGGTATCTATAACCCGAACCGGGGGTTATATTTGACAGAACAGAATTAAAACCCCCCACTCCCTCTTTGTTCTAAACCGTTTCATACTCTCCTTCCCACTCTTTTTATCTGTTTTTTCACCAAATCCATAGAGAAACGTCCTAATCTTCCATACTAACACCACATTTTCGCTAGTTTTCATACTATCAAGTAAGTTTCTATAAATTTTAAGTTTTTTTTTCTATTTTCATAGGGTTTAGAACGTTTTGGGTTTGATTTAGGAATAAAATTTAATTTAATTTTGTTGTTTAAATTGATTAGTTTGTGAAGAAGGAATGGAAGTGATGTAGTGATGTTACTTGTTCTTGAATTTGTGTTTGAATTGAATTGTGAATATGTTAGTTGTGTTGTTACTTTGTGTTTGGTTAGATTAAGTAGTGATGTAGTGTTGTTCTTCAATATGTTAGTTGTTAATATGTTAGTTGATGTTGGTTGTTACTTTGTTACTTTGGGTTGGTTGTGAATATGATTAAGAATGAAGAAAATTTCAAGAATTGATCTATGTGAATTGAATTGATTAGTGTGTGAAGAAGGAATTGAAGTGATGTATTGTTGTTAGTTGTTTTTGAATTTGTGTTTTGAATGAGTTTGATTGAGTTTGAATGTAGTGATGTTACTTTGTGTTTGAATGAGTTTGATTGGGTTTGAATGTAGTGATGTTACCTTGTGTTTGTTGCATTGTGTTGTGAATGAGTTTGATTGATATTACTATGAATGAGATTGAATTGGTTGAATTTGTTGGTTGATTGAATATAATTATGAGTAGTGCATAAATTGTTGTTGTTTGTTGTTTTTGTATAGATATGGAGCAAAATACTGATACAGGAACCGGTAGACATGGCCGCCCAAGCAGGGCCCATGTATCTGGCCGTGAAAAGCTTGTTCCCAAAAGACGTCAGCAGCGTCAAAGGACTATTGATGGAGAGGGTACTTCATCCTCTGCTTCATGTAGGAGACCCTCACATGAGCAACCTCGGTCTGAAGATGAAGCATCTGAACATGAAGATAATGAACATGTTAACATGGCTGCAGAGGATGCTGATGCTGAAGGTGGGGGTTATCCTGGTGGACCCATAGATACGTCCTTGTTTACAGCATACCATGAGCACAGGGCAATTCTAATATGGAGTGCTGATGAACGTGATAAGGTATTAGAATTGTATCTTCATAAGTTGATTAATATTGATTGATATCTCTTATTTTGTCAAGTTCTTAAACGTGTTTTTTCGACTTCAGATTATAAACAAATCACAAGTTCTGAGGACACATGGAAGGAAGTTGCTCAGCTTACAACAACCTAGGCGCATTCCGGAATATGCGTGGTTTTGGGATGTTGTAGACAACTCTAGTCTGGAGCCATTGTTGCGCACTAACTACAACGTTGTCAACCATGGTGTGATGACGGCTTTCGCTGAGAGGTAGTATCCGGAGACGGCTACCTTCCATCTTCCAGTCGGTGAGATGGGCATCACACTAGATGACATCCAGTGCCTTCTCCATATTCCAATCAGTGGTCGACTTCTGGACCACGGGGCCTTGAGTAGATTGGAAGCAACAGATTTATGTGTTCAATTTCTTGGAATTGACGAGGCAGAGGTGGACAACCATTTTGTGATTACTCGGGGCCAACATTTGCCGATTGATACTGTGAAATATATATACCTTGAAAACTTGATGCAGGCTGATGCAGTAGTGGAAAATGGTTGGGAGAGGTCAGTTATTGAGATATTTAGAGAGAGGTGCATCAGAGCGTTTTTGCTGTATATCTTAGGATGCACCATTTTTACAAACAAAAGTGATTATTACTTGGACGTGTGTTATCTTCAGTACTTCAGTGATTTTAATGCCATTAGTACGTGGAATTGGGGGGCTGCTGCGCTTACGTGGACGATTAAAGAATTGGATCATTCCTGTAAAATCAAGAGCAAGGGGATTTCGGGATACCTTTCAATGCGGGAGGTAACATTATATGTTCTTAGTTATTAGCCTTGATAAGTAGTTTTAGCTCTGTTTATGTTATCTGGTTGATATAGTTTTTGATAAATTATTGCAAGGATGGATTATATCACATTTTCCTAACATGACCACGTGGGAGTACGAGAATAATTACACGGAAGAGCAGCCGCGGTGTGCGATGTACTATGTAGGGCAAGGGCACCATGACGTACACAATTACAGGTCATATTTGGATAATTTGCAAATGATCAATGTCATATTCAGTCCGTATGAGTCCCACCGTAATGTGCGGCCCATGATTTCTGAGTGTTGGTTCTCCGGTTGGATAAGATGTGGGCGTCTTAAAGCTAAACATTTGCCTGAACGTGTGATGAGGCAATTTGGTCATGTGCAAAGCATTCCACGCCATCCTAGTGAGTCAGCTCCTGTTTTGTTGACATATAACGATATTGATCATCGCTTTGAGGAAGACCTCGCATTTTGGATTATACAGGAAGATGAGAGGGGGGCAGAGGTGACTAACCATTGGGACATGGAGCCAGGCTACATGACATGGTATTCTAAAGTGTCGCATTTGAAAATGCGTCCAGTTGTGGCTCTTGAAGAACCACCTGTGCCACCAAACTTGGAGGCTTTGACACAAGAGCTAGGGGAGGAAGATATTACGGAGCATCTTCGATTACTCCGGTTGGTCAAAGTTGATTTGGACGAGTCGTTTACGACTGGTGAGCTTGAGCCCGGATCCCCGACATATGACAGGCATCTCCGGATGTTGGGCTATGTTAACCTGGCTGTCGATCGACGAGTGCGGCGCAGAAGTCGGAGAGAGCAAATGGATTAAGAAAAATTTGGTTAATTTGTTTATGTACTTTTAGAACTTATAACCTTTGTTGTATTATTTTGGCACTAAGCTAATGACTTAGGAATTTGGTTTGAAATTTATTGTTGTGCGAACTTGATTGTAACATGGTTGTGTACTTCTAAATTTGGTTTGGAACCTATTTATTCTCGTTATATTATGTTATTATGTTGGTCAATAAAGATTGATATTCACTCGTATATGTAGTTATTGGCAATTACAGGTCCGGCTAGGCTTCCTAACTGAGTTAAAAATTCAGAATTAAGGTCTGAATCGATTCTGAACCCCTCAGAATCGATTCCAACCATGGAAAAAATCCAGAAATAAATCCAGAATCGATTCTGGATAGTTGAGAATCGATTCTGGATATGTTAAGAATCGTGTTTGGATAGTTGAGAATCGATTCTGGATAGTTAAGAATCGATTCTAAACCAGGAATAAGACTAGAAATATGCTTGAGGGTCTGTAATAACCATGTTCACCTCCATTAAACCTCAATAACATCAAACATTCATTCAATCCATTATCCAAATTACAGCATAAAAACATAAACGATTGACAAAAACAACAAATTAAACGCAGATCCTTCGAATTTAACATACAAATAGCATATAATAAAAATCACTAACGTAGATCTGTCATTTTTTGAAGATGAATCTATGGATCCCTTAAATTAACAGCATCTTCCTTAGGTTCAACCAGAGCTAACATAATTTCTTCGACAGATCTGCTCAATCTCGCATCCAACTCAATAGGACCCATTCTACTGTATTGTGCGAATATTTCAAACATAGATCTGACATCACTGTCATTGTTAATACACATATTGGTAAAACTTACCACACGTCCGTTTGATACCATGGCAGGACGTCTGTAGTTGATTGTAAGAACGTGTCTGGTGTCGTTGTCCCCTCGCAAACGTTTGTTCACAGTATTCAGCCGATGCTTGAGAGAATCATAGGTGTCGTCGTTGTGGATCCTAAACAAATTAGGTTCACATTCATTAAAGTAAACTGCAGCAATGTGTGTGTTTTTTATGTTTCTCTGGTCCCAAGGTTGGGTAGACATGTTTTCCTACAACCAAATAGAGAGTTTACCAGAAAGAATGTAATGTCTATCCACTAAATGAGAGACACATATTTATAGATAAAATATGTTATCACAAATAGTATAAACTTAAAAAAATGACACATAGATCTGAGTTATGCCATGCTTCGTGACATATCTCACGAAGTGTATGGCTTTGCACATTATACGTGCAACCTTTCGTGACGTATGTCACGAACCAGTTTATTTCAGAATCGATTCTCATATATAAGAATCGATTCTCCTAAAATCTCTAGAAAGTCCATAGCTTCCAGGTGACATCAGAATCGATTCTCATATATGAGAATCGATTCTCCAAAATTCTCTGGAAATTCCACAACTTCCAGGTGATTTCAGAATCGATTCTCATACATGAGAATCGATTCTCCTAAACTCTCTGGATATTGCACAAGTTCCAGGTGATTCCAGAATTGATTCTCCTTTGTAAAGAATTGATTCTGCAAAGTTTTCAGGTTGATAAGCATCTGTAGTTTGTGACGTATGTCCCGAAGTTCTGCTGATTGTACCTCTTCTGGACATAGTTCACGAACATATTATCACAAATAGTAGAAAGTTTAAAAAATTACATTTAAAATGAGTTATGCCATGTTTCGTGATTTATCTCACGAATTTTAGGGTTTTGCACATCATACGTGCAACCATTCGTGACGTATGTCACGAACCATTGCCCATATTTTAGGTTGTGAATCGATTCTCATATGTGAGGATCGATTCGCCATAATTTACTGGAAATTGCACAAGTCCCAGGTGATTATTGTAGAATCGATTCTCATAGAATGTCTGGAATTTAAACAAGCATCAAGTCTGATCAGAATCGATTCTCCCTTGTTTAGAATCGATTCTGAGAAGTTTTCAGTTTCATTATCTACTGTGTTTTGTGACGTATGTCACGAAGTGCTGCCTGTTACAGTGCTTCTGGACATAGGTCACGAAATGTTGCGTATATGGCAGTAATGAAATGTGCTTCTGGACAGTGCTTCTGCCTGTTTCATTGAATAACCTAAGTACACATATTGTCACGATAAATAAGATAATTCAAATTGATTATTGCCGTTGTCATTGACTGAGAAATGAAAATCGATAATTAAAATGAAAGACAATGTTCATACATAACATAAAGTCACAAAACGAAAGAGAACTAAAACATCAATATCCGTACAACCAAATCGAAAACAGAACGAACATAAATAAAGTCAATAAAATTAAAATGCGACAATTGTAAAAGTTGCACGTGATAGGAAATCATTCATCCATCTGGTCATCTTGGTTTTCCTCTTGGTTGTTGTCTCCATTGTTGATTAACATGGTTAGTTGACTTTCAATAGCTCCTAGTCGGGATGTAGTGTCGGAGAGAAACTGTGTCATGTCAGCGTAGTACGTGTTCTGCTGCACACTCATACTCCTAAGCAAATTCATCATTTCAGCCATGTCAACAGTAGTACTTCCGGACGAACCGTCCATGTAAGTTGCACCAGCGGTGTAGGTGGGATCATTGTTGGTAGGAACAGTGTAGGTAGGACCAGTGTAGGTAGGATCAGTGTAGGTAGGCGCAGAGTATGTAGGCTCATAGGTTTCACCAGCAGCATAAGCATCAAACCAACCCTTTGTTTTCTCACCCACCCATGGATCCCATGCTGGCTCTTGATTTCCACCAGCAGCAGATGATTGACCACCCCAAGTATTCCATTGCTCTCCGATGTCTAGTATTTCCTCTACCTCTTCCTCTTCCTCTTTCCCACTGAATACATACTCTTTCAGCGCTTTATCCCATTTGTAGCTCATCTTACCCATGTGAAATTTACCAAATATTTGTATTGGTGGAATATCTATCTATGCCATCTCACGGTTGTCATAGAAGTCGCAAATCTTAAATTGCTGAAGGATCATAGCAATCATACTAGAGTAAACAAAGTATGCACCTTTGGGGTTGTCCACCACATTGAACATGTGCCCCACAAAAACATACGGCCAGTTGACACTCATGTTCTCATAAATCAAATACATCAGATCAACCTCAGGCCAATTGAGTCTAGAATAAGACGCACCTGATGGACGAATGATTTTGCATATTATCCAATGCAAAACTCTAGGGTCTCGTTGTAGTTTTCCTGCAGACATCCAACCTTTATCAGTGGTAGGCATTCTGCCATTCCTTGTCAGTGAACAGACAAACTCCTTAGCATCATATGTTAGTTTCTCAGGTTTCAGTAATTCATCGTTGGTTTTCAAACCAAAGAGTTTGGACCACATCTTCTTCGTCATCTTATACACTTTTTGACCTATCCTAAACTCAAATTCTTCACCGTTTCTATTTTGCAAGCCAGAGTAAAATATCCGAGTCATACTCTCATTATAATAAGCAGTTAACATACAAAAATTTGCAAGATTGGCATCCTTAAGCATCTTAGCAACATTAGTCATGTTATATTTTTCCAACACACTAACAGACACACAATATTGTTTTATAACACTCCTAAGTCTACATCACTTATGATAAAATTCTAGACAATCTTTAGGAACATAATTACTCTCCCTAAATGTTGGAACCTTAGAATCAGAAGATTCTTCCACATTTTTTCCTTTACTTTTGGCTGTCCACTTGGGTGCCATTTCAGAGAGATAGTGGTTATGAAATATTACCTTTGTAAGATGTAGGTAGAACACAATGAACACCCGAAGAACAAATAAGTTGCAAATTTGTGAAATCCCAATTCAAACCCTTCAAATGGAATTGAGTATGATGTATGCTTTAATCCTTGAAATTGATGATGGAGATAGAATTAGGAGTGACTTTGTATTGAAATAGGAAGAAATTTTGTTGAATTTGGTTGAGATTGGAGGTTTTTTGAAGATTGAGGGTTGTGGGGCGTGGGTTTAGACCTTTGGGGTGGTTATGAATGTGTTTGATTGTGTATGAGGAATGGTAGGGTTATAGGATGAATGGACGGACGAGATTAGATCTCAAAACTGCACAATTTCAAAACTGACGTCTTAGAATCGATTCTGCATTAGCTAGAATCGATTCTGCATTAGCTAGAATCGATTCTCATCATTTTCTGTTTTTTTTCAGCCTCCTGTTGTGTTTAGAATCGATTCTGCCATAACCAGAATCGATTCTAGACCATTTCTCAGCCTCCTGATGTGTTTAGAATCAATTCTGCTATATATAGAATCGATTCTCATAATTTTTCTGTTTCTACTCAGCCTCCTGATGTGTGTTGAATCGATTCTGCGCTAGTCAGAATCGATTCTCAATAATTTACTGTTTTAATATCTGCTGAAGTTCGTGACGTAGGTCACGAACACCATGCCAGCTTGTGGATTGTGGCTAGTTTTGTTGAATTTCTTTGGTGTGGTTCGTGATATAGATCACGAAATTTGACAGCATTTGCTGCTTTACAAGCAAATCCTGAACTCAGCTGCAAAAATCACGTAATTATGTACGAAACTTGCATAAACTGTTACGGAACACGCATAAAGAGTTATACGCATTTGTTGGTATAATCAATTATACAATTTAAGTCAAATATGTCCATAAGCTGTTTTGATAATCACTTGTAAGCTATCATCAAAACCACTTATTATATACATGATGAATCTATTATTCTTCCATTCATTAGCTATTACGAAACATGCATAAGCTGTTTTCATAATCACTTATAAGTTGTCAACAAAAAGGAATTACATTCATCCCTAAGCATCAAAATTATATCTATAAGCTGTTTTCATAAGTACTTATAAGCTGTCATAAAAAAGGACTTACATCCATTGTTCAAAATATCAAAATTACAACCATAAGCTGTTATCCAAAGCACTTATGCTATTGGATTTAACTACTAATTACATCAAAATAGCTTATAACATGTGAAATTGATTTAGTTCATCCACAAGCTGTTATCAAAAGTACATATTACATATGAACTAAATCTATTACAACCATATAAGCTTAAATTAAACACATGAGTCCACCGTAAGCTCTCTCATGATATTGTGATGGGGTCATCTTCTTCAAATCCAGTTCCAAAGCCAACCATATCTGGTCTTTCAATGTTCATTAGCCTGACAAACTCAGCTTGCCTATCCACATATCTATCCTCCCACTCAGCAGCTTCCTCAGTCCGGTTTTTACTCCACTGAACACAAGTCTGAGGTAAAGGACAGTTAGGCTTCAGCTTAACATTGAGAAAATGAATTCCATCCACAAATAAAAGACACGTTACATGCGAAGAAGTGTTTGACGGTGGTTTGCCTCGCAGTGGGAAGAAAATTTCACAAGTACCATATTGCTGCTCACACAACATTACTACAGGTTTTTGGTAGTAGCTAGCAACAATGTGACCCATATCAGGGAAGGTAAACCAAAACTTTACGTCACAAATACCACGTTTTGGAATGACATTAGGTGGTTTTAGAGCATCCAATATTTCATCGTAGCGCTCCCTACCACCGTACAGTTTGATATATGCAGCTCTGTGTTGATTTAACTCCCTTATCATGTCAAGCTCTATCAAAGTAAACTGCTGTTAACTTTTACCCCTGTCAACCGCAATCGAGCGATATCCACAGTATCCGTCTCCCTTGACGTCAATTATCTCATCAATCCACTCGTGCATAAAAAGAGGAATCGATCCAATGCGAGGAAACTTATTACGCAAGGATTGTGTAGAACCTCTTCTCGGCTTAGGCTTCGATACTGATGCTTGACTTTCCGGAATAGGCCTCGATTGTGATGTTTGAGTATCTGGAAAGAGCTTATCGACATGTTCCCAATACGAAGGGTCGTGTGTGATGGAATTTTCCTTCTTCTTTTTCTTTGCACCACTTGATTTAACACGTTTTGTTTTAACTTCTGGTACTGACACGAGTGTTGTCTCTGGCCATGCAAATTGACGCAACCCTTTTTTGATTTGAGCTCTCATGGTCGAGTCTGCTGCTCTTAGCCGTGCCTACAAAATTTAACTTAATGTTAAACACTTGTATTTTAATGTTAAACACTTGTTTATAATATAATTTACACTACAATAACCTGAATAGCTTTCCACTCTTCTAGACACATCCAATCGTCTTCAACCTCACCAACTTCGCCATCGTCGAAAACCAACTTCTTCCAAAGATCATCCACGTCATCAAGTGTAATAGGAAGGTTGTCGTGGATATTTTTAGCAATGAAACATGCACAAGGCAACCCAAACGTTGATCTCAACACACAGCCGCAACTTTCGCTCTCCATACCACCCTCCTCAACCTCAGCAGCTTCCTTGTAAATGAATTTTAATGCCTTTCTAGAAATCTTACACACCAATTGCTCATACAATATAGACCCCGCATGTCTGTGTTCAACAACAGACAAGCTCTTACCAAAACTGGCTTGTATCTCAGTGAATTGGCCGATCAACGTTTTCTCAACGCATTGCCATAACTTCACAAAATCAATCTTGCTGTTTGGTAGGTTTTCCTTCAACTTACCATGAGCAGATTCAACTCTGTTTGACGTTGTGTTGCCCAGATGCATAATGCGGTCAGTCCACGCATACACAAGCCTCTCTTTATCAGTTTTCAAAACAGTTTTTGGAACATATTGGAGAAACTTGGGCCACTTCGCACATATATTGCTGAACTCATCAACAGCCTCCAAATATTCCTCTTCAGTGGATGAAAAAACAACGGTGTCAAAAGCCTTCATCACCCTTTTCACAACATCGGTCGCCTTCACCTCCTTGGTTTCACGTATTTTGATCAATGTCTTTGCTTTAGCCTTAACATTCTTTCTAACGTGTAACGTACAAACCAACGGTTGTGACTTTGGAAAAACCACCGCATTAGAATTCATCACCGCAGTACACCTGTCTGTCACAACGACGCTCGGTGACATGTCTTTGCTCTTCAAAAGACCACGACAAGCTTCAAGCGCCCAAGTAAAATTATCTCTTTTTTCATTGCTGAGCAGAGCAAAACAAACCGTATATGTCTTCATAGTCGAAGTGACACCGACTATTTGAAGCAATGGCATTTTGTACCGGTTTGTCTTGTAAGTGCAGTCCATCACCAAAACTGACGGAAATGAGTTGAACAATTTTACAGATGTCGGATGTGCAAAGAATATGTCCTGAATACAAGTAGTCTCACCAACCGTCCTGTATTGGTAAACATAATTTTTACCTTCGAAACATTTGATCAAATGTTGCATCTCCGTCATTGAACCCCTAATGCTGACCTTTGATCTATGACGCGCGTTGTATACTTGCTTGATCTCTCTTTCAAAGTGTTGATAATATTTCTTGGTGCGACCAAGTTCCTTGTCAATTCATCAACCAATTCTTTCTCGGCCCGTTTCAAGCGGCCCGCAAGCAAATGTCCCACCAAAGCTTTATCCAAGACATGGTTGTGTTGACCTCTCACAACCGATAGACTCCATTCTTTTGTGGCCCGGTAATATCCACGGAGCCTAAAGGGACATTCACATTTCCTCGTGCCAAGCCCTTCCAACTTAGCCTTCTTCTTTGTGGGCTTGTACGTACCTCCCCTTTCACACTCCAACACGAAGAACTGCTTTCTACGATCTGAACCGTAGTCCGACTTCACGATCGCAACCGAAAACTTCAATTTCTGGGCTACAGACCTAACCCACTCAATTAACTCGTCCCGATCAGCGTATGTTTTATCGGTCAGAAAATGAGCGGTTGTATCTATTTCTATCGGCACATCCTCTATTGGTGCAGCCGGTGATTCTGCTTCATCAACCATAGATATCCAAGACTGCAAACAAATTCAACAACATAACAAAAATTTAAATAAACTTTCAAGAAAAGACCAAATATGTGGGCAAAACCAAAACAAATAATCAAATTTATCTCTCTACAACATATATATAATGATCATCATATCAGGTGCATGAATAAATAAATAATCAAATTCGTATGAATCAACATTGGTATGAATCAACAGACTATAACAAAGCATTAAATTTTTCATGCAGACTGGGCAGCACTTCTTGACATATACCCAGAACCATAGCATGCCAATATCAAACAACACAAATTTTGGCCAGGCGTGCGCACATGGGCAGCAGTTCGTGACCTAGGTCCCGAACCATAGCAAACCATATTCAAACACCCCAAAATTCGCCCAGGCGCGCGCATGTGCCCACCAGTTCGTGACGTATTCTCCGAACACCCATTTCGGGAGATAGAACCCGAAATACACCAGTGTACGCTCTGACACTGGCTTGACATGACAGCTAGAACAACACACAACAACAACAACACATAACAATCGGTTGAAAGTGGACATTACCTTATGTAAACGCTTTAATGATTGTTTGTTGCTCTAACACCAACGCCAACGCTGATTTGTGAACCCCAAGTGCAAAAATCGCCCAAGAGAGTAAAGAGAATGTGTGATGGAGTAATGAAGAAGGAAGAAAAATTGAGCTGGGGGTTAGTATATATCGAATTATTTCGTGAGCTATAACCCGAACTGGAGTTCGGGGAATAGCTCACGAATTAAATTGGGGGTGCCAGGATAACATGATGTCTTCGTGATGTATTCCCCGAACTCCAATTCGGGTTATACGTCACGAAGTGCACACGTGGGGGTGTCAAATTTGACTAATTTCGGGACGTATAACTCGAATTGGAGTTCGGGGAATACATCACGAAATGCTCATTTATGAGGGTAAATGTGGTAGTTGGGGGGGGGGGGAAAGAAGATAGGGGGGGTGATTGAGCAATTTTCTTGACCTTGTCCATTTGACATGCAAAATAAAGGTACTAAACAAAACATTATAGGACAATACAAGACATAACAACACAAGACATACGTTTAAGATATTGAATAAACTTTGTCTTTTATAATATTTGGCGAAGAAAATGTTATTTTAATTATTTAGACAACTTGTGCTGAGGACAAAAAGTTGTCATATAGTTCAGTGGGGGACAAGAATATTTGTTTTTGTCAAGTCACAGTGACAATTTTAAAATCATACACAATACAACTGAAAGTCCCATATTTTTTAACAGATCAAATGCACCATGAAGTTTGTCTGGTGTCAAGAATAGTTTCAAAATCAAACACAATACAATTGAAGTTGTCCTGTTCAGTCGCTTATTTTTTAGCCGATCCAACGCACTCACAACACACCAAAATAATGTTCAGATTTCAAATAAAAAGATACAGACGCGTCTCAAATATGACATAAATAAAACCTAAACCTAGATATGGATACGGAGATCTTCATTGCATCATGCAAATTGCAACCCAAAATTTGGATTTTTGTATCAAAGTTGAAGCACCGAAAAGGACAAGACATCTATTTTGTAACTAAGGCATAGTACTTTCCATGGTGAGAAAAGTTACAAATGTTTCCCATTCCTATGCTGGATCAAAATAAAAAAAAGTTGCAAATCATCCATTAGTGCTAATTTAACCAATAGAGTTCAATAGAAAGTTAATTAGATTAATTGAATATTGAGTACGTAACAGCAAATGAGTTAAAAAATATCAACTTGATCTACAACTTGCCCAAATGGTGCAAAAGAATTAATATAAGAACAAGAAAATAATTCCAAGGATCTATTGATAACCAATCCAGTGATTACTTGTGAGATAATTGTGTAAAGTAATGGGCATCTTAACCTTTGCTTTTTATTGGTGAATTCAATTTTCCTTTAAAATATATAAAGCTTATTTTTTTATTTTTAACTTCTGTTTAGGGGGAATTAGGAGAATATTACTTGCTTTGTTCCTTTCATAACGAACCCCATTTGATTTAAAAAATAACTTAGAACTTTTACTTTTTCATAGCACAATATACTTATTAAATGTAATTTATTTATTTTTAAGCAACTAGCTAGATAGAGTTGAATCAATGCATAGCAAGTTCCAAATCTTTTTTTGAATCATATGAAATACAAATTAGTTTTTTATATGCAAAAAAAATAGGAGAATGATGGATACTTCAATCCATTTCATTAAACTATAGACGATGTGCAATAACAAAATTACAATCAACCACAATCTTTGAAATATAATTTTGCTCATCAAAGATAAGAGAGGCCAAGTTATATTACCAACCACATAATTCTTACTTTTTTACATTTATTTCCTCTTATTGTTCCTCCATATTGTGATACTCTTAAAATATGAATTAGTAATATTTAACTTTCTCTACTACTCTCTGTCCTAAAATTATATTTTACCTTTTTTGTTTTGTCTCAAAACTATGTAAAATAAATATTAGTCTATCATTTGTACCTTTATAAAAGTTAAAACATTTTTCTTCAAAAAATTAAAACATTAATTAAATATATTTTTTTCTTAATAAAATAAAGGTAAAAGAGACTTAACTTATCATTCTATGTCCATACAAAAAAAACTCTTATCATTCTATATTGTTTCTTAATCCACATGCATAACTCAAAGAATAATAGTTTTGGGATGGAGTGAATTTTTTTTTGTCTTTTTATTTGCATGTAAGGTTTAGTCTTCCATTTATAATATGTACATTTCTTTTTTTCTTTCTTTTTTTACACAATGTACGTTTCTATTTCTTAATCAATAATGCCTTCTACATGTACAAATTTAAATCAAATTTGTACTATATATACTTGCTTAAAAGGTTCAATTTTGAAATCATAATTAATTAGTAGTGTGACTTAAACCAAAATTTCTAACCTAATTAAGTCTATAACTTAAAAGCACACCAATAGACTCTCCTCTAGGGTTAACAACAAAAGATAATTTATGATCAAAACCGAACTACTTTGCCTTAGTTTGGTTAACTTACATCACATGCAAACATGAATCTTTGGATTCATATGAAAAATACTAATCCTCTATTGAGTGTTGCACACACAAGTCAACTCAATAGCACATGAACATATCAATCTTATCCTTTTCCATATTTCCTTCTATTTCTATCCTATCTTTTTTTCTCATGACACAAGACTCATTACTAATTAAAGTAAAATAATAGAATAGTGGAGCAGAGTGAGCATGGACCATTGATATATGATTTGATGTGTACGTATTATCTATTGTTGACCGTTCAATCAAAATCAAAGAGTTTGAAATTGAATATTGTGTTAAAACATTAGGTAAATAATCGTTAGATACAAATCTACGATTGAGATTAACTACTTTGTGAAACTATTAAAGTAGTCGATCATGATTCATGGTTTTTTGGTACATCAAAAATAATATCCTTAATATCTTCTTTTTTTTTACCAGAATACCCTTAATATCTAGTAGTTGCCTAGTTGAATTTTTCAACTCATAAACCCAAAACAATATGGACCACTAATTTTTCTTTAGTATTATAGTGTACTACGTACCCTTCATGCCTTTGTACGAGAGACAGCTGCAAAGTGGACCCACAATGGCTCTAATTGGACCCTTGATGACGTTTTTTTGGATCAGAAAATTACATTAGTACTGTTGTTGAAATGTGTATCCAGTCAAAGGTCAGCTAGTAGAAGAAAAGGTCAACACGGTGAAGGTTTTGTAAGAACACTCCAATCCAATGAATGAACATATATATTGCTCACGAGAACAAAGTTCATGTTTTTAAGCTGTTTATTTTTATATGTGAAACATGAAATTTAAGAACACGGGCTAGCTATCTTACTCTGTGACGTGCCTCCAATCTAGCAAGGAATAGTCACTGCGTTCGGTGGTGGATACCCCGATCTCAACTAAAAAAATTTAAGAACACGTACTAAATCGGTTTTCATTTTAATATTGCTAAAATTATATTTTTATTGTTATATTATTGATGTAATTTACATGTAATAAAATATAAACAAAACTAACCATTTATTAAGATAAGAAAAATGTCATTTTGATATCTTATATTTGTATTTGGATATCAAAATTTTGATGTCATATATAATGTCTTTTGATTTTTATTTGTCTTTTTAAAATACGTGTACTTTTATATAAAATAAAAAATGATTGAGAAAAAAAAGAGAAATTTTTTAGTAAAGAAAGAAAGATATGGTTATATGTAGTGTACGTATTTGATGTTTAAATTAGCACAACTCATAAGATAAGTAGATATTTACACATCTCATTTATCTCATTTAATTGTGCAAAAAAAAATTATTGCATATTTTTATCGCCGGAAGTATTCTATGAATAGTATTTTAATTTAGTTTATTATTAAACATGATAAAAAAAAGGATTTAATTATTAGTGTAAAACTTTAATTATTAGTATTGTTGGAGATTTTTAATTTACTTATATTTTGTTTATGATTTATTCAACTATGTTGGAAACTATGTTTACAAGTGGATTCTAATTCAATCATTATCCAATTTTATTTTGAATTTTTTTCAAAATAAAGGACTATTCTTAATTATTTATAAATGTTAAGAATAATAATAAATTAAAAATGTTCTAAGAGTGTCATTCTTGCGTGTGTCGTATGAGTAAAAGAAGTTCTTGATGCATCCACTTGCCCACTTGATCATCAATCATGATGTCTCATTCATTGTCTATTTTATCTTACCAAAAACAAAATGTGATAAATAATTATTCATAATATTTTAACATAAAAATAGTACACTATACGTGGCGTTTGTCTTATCTCATTTCGGCCAAAGTTATAATGATAATTGATAAGGTCAATCTATTGTTAATTAACCTCTTTGAATTGAATTGAATTGAATTATACATTTCAGCCTACAACGAATATGAGAAGCATTGCAGCCACACGCTAATTCATGTTATACGTGTATATAATCAATTCATTATTGATGTTATAGTAGTACATATTGTCAAATTATAGTTTGATTAAACTCCTTTTGTCTACGTAAATTCGAGGGTAAACTCAACAATTTAGTAGTAAGTAGTAGTAAGCGGGTTATTCAAAATATATCTAGAAATAATAAAAATAATATCTTGAATAAAATGCATTGACAATAAAATTCAACGGTGAACATTATTTATAGAAAAAAAAAATACTAATTGTTTTTTTAATATTTGTATCCTGTTCCAAATCAGCAGTCTTGCACGCACTAAATAAGATCATCCTTGTCTTTTATAATTCATTAAGTGTGGAGTTATTAAAAGTAGGATTTGGATTTTACACAGTATTGTGCGGATGTAATAATTGTTATGGATTGTCTAATTAAAATAAATAATTACGTTAAATTTGAATATTAACATTATATTTATATACTAACAACTAACATTTACTTATGAAAAAAATTGTTTATAAAGAAATTATTTGATCAAAATTTTGTGGCTTAGATTTTCTACTATATGAAACAGCTAAAACAATGAATCCTAGTCCGTATGAGTAAAGACATGCATGAATCCATGTTTGCATTGTTGCAACTTGCAAGCAATAATTAACAGTATTTTGATGAGATCTTTATGTATGTGGCGGATGAAGAGGTTCATCATGTGAAGATTAACATGAATGAATTTGTGATACATATTGATACTCTCTACAAGCTTCCTGAAAGTCGTACTTTCGGTGACATATACATATATATGCACAATAAATTGAGCGAAAAGTAAAATAAAAAAATGATATTAACAATTGTTGTCGCTCTATTTTATTTCAAATTTAATGGTTAATAAATAGTATTCACTTTTTTAACTGAACAAATAAAAAAATTTCAACATCAAACTTCAAAATATATATCATGATCTCTCTAATTAAGTTATGCTCACAGGAAGAATATAACTATCATATTAAGAAAAACGAAAATTGTCTATGACTAAGAGTGTACAATAATGGAAGGCTAAATTCATATGTGCATTTAAGCAACTAATATAATTGATGTATACTAAGCATTTATTTTAATATGTTAATTAATAATGTTGTCTCTCTTATGTCTATGAAAATAGTATTTAAAAGATTGAATTTTACCATTCAAAATGAAGTAGCGGCGCAGTTTATTATCTGTTTACTTTCTATTCATTTGTAAAAAAAAATGTTGTAAATTATAGAATTTGTAAAAATCAGCTGAATATTTTAATGAAAATATGTTTTATAAGTTTTTCAAATAGTGTTATAAATATTATTATAATAAAAAGTTAATAAATATTTTTTTCGCTTTTTAGTGAATGGGATGGAAAATTACGAATTTCTATTTTGTAATAATCGGATGTAATTTAAATCGTAATTACATATCCTAATAATATAAATTCCCAATCAATTTATTCAAAAAAAAAATCCCAATCAATGTGATGGTAGTATTACACATTTGCCCAGAAATCAATTTGTTTGTTGTGCTACTAGGGTTGGGAATATGTCAGGCCAGACCAAACTTTGGTAGGTCTGAGTCTGGCCTACGAATTTTTTTTACATATAAGTGCATCATAACTCCTCATCATAAATAGATTTTACATAAAAGAGTCGTATATATTTTAATTTATTTTACAATTTTAATCTTAATTTATAATGTCGTGTCAATGATCATTCTTCATGGTATAATCATCACCAACATCAACTTCATTTTACAATTTTAAAAACTGAAACCATAAAATTGGTCAAAAAGGAGAAATGAAAACATAAATGCTACATCATTAAATGAAAATGAAAATAATGTGAACAAAGAATAAACTTTATTATGGAAGTGGAGATTTAGACTTCTAAAGTGAGATTCTTACAACTTATTTCCTTCTATAATGTTTTATTGATCAGCTTTTTTATTTTTGGTAACAATTTTATTGATCAACTTATTTTTGCATAAAAATATTCAATCACAACCCTTTACATTGAATTCACGTTAATGTAAAATCGACTTTCTAAAATCAAAATTTCCAAAATCAACTTATATATCACTACATAAAAATATTCAATCACACTACTTTACATTCAATTCACTTTAATGTAAAACAAACTTTCCTAAATTAAAATTTCTTAAACTATTTTATTTTTGCATAAATATATTCACACAACACTTTACATTAATGTAAAATCGACTTTCTAAAATCAAAATTTCTAAAACAACTTATTTATACATAAAAATATTAAAACAGAACACTTTACATTAATGTAAAATCGATTTATTTATTTTTTGGTATGTTGTAAAATCGACTTTCTAAAATCAAAATTTCTAAAACCAACTCATTTTTACATAAAAATATTCAAACACAATACTTTACCATGTAAAATCAAATTTCCTAAAATCAACTTATTTCTACATAAAAATATTCAAACACTTTACATTCATGTAAAATAAACTTTCCCAAATTAAAATTTCTAAAACTATTTTATTTGTGCATAAAAATATTCAAACACAACACTTTACATTAATGTATAATCGACTTTCTAAAATTAAAATTTCTAAAACAACTTATTTTTACATAAAAATATTAAAACAGAACACTTTACATTAATGTAAAATCGACTTTCTAAAATCAAAATTTCTAAAACCAACTCATTTTTACATAAAAATATTCAAAAACAATACTTTACCATGTAAAATCAAATTTCTAAAATTAAAATCAAAATCTCTAAAATCAAAATTTCTTAAAATCAACTTATGTCTACATAAAAATATTCAAACACAACACTTTTACATTCATGTAAAATAAACTTTCCCAAATTAAAATTTCTAAAACTATTTTATTTTTGCATAAAAATATTCAACCACAACACTTTACATTAATGTATAATCGACTTTCCAAAATCAAAATTTCTAAAACAACTTATTTTTACATAAAAATATTAAAACATAACACTTTACATTAATGTAAAATCGACTTTCTAAAATCAAAATTTCTAAAACCAACTCATTTTTACATAAAAATATTCAAACACAATACTTTACCATGTAAAATCAAATTTCTAAAATTAAAATAAAAATCTCTAAAATCAATATTTCCTAAAATCAACTTATTTCTACATAAAAATATTCAAACACAACACTTTTACATTCATGTAAAATAAACTTTTCCAAATTAAAATTTGTAAAACCAATTTATTTTTGCATATAAATATTCAAACACAACACTTTACATTAATGTAAAATCGAGTTTCCAAAATCAAAATTTCTAAAACAACTTATTTTTACATAAAAATATTTAAACAGAACACTTTACATTAATGTAAAATCGACTTTCTAAAATCAAAATTTCTAAAACCAACTCATTTTTAAATAAAAATATTCAAACACAATACTTTACCATGTAAAATCAAATTTCTAAAAGTAAAATCAAAATCTCTAAAATCAAAATTTCTAAAATCAACTAATTACTTTTACATAAAAATATTCAAACACAACACTTTATATTAATGTAAAATCAACTTTCCAAAATCAAACATACACTTTTGAGAGATTAATCTTGATTCTTAACTCACCTTTCTACTATATCATCACAATAAATAAAAAGAAAAAGAAAAAAAAGAATCAAAGACCAAACATTAAATTGTGATGAAGCACGTGTGCTTCATGCTGACCGTGGTAGTACAGGTAAACATCAGTTCACATGTTTTTCTTTCCTAGTCAAAATACAAAATTAACCAATCACATTTTCACTTTTTCTTAATCAAAACCAAGGGCAAAAAAGTAAAATCACCCTCCACCATTTTTTCACCCACCCGATTTCATTGCAAACTTTTTTTTTTTGCATATATAAGACACAAGTCTCACTTCACAACAAACACAAAAAAAAAAATATCATTCATTTCAATTTTCAATCAATTTTTCATTTTTCAATCAATCAACAAAACAAAACAAAACCCAGTAAAAATTTTCAATTGGGTATAAGAAAGTTTCAATCTTTTTCTTGTTAACAACATAAAGACAAAGATCTGACATAGTTAAGAGAAAGATGTGTGGTGGTGCTATTATTTCCGATTTCATCCCAGCTACGGCGGCGGTTGGTGGTTCCCGCCGTGTCACTGCTGATATCTTGTGGCCAAATTTGAGGAAACAAGGTTACAAGAAATCATTTTTGCTTGACGATGATTTCGAAGCTGGTTTCAGAGAGTTTAAGGATGATTCTGATTTCGATGAAAACGAGGATGAAGATGATGATGAAGGGTTGTTGGTCGGTGTCAAAGGTTTTACCTTTGCTGCTTCTAACAAGAAATCTTCAAGGAACTTCTCTCGTGGTAACTTTTTCTAATTATTAATTAATCTTTTTTTTTTAATTATAATTTTTCACATGCGTTTGTTACTAACTTAGTATGATGAATCACATTTTATAAGGTAGTTGATGGAAAATTATGTCTTTTTAATGATTTTATTTTTGTTTCGTTGTTTATTTAGTTAAATTTTTAGAAAATAATAAGGCTGTTTTTTTATTTTTATGAGATGAGATATTTGTGTATGGTTTATGATTTTTGTTGGTCATTATTTTTATTGATGTGATTTAATTTTATGGGGCTTGACCGGTTTATACATGAAATTTTAATTATGGATTTTTAGATCTTGGCTATCTAATGATTATTTTTTGTTTATTTTTTTTGCTTTGTGATTTTACTTTTTTAATATAATCTTTGTGACTTGGTGTTTATGAACTTTGATTGAGCTTTCATAACTGCAACAGTATTTGTAATTAATTTGGTCAAAAAAAAAAGTATTTGTAATTATTGAAATGATTTTGCAGATCCAATTTAGAGTAGTTGTGATTATGGTTGGAATGATTTTGTAGATCTAATTGAATTTGGTTTAAGTTGCTTGTTAATTGTTAAATCATCATAAATAAAGTTGAGACCTTGAAATTTCTTTGTAGTGTTCTTGGTGTTAATTTTTTTTGTTTGGTGAAGTCAATTGCAGTTAGTTTCTTTAAGTAATTAAGGTGCTTCTTAATTGTTCATTCATCATAAATAAAGTTGAGACCTTGAATTTTTCTAGGGTTCTTGGTGTCAATTTTGATTTTTTGTTTGACCTCTCTTTTTTTCTGGTTGATAAAAAAAAATTGTTGCCTTGGCTTGACCTTGGTGTTTTACTCATAGTTCATAATCATTCACCACATGTGTGAAATGATTTATTTCCATGAAAATTTTGAACTAATTTAAATAGAGTTTTAACTAATTTGTGTTATAAATTTGCATGATTTAGTGAAAATTATGTTTGATTAACTTACTGTTTGTAATTTCCTAAGGGATAGATTTTATTTAATGAAGCTAGTCCATGCTTAATTGATTTGAACCTTAAAATTTTGAGGATCATAATATCGATTATATTATCTGTTTCATTAATTGTTCTTGTTCATAAACGATACTATGTTTGACATGTTATATGTTACTATGCTTTTTTTAATGATATTGTATGTCAATTGTGTTGTAGGCTCAACTGGTGCAAAATCTGTGGCACCGAAATCAAATGAGAATGCTGAAAAGGAATCGAAGAGAAAGAGGAAGAATCAGTATAGGGGTATCCGCCAGCGTCCATGGGGAAAATGGGCAGCTGAGATCCGTGATCCAAGGAAAGGAGTTCGTGTTTGGCTTGGAACTTTCAACACTGCTGAAGAAGCTGCAAGAGCTTACGATGCTGAAGCTAGGAGAATCCGTGGCAGCAAAGCTAAGGTGAATTTCCCCGATGAGGCTCCAAATGCTTCCTCAAAGCGTCTGAAGACAAATCCGGATAACCAGCTGTTGAACAAGAATCTGAACTCCTTCAACCCGAACGGAAACAACAAAATGTTCAATTTTGGTGAAAATATGGAGAACTACTATTCTCCTATGGATCAGGCGGAACAGAAACCAATGGTTAACAACCAATATGCTGCTGACATCGGAGCCTTCGCTGGAAACGGCGCTCAGCTTGCACCTGCTGATGTTACTGCTTATTTCAGTTCGGAGCATTCAAGCAATTCTTTCGATTACTCTGATCTATGCTGGGGCAAACAAGGCCCGAAAACCCCTGAGATTTCCTCTGTGTTTTCTGCTGCTCTCGATGGCGAACCTCAGATGAACATGCTGCCCAACAACTCTCAGGATATGCTACCTATGCAAGCTGAATCTGCAAAGACACTCTCTGAGGAGCTTGCAGATATCGAATCCCAGCTGAAGTTCTTCGAGAACTCATTTGATGATAACTGGAATGATGCTTCACTTGCGTCTTTGCTTGGTGCTGATGTGAGTCAGGATGCTGGAAACACAATGAACCTTTGGAGCTTTGATGACATGCCTTCCGTTGCAGGCGGAGTTTTCTGAACAACTTTCGCCTCACCGGTTATGTAAATAAAGCTACAAGTTAGTAACTTTCATTTTACATTCGGTTTGGTTAATTTTGTTCTTTCGAGGTGGATAATTAATGGTTAATCGTTATGAATTGTTTTCAGGATTGTTGGTTTATTTTTATATTGTTGATGGAATCAGAACAAGAACAAGTTACCAGCTTTAAGTAAGCATGGAGTTTTATTTTCTTGTGGCAAATAAATTATTTATAGGTTTTTATATTAGGTATGCTTTGTCATGTCAAAAACCTTTTGAGGATTTTTAAGTTTGATGTTTATATGGATTATGATTATGTTTATGGATGTTATAATTGTAAACTTGGCTGGTTTTCATTATGACAATTTTATCATGACTTGACAATTTTTTTCTTCCTTTGTTTGATGGGATTATTTCATGTGACATGAATGATTTTGCTTGGTGGTTTGATTTTGAAAATTTAAATCATGATTACATAATTTAAGCATTTAGCATCTTGTTGAAATTTAACTTGCAATCATAAAGTGGTTATTATTTTTTTTAGTTCTTTGATCATGTATGTATGCATGCTTGGAGACATTTTGATAAATTTATGTTTAGATTACTATAGACACTAATGCAAGAAAAGACATCTTAAGTCATGTAATTTTTTTTAAGTCCGACTTGTAAATAGGCGGCGTAAGAAGTTTTGACTTGTTAAGTTGAATTTTGAGCCGACTTAGGGAGTTTTTGTACAGATTATAGACACACAATTTAATTATTACAAGCTTATAATAATAAGTGTTTATATCTAAGTTATTTTTATAATAGTAAGAGATAAAAGAAAGTAATATTACTTTTATGAATTATTTTAGAGGGTTTATAAAAATTAATTGAAACTAGTTATGAGTATATTATAAATTATAAGTTTTATTTTTACACTTTCAAACAATTTCACAAGTGTTAATGTTGGTAGGTGATTTCAAATAAATTAATCGAAGGAGATTTTTCTTAGCACAGGGTTTAGAATGTTGTGTTTATTTTGGCATCTTGATGGTTATTTATTCAAAAGAGGGGTCTATATTTGTATTTAGAGATAGATGTAGTATGTGATTAGTAGCGGTTAATATTTATAATTTGCTTACATATAGTTTGGACATTTTTAAAAATTATTTATAAGGTTTGTGTGTGAGTTTTTTTCAAATATTATCATGTTAAATAGATGTCTTTTATGCTGAAAATGAAATAAATTTTTTGATTAGATTTTGAAGAAAATTATTTTTAATAGAAATGAAGAAAAGTAATTTGTGATATTTATATTTTTTCAAATATATTGATGATTGCGTCAAAAAAAAAAATATTGATGAAAAAATATTGACATTCATATTTCTTAACTTCAATGTTTTTTTGACGTACTATAGTTCGAACTCTGATCTTACATTTTATGTACAACTTCTATACTAACTTGAATGTTTTTACAACAATAGTTTATAAATTTTCAAAAGCTCTTTAATGTATAATCTCTAAATTAGTTGTAAATTAGTCATTAGTATTATAAATCAAAGAACAAAGTCCTATTTAACTGCTCCTGTTTTCACCCCTACTTAGGACCAACTCAAAAAAAATTCACCCCTACGTATGACAAAGTCCAACCGTGCAAAGCAGTCAAAATAAACATGTCATTGCTGAAAGGTAAAATAGAGATTTGTATAAACAAAGGAGAAAAGTAAAACGAAGCACAGCCAAATGGTTAAATCAAACTTACTTAATTTCTTCTTAAGTATACAAAAAATAGCCATTGTTAATTAGGCCATGACTTTAGACTTTAAAAATATTGGGCTCATACTATGTTACACACATGTTGTTGGGTAAGAAGGGTGTCCAAGTATCATCACAATCAATCAAGAACAAATACATAAGTGAGTTCAACATTATGTTATAATTCAAAACTTTAAAGTATTAATATGAATTTTTGTCCAAAAAAATGTATTAATATGAATTCTCTCATATAGTATATATTGTTGGACGTTTAATTTTTTACTAAATGTGGAACTTCTACTAACTCATAGAGCTTTTAGTGTCGTCGTCACAAGCACACATCAACAGAATGTACTATCTGATTAACTTAATTAGAAGAACATTTGATATAAGTATCTGATCCCTTAACAAACCATCAACTTTAATTTGATATCACAATTGGGTTATGAGAAAGGCTAGAGAATAGTTACATTGAACCACCAACAATCACATTTGTGAGTCACACAAAATATCTTAATCAAACATGCATGTTAAAGGATTAGGTATATGAATATTCTCACTTATATACTCCCTCAGTCCTAATTTATTTGTCAAAGTTAATCAAATCACACACTTTAAGAAAAATGTGTAAATGAAATAGAAATAGTACGATTTTTACAAAAATATCCTCTCTTTTTATTGGTGGTAGAAATTGTATTAAAAAGTAGATTTTTGAATATTTGTTTCTCACCTAATGATTGTTTAAGGAGGTAAAATATGAAAAATCAATATTATAAATTATATAGGTCATTTACTTTGGGACAAATAATTTTGGCAAGTAGGACATTTATTTTGTGACAAAGGGAGTATTACTTAACGACATGTTTATTTTTAATTTACATTCAAAGTGAATTTTTTTCTAACTTGACATTATCAAATGGTAGATATTTTCATTTTTTTTCCTAAATACTTTTTGAATCATTGATTGAATCTAAGTTATTTTTTGGGTTATAAGATTGATATTTTCTAATTCGAAGGTTTCTTTGCAATGACCTAGACTAGCTATGACTGTGAGAAGCAGAGTACTAGTATGAAACAACATAGAACAAAACAAAGCCCATCAAAGTTTTAGGTTAAAGAAAATGAAAAATTCTCAAACACCCCCCCCCCCCCACTATATTCTCTTTCCCCTCTTTAATTACTGTTTTTGCTTTTGAGAGATACTTAAGCAAAATTCAGGACGTAGATCCCAAACTAAGGTGCTTATACGTCCCGAAGTTTGTGCGGAGTTTTGGGGATATAGGCATCAATTCGGAATCTAAAACCCTAACCAATGTTGATACCCCTCAAAATCCCACACAAACTTCGGGCCCCTGAGGGTATAAGCACTAGTTTGGGATCTAGAACCCGAACTGATGTCTATACCCTAAAATCACGCACAAACTTCAGGTTATACATTCCGAACTTTAGTTCGGGATCTACGTCTCAAATTAAAGAGTAATTTGGGGTTTTAGGCGAGTAATAGAGAACCATGAAGGGTGGAAAGAGAAATTTTCAAAAAAAAAATGGAAAGTGTTGTCGCTCCAACATTTAGGCACTAAGTTTCAAAGTTTACGACTTTACATTAGAGAGTATGACACATATAGAGCAGTATTCCTTAATATATGGGGTTTATCTTTTATATAATTATGTAAATTAAGTTGAACAATAACATTGAGTGTAAAAATCAATTTTAAATTAAAATTTACTATTTTTAATTTTAAGTAGAATCATCCTATTCATATACATACAAAATCAATTATACTTTTAAATTTTTTTAATTAAACATGTTAAAATCAATTTTAACATGGTTGGTAAATGAGTGTGAAAGCAAACAGCCACCATTTGACAGGCGAATTGATCATTATGTGCAGTTTGGTGTCGGGCATTGTAAAAGCATTGCATACTCATGTCATACTCATACAGTCATACTCCAAATTCAACCAAAATATGTCAATTTTCAGCCTAATGGACAAAACATTAGATATCAAAATCTAAAAGTTTGTTTTATATTTTGGTCTAAAATAAATGTCATTTTAGTAAAAAGAAAATACTAATATATTTAAATAAATGTGTATCTTTTAATTATATTAATTATTTCATTTAATTATTAATGTATATATATATAGACTATTTTTAAAATATTATAATTCACTTTGTATTTATAGTAGCATCAATACAGTGATAATTAATAATATATATTAATTTAATAAAATATCATATTTTTAAACAACATTATTATATTTTTATTTTATGTGTAAAGATCCTAAAGAACGTGACATTCATTTTGATAGTGACAAAGAATTTTCATATAATAGTGAGTAATCAATTTTAACTTAGACTACACATGGTGATTACAATAATATTAAATGAAGTAACATTTCAACCAATCAAACCGCGTTGACAATTCATTATATATTTGGGTCAACAACTATTGTAGCTGATTATTGTGAAGATGAAGTTCACCATAATAAGCTCTATTTTCTTCAATGTTTTTCTTACAATAACTCTTGCAAGCAAAATCGATTATAGAAGCAACAAGTACAAAACCTTGTTCATTTTTGGAGATTCTTTCTTTGACGCTGGCAATAACAATTACATAAACACTACAAGCCTTGATCAAGCAAATTTCTGGCCTTATGGAGAAACCTATTTCAAGTTTCCAACTGGAAGATTCTCTGATGGTCGTTTGATATCAGATTTTATTGGTAAGATATATGCAGATTTTATATACTTATAGAATTCAATTTTGTTGAGCTAATATAACTTAATTTGATATGTTCTGTCTCCCATTAAATTATGAGTAAATATCTAGAATTATCTATGACACTTACCTTAAAAAAGTATCTCTAACAAAAAATTAGAATACTTATATCATCATCCTTCAACAACTTATATTCCTATCAATAAAGAAAATCAAAACTTATATTATTAGACTTTTTGGTACATCGGGAAAGATACATATATTATTAGACTACATTTATACTAAAAATTATATTTATTTTTTCTCTGTCGCAAAATAATTGACTTAGTCGGCCAATTCAGACAGATTAAGAAAAAAATGAGAGAGAGTATTATTACTAAAATATTAGTATTATTATGCATTGGTGTATTCACTTTTATCATAAATAGAAAGTAGAATATATTGAACTGATCAGAGTGATACAAGTAGTATTAATCAGAGGATACAATTGAAAAAAAAATAGCTAATATTGTATTAAAAATTGAAACAAATGAGTAATTTTGAGACATATTTGTAAATATAAGTTAGATAATTCAAGATGGATAGAGTAATTGCTAAGAATCCCATACCAATATTCTTAAGGACTTTTTTGTCCCTATTAGGATTAATATGCCCAAAAATTGAAATTCTTGATAATCAAATGTATATTTGGCATTTTATAGAAATAACCAAATAGTCGTTTCTATAAGTATATACTCAGGTGGTAATATACAGAGATTTAAATTCAAACCAAAGATTCTCTATTTATTTATTTCAAAAAATGAAATTTTGGTCACTAAAAATATTTGACAACAAACCCAACAAAATAGTTAAGTCAGAGTATTTTTGTCATAACCAATAATTTTTTCGGTGTCAAATAATCTAATAGTGAAAACCACTACTTACAATATAGAGGCAAATAAATGGGGATTTTTAAGCTCGAACTCGCACCTAAACACATCAACTGAGTTGTATTTACAGAATAATTAATTGTCGAAAACAATTTAATTTAATTTATCTTAAATAAAGATTCTCTAGTGATATATTTTGTCATATATATTGTTTTTTTTTTGACAAAATATATTTTGTCATATATATTGTTTTGTTTTGTAGCTGAATACGCAAATATTCCACTGGTTCCACCATATCTACAACCTGGCTATAACCAATACTACAAAGGAGTGAATTTTGCTTCTGGTGGAGCAGGTGCACTTGTTGAAACTTTCCAAGGGTCGGTACGTATATTTCATTCACAATATAATTAGTACTTTAGCTCAATGCCACTTTCAAATTGTCAAAAAAATAAATAAAACAAATGGCACTTTCAATTTCTAGTATAAGATTTTTGAAAAAAATTAATTTATATATATCGACCCTGTAAAGATAGACTTTTTCACCAATATATCCCTCTTTCAAACAAAATATACTCAACTACCCCTCTTTCAAAAAAAATTCGGATATGCCCTACTTTGGGATACTAACCTAAACTCGCTAACCTACCCAGCGAAGTTATGTTAAAAAGTCGTGGGGTGGCAGGCCGGTGGTCCCCACCAATCTCGCTACTTCAAGTAGCGAAGTTCTACATCTTTTTTTTTTTTTTTGCTTTCATTTTTTTATTCAAATTTCTTTTAAAAAATTACCAAACATTTTAAAATATTTAAAAACATAATTAATAAATTTAGATGATTATATTTAAAATTGATAATATTTATAAACTCAATAAATTTACTAGTTTATAATTAGTAAAGAACAATAATATATTACATTATAATAATATGTATTAAGTGTCACATCCTAAGCGTTTAAGTTCGTTTGTAGCGGACGACGTGGTTGTGGTTGTTCTTGCTCTTCTTCTTCTTCTTCTTCTTCTTCTTCTTCTTCTTCATTTTGTACCAATTCTTGTATTTGATGTTGTGGTGAAATGAATCGCTGAAAAGAAGCCATCATATTTGGAGACCACACATTTTGATCTCCTTCTGCAACAAGGTTGCGAAAAAAATCATTGCTAATAAAATCATCTTGTTGTGGTGTTGGTAAATAATTATTTTTGAAATGAATCGCTCAGGATGTGACACTTGATACATATTATTATAATGTAATTTATTAATTATATTTTTAAATATTTTAAAATGTTTGGTAATTTTTTAAAAGAAATTTGAATAAAAAAAATGAAAGCAAGAAACGAAAAGAAAAAAAGCATGTAGAACTTCGCTACTTGAAGTAGCGAGATTGGTGGGTCCCGGTGGGGACCACCGACCTGCCACCCCACAACTTTTCAACATAACTTCGCTGGGTAGGTTAGCGAGTTTAGATTAGTGTCCCAAAATAGAGCATATCCGTATTTTTTTTAAAAGAGGGGTAGTTGGGTATATTGGTGAAAAAGTCGTAAAGATATTTGACACACGTAATTTTTAAAATATATATCTTACAATTTTCATTTTTTTTGGGTGAATATATCTTACAATTATTTTTTTTGACATCATTTGATATGATACATATAGTATAAATGTACTACCTAATTAGCACATAGAAATTAATCTCTTTTTGGAGTATATAGTGTGATTAATTAGTAGTTAACCAATCATAACTAGCTAGCTAGCATGATTATAATCAGCCTAACTGAGGATGGAGTGCTTTACTTTAGTCGATTAGTTAATAATGCGATGCTTCTTTATGTCCACAAGTTTATCGAAGTGTGTCGTATGATGATTTGTCAAAGATCAAGTAATTCAAACAACAAACCAATTAAACATGGTCGATTTGTTTTTGTCAGGTAGCCTATTGGCTAGAATTTCACATCTTAAAAATAAATAAGCAGGTGTATCAGAGTTTAAATCTGGTCTCTACGAATTATGTGTAAATGTGTTCTACCAATTGAGTTAGACTTAAAGACAAACATAGTCGTTTTTATTATTCTTTCATTTTTTAAAAGTAATTTATTAGTTAAATTCACATATTTTAAATGTAAAAATAAAAATTGAAGGTGTTGAACTCAGCTCTCTGCATTTGTTTGTGCAGCTACACTTCGATCATTACTATAGGCAAATTTTGTTTTGTGAAGTTGCAAATATTTAATCTTATTTTGTCATTTTGAACCAATCAATTTAGTTTTAGAAATTGTGTTTGTGTAGACAGTGTGATTGAAACTTTCAAATTTTATTAATACTTCATTAAAAAAATTTCTCAACCACCTTAAGTATTTTTTTTTTTTTTTGCTCAACCCTACAATTTTATGGAATAAAACGGTGGTTTACTTTATATAATTTTACATTCAAAACTGTATGCTATTCTTTACGGTGAAATATACCTAGAACTATGATAGGACAATCAAAGTGAACAAGTGTTGACACATTTCTCATTCACATTTTGAGATCATAAGTAATCAAACAAGTCAAGTGCATGAGATCATAATTTGAATGTTGGTTTAAGATTTTAGTTTGCCAAGTAGAAATTAATGATCAATATTTTAATTGAATTTCCTTCAAGCAAAAGCAAAATGATGGATTTGTAATGTAAAATTTTCAGGTAATACCTTTGAAAACACAAGCAAGAAACTTCAAGAAAGTAACAAATTGGTTAAGGCACAAGTTAGGCAGTTCTAATTCCAAAACATTGTTATCAAATGCTGTCTACATGTTTAGCATTGGATCTAATGATTATCTTAGTCCAATCTTGACAAATTCTAATGTTCTAAAGTCTTATTCTCATTCAGAATATGTTGCCATGGTTGTTGGTAACTTCACTTCCACTATCAAGGTACAAATCTTCCTATATTTACATACCTTTATATATTTTTTTCTTTCAATTTCTAAGTTCTGACACTATTTTTGGTCAAAAAAAAGTTTTAATACTATTAGGAAATAAAACTTAAAGATTAAAATTAGAGCAAGAGAACGAAATTTATTAAATTCCTTTGTCATCAAATTGAGTGACACAAAATCAACCTCGTAAGTACAATTCAGTTGATAGTTACAGGGGACATTAATAGTTACAAGTGACGCAATCAAAGATACAGGTTTCATATTTATATCTTTTACTCTATAAATTTTCATTGCTAATTTAATTTTTGTATAGAATAAATAATATACATATAATTTATGATGTTACACAAATTGAAATTTCTTTTTATTTTGGTCAAGTGACTGTGACATGCATGATTCTGATTTATAATATTGTTTTAATTTTCAGGAAATACATAAGAGAGGTGCTAGAAAATTTGCAATCTTAAATTTACCTCCGTTGGGTTGTGTTCCAGGAACTAGAAAAATTCAATCACAAGAAAAAAGTGGCTGCTTAGAAGAGCTTTCATCACTTGCAAAATTACATAATCAAGCTCTCTATGTTGTGCTCTTGGAATTGGAGAAACAATTAAGAGGCTTCAAATTTTCTCTCTATGATTTTAACTCTGATCTCACTCAAATGATCAATCATCCCTTAAAATATGGTAATTTGTCCCTCTCATTTTATGAAGAGAGTATTATTATTTATATTGGTTTCGATATAACTTTTGCTCGATCAATATTCGAATGGAAATATTTGAATCTTTTAGTGAAATCTTAGGTTCGACTCGACTCTTGTTGATAAAAAAAATAGGGCTCAACCAAAGTATCCCTAACAGCGATTAGTCATTGATGACGATGTCGGTAGATATTCTACACATTTATTTAGTTATTGATATGTCAACTAAGCATTTTATTGGGTACATAGACAAAATGAGAAAGTCATCATAACTTCGCGCGCGCGCGCGCACACACACACATGCACACGAGTGAGTGAGTCGGGGTTCGAACCCCGGTCATGGTGTCCAGCCTATCAATTTCGTTAATTTTTTATCCGCTAGGACTTGTGGATTATAGTAATTAACTCTTCTACAAAATTAATTTCCTACTTCAATGATTATATTTTTGTCATAAAAGGTTGTTTTATCTTAAAAATGAGTTTAATTAATAGTATTTCATAGTACAAATATAATAAGATAAAGTTACTAGTACTTCATATTATTAATTAGTGGTCATACTTCTTCTAAAATACTCCAACATTGTGGTTATTGATTTGATACAGGTTTGAAGGAAGGAAAATCAGCATGTTGTGGGAGTGGACCATTTAGAGGAAACTCTAGTTGTGGTGGAAAAAGAGGAGAGAAACACTTTGAATTATGTGACAAACCAAATGAACATTTATTTTGGGATTCTTACCATCTTACAGAAAATGCTTACAAACAATTGGCAGCTAGAATGTGGGGTCATAATGGAAATTCTCACAATATTGGGCATTATACTATCAGTGATTTCTTCCAAGTCATGTGATTTTCTTCATGATTTATTATCCTTATAAATAGATATAAACACTTAATCACAACTATAATTCAGTGTGTGAATAAAAATGCTTCAAAAGCTAGAGAACCAGTTAAAGGGATTCTAATATTCAATCACTGATTTCTACAATGCACTTTCTAAAGTACTGTAGTGAAATTCCCTTTAAACTATAGTGTATTCATTCATGGAAACTATAAATTTATTATGTAGTGAATTTTATTTGTTATCATTTTTTTAGGCACTATTTGTTAGCATATATATATTTAGGTTTTGTTTAATCTTAACACTAAGTGTAACTTTCATTGTTTGATCAATAAGTTCTATCATATCTCATTTGAGCTAATGGTAAGAGTTATTAATCCAATGATAAATACTAATTTATGTATGATGCAAGAATTGTCTCACTTTGTGCATCATAGAATTGACCTATATCTTATAAGAATCTAATGACGGTCACACTATCACGGTAAATCACCATTGACAAATTAGAAGAACTCTCCATATTTTCTATGTGATATTATTAATTTAAAAAATGAAGATGCAAAACACGAATGGCGTAACTTGAACTTGATAGTGTATTTTCTAAGCGTATATTTGAATTGACAGTGAGTTTTACAAAATTTCAATGTGTCACCATTATTTTGACAAAAACTATATTAAGATTTGGAGTTTATCCAGGTACTATCTTCATTTTGTTAATCAACATGTACTAAATCCATCTTATAATCGTTGTTAGTTTTATCTTTAATTAAATTTTTGGAAAGGATTCAAAGTAGTAACTATAGCATGTTGAGGAAGTGGCCCTTTGAGTTATTTGACAATGTGAGTGAACATGTCTTCTGACTCACATCATCCTACAGAGAAAGCTAATAACATTTGGCCAAATTGATATGGAATGGAAATGTCACATGGCCTTACAATCTAAAACAAATATTTGAAATTTGAGTGTTCTACCAAACAAAACAATATGGATTAGTTTCCATGCTTTGTTATTTCAATTCTCTATCAAAATATATTGATGTGTAATTAAACATTCTGCTCACATAAACTGTGACTTAGGTTTTAGTTTAAAATTCTGCAATTGATAGGCTATACATAAATATTCTATTGTAAATCATTAATGAGGTTGATAGTTCTCATTAACTTTACATCAGAGTGTGTCTCTGCTAATCCAATTTTCTTTTTCTTTTTTTTTAATAAAAAAAAAGTAACTTGCTAAATATAAATTAGATATCTAGCTACATGCAAATTTGCCTATTCTTACACCATACTTTGCAACATGGTTCTCCATCAGTTTAGTGATGGGACTAATTTTGCATCAGTTGGAGCAGGAATTATCCTTCACGCCAATCCCATAGTACGTGACACTTCACTAAATAAATCTTCCAATTTGTTTCTTGTATGTTTCATTTCTGATGTGGTTTGAATTCTACTTATGCATAAGTTGTAATTATTCTGATATTGTTGTCCGCACATTGTATAGAATTTAAAGGAAATATAGGCTGCTGTTGAAGTAGAGTATATAGAGCTTCTGAGGGTGCAAGAGGATTTACGGGAAGATAAAATTTCGAGGTATGCAGTAACTCTGCTAAATATGTCTGGTTTGATAGATATAACTGAGAGAGAAGACCTCTAATTAGCAGAGCTACAGCGGAAGGGGACACCAACAATTATTTCACAAGATAAAAGAAGAACAAAGGCAATAGAATTTCAAAACTCAGATAAATCTGATAGATATTATTACAAACTAAAAATATATAACGGTGTAAACAAACTCAGTTTCTTAGCCACAATCAGATGATAGTTAATCAATCAGACACTTAAATCCTTGCAATTGCATCAGACAACATGAGCCAGTTCACAAATATTTGATAAATTGGCCAGAGAAAAAGATCAACTTAGCTACCAGCCTACTAGGGTAACTTTCTCGTACACCTGGTTTTTTCATCCTAATATTTCAAAGCGGTTGTCCATGTACCTTGCACAATAGGGTGTTTGGTTACATGTCTTGTCCTCAGCTTAATTACTTTCCTTCCCAGTGAATTCCTTAACCTGGTTGCATGCAGAAGTATCTCTTCTGGATCCATATTCTTCACGCACACCACTCGGTCATTATGGTTCTCTGTTTTCGACAATAGAATCGTCAATTACAATTACAAAGAAAAATTCTTAAATGAAAAAGTTGAGAGAGCACGAGAATCTTACTGTAAAAAGCCTTTAGATGTGGATGCTGACCACGGATCATTTCAGTATCCACCTCTAACTGAGGATTCGCCACCTTAAATGCTGGCAAATGCGACTCCATAAATGCCCTACCAAATTTTTAAAACTATGTAAGTAAGAATCTCCTATTCAAAGCAGGATAGAATATAAAAAAACTTAATTAATAGCATATTGTTCCAAGCCTTTAGTTTTAGCTACAACGCAAAGACAAGCAAAAAGAGCATTGTGGTTATCAAAACTTAGATTAAATTAAACCTTCTCTCAAACTTGATTGTTAAAAAGTTGTGATCTGATTTCAGTTCACAGCCAATGAGGCAAAAAAAAAAAAAAATACTAAGATGTCGGTAAAAGAAAAGACCGAAACTTGATCGACACAAATTTGACATAATCAAGGAAAAGTGAATGTGTGCCTCAAAATTCAATCAACGCATATTCATTTTTCCTTGATCATGTTACAGAACACCAAATGCAGACGAAAAACGAATGTGCAGCTCAAAATTCAACCCTTATTCATTTCTCCGAATTTTCTTCGAAATGAAATCGATCAAGTTACGAATCACCAAATGTAGAAACTAAAATTCTTACTGAAATTAAATTTCAAAATAAAAAATTAATCCCGCACTTTTTAACAAGAAATATAATCTAACAAGTGACTAACAAAATCAATTACAAAAAGTACAGAGTCTAATTGAAACATTGATATTTGATACTAGTAAAAGAAAATCAACCATATAACACTGTAATTAATCTCAACAAGTGCCTATAAAGCTCAGACACTCCTCGGATTAGGCGTGTCCCAATGCCGGATACGTGTCATGTCCGACACCGACACTTACAATTACATTAAATTATCTATGCCGACGTGTCAGTGTCCATGTCGTGTCGGTGCTTCATATAGCGCAAGACAACCAAAATTTTGGCAAAATCAATTAAACTTATATATGAACTTGAGATTAGATTGGGACATAAATAATGATAAATCCAATATCAAAAACCCTAAATCGATGAATGTGATATGGAAAATCAAATTGTGTATATACCTAATGCCTCTGCTACTTCCACCCCAATCGCTGTAGCTAACAACGAGCTTCTTAAGTTGCCAAACACCTCGCAAAGCCATTTCAACGGCGGTTGTGGGACGGCGGACGGTGATCAGAGACGGAGGCTCTGTGAGCTGTGCGGTTTTAGGGTTTTAAACTTTCAGTTTTTTAATTTTGGGAAAATTCTCAATTAGAGAGATTAACGTATGCGGTGCTTTTTTTTTCTCACTTTTTATTTTTTTTGTCATAATTTTTCATCACTTTTTTAATCAATATAATTGTATTTAAATTAAACTTTTTCTTGTGAGTTGTGGACAGAAATAAATTAAGGTTTTTTCTTGTGTAATCTCAAAAATTTTGGGTATTTATTTCCATCTTTCAAAAATAATTTTATTAACATAAATTTTTATAAAATACATTGTTGAATTAAATATTTATATTATATAAATTATTCGTATAAAATTTCAGAAAAATTTAAAATTATTAAAAATATAATTGAAACACATTAAAATTTATAGTTTGTGTAATCTTTTAAACATTTTATTTTTATATTTTGAGATCAAAACTACTGGTATCAAAAATTTTAAAATAGAAAGATTAAAATTACAAAATGTTGAAAATATGGGGACAGAACTGCAATTAAGCCAAAATATTTATGTATATATTAGGTGATTTGCAACAGCAACTTGTATTTCCATTTCCACAAGCAAATCACACTCACTCAAGTCTCAACGTCTTCTCCTCCGACGCGCCACAACCCTCTCAACTTCTCCTCCGTCGTCTGAAATGTAAGGCATCTTCATCACTTACTTCACTTTACGTAACATTTATTCTATGCATCTTCATCACTGGATTTCATTTCTAACTTAGTTTTGCTAAAATAACCGTTTATTGTTAGCATTTCTAGTCACTCATATGTTAAGTGTGAGTCAGTTCAAATATCGCATTACAACTACATGTAACGTAAACACCACCATAAACCCCAATTTCCTTTTCATGACTTGGTAGTGAGAACCACAGTTCGTGTTTGGGAGGGCACTGGAACCACTTGATGCCAGAGCTCGTCCCAAACTCTGGACTACTAGGGTCCTTTCCCCTATGAACCAGAGAGTGAAAACCTATGAAGCACCGACACTTTTTAGATTAAACATGTCCCGGTGTCGTGACATGACACTGAAACTTACAATTACATTGAATCATATCACTTTTTCAAAACAAAATTATCTGTGTGTCGACGTGTCAGTGTGCATGTTGTGTCCGGTGTCCGTGTCTATGTATGTGCTTCATAGGTGAAAACCAAAAATATATATATACATATCTTGTTCTGATTTGTCTAAGTATTGCATCGTGTATGTTTGACTTCTACTACCAAGTTCTTTACTCAATTGTTATGGGTCTTGAAGCAAGTATAAGGTTAAGTTTAAAAAAATGTGTCACATGCTCACAAGTTTTCTTATTGACTCTTGTGGAACTTAATTCATTCTCAAGTCTTGAAGCTTTTAAATCATGATTCAAGCATCCAATTCTGAATCTTTTGATGTTATGGTTGATTCTCTTAATTTCTAAAACTTAATTCATGCTTCGAACTTTTTGCCTTCTGAACTTGTTATCAAATGTTTGATGAGAACCCTTGTTCTTCTTATATGATTGACATTTGACTCTTTAATGTGTTTGTTTTTTACGTATGCCTCAAAACTTCAACCGCAGACGTAACATTCAGTTAGTTATATTTACATGCAGTATAATCCGGATTGTTTTTTAAATATCTCAGGTCTCAGCGTGATTTTATAATCTAATTTTTTTGTTTAGCTCTTAGTTTTTATCTTCTAAATTTGGAGTTTAGTTTAGTCATTTCTCCAAAGTATGAATTCTTATTCTACTAGTTGGATGTTGCAGATATATTTTCTCCGTTTTGCTTTAGCAATTACAAAATAGATGCCTTTTCTTAGTTTTGGAGTTTAAGAGGTAATGATGGCTCATGTGGCTGCAAAAGGGTTTGTTTTTTTATATATGGTTGAATGGTTAGTGATAATCTGCAGTGGATTTTCAACTGTATGATCCTTGTTATTCAAAAGATTTAAGAAAAATAAATAAATCATGTCAAAAAATAAATAAATTGTACATTATGCAATTGGAAATCTAACTGATGAGGATCTCATTCCATTTCTGAATATGGGTGCATTAACTTAAACTTACTATCCTTGATAATTTTATTCACAATATTTACTTTTGCTTAAATTTCAGGTCTGTCTGATTATGACTCAGTCCAAGAAGAAGGCTGATTGTGGTCATCACGTTGATCGAATAAGTAACTTACCATGTAATGTCATTGATGGCATCTTAAAACACTTCAACATTCAGGATCTAGTTCGGACTAGTATTCTGTCAAGAAAGTGGAGGTATAACTGGATTTCAGTCCCGCAACTTGTGATTGGAGAAAAGTTTTTTGATATATGCAAACGTAACAATCATACAGACTCTGAAATTTCAAGATTTATCACTCAAGTTCTTTTGCTACATGATGGGCCGGTTTATAAGTTTACCCTTCGCTTGCCTATTGACTTCGGGTGCAGAATTGATTTCCTGGAAAAGTTGATTCTGCTTTTGTCAAAGAGTGGCATTAAAGATCTTGAACTTGAGAACCACAATTTCATAGCATTATTACCGTATCAAGTTCCTTCTTATGTCTTCTTTCTTAAGGAATTAACCAACTTTAGACTTTACCTATTTGAATTGTCAGTTCCGCCTAATTTCTGTGGCCTTAAGAAGTTGCTTGACCTTAAGTTAGAACAAGTTACATTTGAGTCTGGTGGACTTGAGAGTCTTATTTCTGGTTGCCCATTACTTGAAACTCTCACCATTTCATTATGTTCTGGTTTTGAATGTATTGATTTATCTGGTCCTACACTCAAAGTCGTGCGCATTGGTTTTGAAGATAATGTCAAGTCAATTAGTCTGAAAAATGCAGAGAATTTGATTGATCTTACACTCGTGGATCATCGAGAGACAGAGGATGAAAGTGTCAAGGTATCTGGTTTGATCAAAAGTTTGCCAAAACTTCAGAGGCTTGTTATGAGAGCAAATGAGTTTAAGGTTAGAAACAACATCACTAAATTTAATCTATTTATTATTGTTCAGTTGGATAAGACTATGGCCCTTATGTTAGTTTTGTAGATATTATCCGAAACCAAAACATTGATGAGTACTTGTTCTCTCTATTTACACAGCTCTGCAATGTTGTCTATCTCTTAAAGACTGTATTCTACACTTTGAATGCTGCATTTCGAATGATGGTCCAATCCAATATTTATTTATGTTAAAATTGGTTATATTAAATTGTAAGTGTACATATTATTTTTGACACAAAAATTGTAAGTCTACATATCTCATAGTCCTGTTATTTGTATGCATAGGTATTGTCTGCTTCAGGTGTCATTCCACAGACGCTGCTAGAATCATTTAGCTCCTTAGATTATCTGAAAATTGTTGGCAATGGCATGAATTTGTCCGAAAGAGAAGGACTTTTGTATATTTTTAGTGTACTAAAAAGTACTCCCAACCTGGTGCAACTTATTATAAAGGTTAGCATGAATATCTGTGATTCGTACTTGGTCTTTTCATTTTCATATTTTGATTGTTTGATTTTTTTAAAATTTAGAGTCGCGTATATGATGATGTTCAAGAGCCAGACCAACCAGAGGAGTTGGAATCTGATGGGTGTTGCCTTGATCAACTTCGGACAGTGAAAATTGTGACTGGATATAAGGTTAAACATGCACTGAGTTTGATACGGTTCATACTTGCCAATTGTCCCTCGTTAGAGACTCTATCTTTTGATATTGCTCTGGATTTTAGACAAGGAGATGCTCTTATGATGTTAAGGATTTCACAAGATTTGTTAAGGATGAAACGAGTATCGCAAAAAGTACAAGTTGAATTCACTCAAAGTTATAAATGACTGTTATTTTATTGAAGCCCTAATTGACCTGCAGATTTCAACAATCAAAGTTCTTCGTTGTGTAAGTTCTTTATTTAATTTCCCTGGATAGGACTTGTCTATTGATTTTTGCTCTTAACTCCGTTGAACATTAGGTTTACCTTATGTTGTGAATATTATATCCGCTATTGAAATATATGAGACATTAGTTTCTAATGAAATATCAAGCAACCATGAATTGTGTTTGTATTAGTGAAATTACTATTTGATTATGGCTGAACAAATTACAAAGAAATATGTTTTGATACAGTCTTAATGTCTTATAATAGGTCAAAAGGTAACCTATTGATCAATTTGAAATAATCATATTAGGTATTGAAATGTATTAGAAAAATGATAAGGGTGAACTTTTGAAGGCTAGAATATTGTTCTTTCAGTTTTCCAGCTATGGTAAGTGTTCAATTGCTTGAGAGTACAAATCTGATAGAGGAGGGAGGAAATTCTCAATATAAGTTCGGATCCCTACAAATTTTGCCAAAAAGGCTACATTGCGGGCTTTAACATTTAATTCTCCTCTGACAAATTTGAAAATTGCTCTTTTGGCATACTAAAATCTTTTTCCACTTTTTATTTTTTTGTTATATTTATTTATCACTTTTTTAATCAAAACAATTGTTATTTTAAATTAAACTTTTTCTTTTGTCAAAAAAATAAAATAAACAAATAAACATTTCTATCTTGACCGAATAAATTAAACTTTTATTCATAGAGTTAAAATTTTAGGTCCACGAGCTTGTCACAATAAAGATTTTAGAGACACAGTAAATTTTGATGTATGTAATTTAATTTTGGTTTTGGGAGTGTTTATATGTTCTAAAAAGAGGTTAAACAGTCCTCGCAAGTGCTAACAACCGAGGGATATTGAATTGGGTAGTGGGTGGTTCGGGGATCAACTTTTACAGGGGAGAAGTTTGTCTTTCGTATGTAAAAAAACATAAAATTAAGGAGTGCATTCTAATTTGTCGTTGTATTATCTAAAGCTCAATTGTTGGACAAATTAAAGTTAAAGTTACAATTTAGTTGTGGCTCAAGACTAAGAAATCGGGTTTTAATTATGATGTTAATATGCGGTAGACTCATTCAATGTTTTGTAATGAATTTGCACTTTAATTTGTTAGTGTTGTTTTGTTCGAATAGATTTTGGTTGTCTGTTTTGTTTGAACTCTTGTATCCTTGTCATTCTAAGTACATATTGTGCTAGAATGTTTTATTTCAATTTTTCAGCTTCTTAAAAAAATTGTTTTAATTTTGTCGGAAAAAATTGTTTTAATCTTTCAAATTTAAGAAAGAGTATTGGTAATTTAAAATTGAACAAAAAATAAGGAAATTCTTATAAAAATTAATTCTTTCTATCAAATTTGGTCCTGATAATCCGAGAGTTAAATTTTAAAGTCATAAAAGAAATAAGAGGTGTTGAACTTAATTTCTCGTAAAAATAAAATACAAATGATTTTTTTTATATACAGAAACATGAAGAAAACACATTTGAATTTCTCTATCTTCCAAAGTTTTATTAACATGTCAACTAATTGATCCTATAATAACCTATAAAATATCAATTTTATGGGTAACTTGGTCAAAAGAAAAGACATTTGATTTCAATATACTTGATCCTTCCATTTGTCAAGTTGATAGTGATGAGTTCAAAATGAACTTATAAATTAAAATTTAGGTTAACAAAACATAGTCTTGTACTCTTGTAGCTACATTGCATTTCTTAGTCCTGGCTACATTATATTTATCAATGATTAATTGGAGCCATAGTGTTTGGCATGTTTACATAACAAGAAGCAATGTTTTGGATTTCACGTGATAAGAGGACTATACCAATTTGTTTTTTCTTTGAACAATAGAATGATGTGAAACTAAACATATAGCTTATAGCTATAATAGTCCTTGAGACGTATGCTTGTAGTTGTAGGAAAGGAGTGTGACTAAAAAACATATCACATGGCGTACACATTCTTTTATTGTTGTTCGATACAAATGGAGAACTTGTATTTAATTTGATTAATTGTATAAAAATCATATGTTAAGGTATATGTAATGTATTTTAGTCCAATATTATATTCAATAAATCAATAGCTTGGTCAAATAATAAAACCATATAAATATGAACAGCCAAAGGAATAAATTATGAGACGCATATGTAGCTTGCGAGCAATTCTTATATGGTTATAACTTATAAGTATTTGTTCACTTTGTTGGAAAAAAAGGTATTTGTTCACATTGTTTGGTCACACTCACATATTTGTAAAATAATAGAAAGATTAATGAATCAAATAATGTGTATTTTATTTTTTAATATATTGTGAGTGTGGTCAAACGATGTACCTTACCTAAATAGTTGTGTTCAAATATTTTTCGTTCATAGCTCGGTTGTTAATTGTTATCATGCATCACAGTCACATAATAGTTTACAGGTAGGTTTTAAAATTTTCTTATTAAAAAAACATGGTTAAATAAGTTTTTCATCGTAAAAATATAACAAACTTTAGTTTGTAAAAATAAAAATGGATTTTTCGTCCTTTAAATAAATATTTTTAAGCATCAATAGAACAAGATGAGTAAAAGTAAAACTAAAATTTTCCGATGTACCAAAAAAAGATGAGTAAAATTAAAGCAACACTATGAATAAGTACAGTTTACATAACATGTCGATAAAGCCTCTCCAATTATTGATGCAAATGCCATGAGAGTAAATGATCGAATTCTTTTATAATTTTTACCATATGCTTTTAAATAAGTCTTTCAAATATTTATCGAATAATATAAATATTAAATATTATATTATAATTAACATATCATTTTAAGTTACACAATTAACAACTACCACATAAGCACAAATTAGGTAAATCACCTCAAAATTTAGTTTAGGGACTTTTTTTAAAAAAATTACAATTTTGTAGGGATATAAATCAAAAATATTGTACAATATTGATTCCTTTGTTTCACAATATTTGTTGTATTTGATCATTTTAAACAAATTAAAAAATGATGATAGATGAAAGAAAGATACTTAATGTCCGTTTAACCGGATTTTGCTTTACTTTATTTTCTCTTTTAAGTCAGTAGTAGGGTCAAACAATTTTATATGAAATTCTTATTAAATAAAAGTGACTTAATATTAATGAAAAAAAAGTAGAGAAGGGAGAAGCCACAAAATTGAATATTTTGGCAAACTTATGCGAGGTTCCGCTTCGATTCCCGCGTGCCACATTTTTTTCTTTTTATTTTGTTTTACTTTATTTTATTTTTTATATTGTATTTTTTGTACAGCAAAAACTACGTAAAAGATAAGTATAAAATATATTAAGAAAAAACTTAGTTAAAAATTTACAGCACTTCTAAATACAAAAAATTAAAATTACTTCTAATCATAATATTAATTAGATGATAGAATGAATAAATAAACAATTACAATTACATTAAAATTTTAAAAGAAATTCCACCTAAATTTTTTGGGACAAATTTATTTTGCAATGATAACTATTATGAGACATATACTGCATTAATGAAAAATATGGTAAACGTGATTTCAATAATTGAATATATTTGAGATGACGATAAAGAAAAACGTAGTGGAGGCTCATTGCCATTCATTTTCAATTTGGTAATAAAGACATAAAATATCACTTTAAGGTGGTTTGAAATGATCATTCATTCATTCATTGAGTTCCATACACACAAGTAGGTGGTAATGGATAAGTATGTAAATGTAATGTAAGATTTTGTTTGATAACATATTATTAATTATCATTTTTGTGTTTCAATTCAATAAATAGTAGTAATTGATTCATAGTTTGATATTGATATATCCACTCTCAATTATTATCGACCATAATTCAATAATATATATGTCACCCATCTTATCAATTATTAGTGCTATATATAAGAAGAACCATGAATCATTATAAAGCTTTGTTTCGACCTTATACGTTTTCGGTTTTTCCTTTGGCTTTAAAAGTTCCACGTTCTCAATTATTTGCCTCTATCTATCTCCCACATCTCTATTGAAGTGTATATGTCAATTTAGGGTCATGTCAAACATGGACAATGTCACCTGAAGTTGAATAACCCCAACTCTCCAAGGAAAATTTCTCTTTTGCCCCCCCCATAATTCTCTATAACTCCTCTAAAATCCTAAATTATTTTTTAATTCGAGACATAGATCCAGAACTATAGTTCGGAATCTACGTCCCGAAGTGGTGCCTGGATTTTGGGGTACAGGCACCACTTCGGGTTTTAGATTCCGAACTGGTGCATGTACCCCAAAACTCAGACACCACTTCGGGACATAGATTCCGAACTATAGTTCGAGATCTAGATCCTGAATTAGTACTTATACCCCCAAAACCCTTTAAGAACAAAAACGGTAGTTAAGGGGGGGAAAGAGAATAATGGGAGGACGATTGAGAAAATTTCCTCCCAAGGACTAAACAAGAGTACAACGCAAAATTCATGAAACTTAAAATAAAACATTAAAAACCATACCTTTTATATATTTATATATAGTAGTAACATTTTAGTTTTTAAGGCTAAATGTATCCAAAAGTCTATTAAGTTATGTGTTTGTATTTGATAAATTCTTTAATTTTATTAATAAATGGTTATTTGAGATTAAGCAATATTTATCTATGTCTCTACAGTTACTTATCCGACAAATTTGTCATCTCTATTATAGAGATTAGAAATTATAATGACTTTTTTCAGCATACTCTAAGAAAATTTAATACATGTGCTGATTGACTTGCGAAGATTATAATTTCTTCAAACGATGTCTTGAAAATTTAGAATTATTGTCTTCATCAACTCAATCTTATGTTGTTAGTTGATGTTGTAGGTGTTGCTCATCCGCGAGTTTAATTTCTTTCTTGTTTTTGTTTTGTTTTGTTTCTTTTCTTTCCATGTAATAAAAAAAATTCTATGCCCACACAATAAGAAGCCACACATAAAGTAGATTATCTTCTTCCAACTGAATTTTTTTTAAAGACATGAGTTATAAATCAAATTTCTGACCATGTGTTTAAGAAAACTCAAAATCCTTATCACTTAAACATTTCATCCATTTTTTCTTCTTCATTTAATATGTAAGATTAAAATATTAAATTTGGATCAAATTTATGATAAAAAAAAGTAAGTCACATTTCTCATTATACAAATTCATTTAAAATTTAATTTATGTACAAAGATAATTTTTACTTGAGGATACTTGTTAACAAGACCGTAATTTTTATTGATTAATTTTTTATTAGCAAAGATATTAAGACTCACTCACTATCAACAAATGAAATGATATAGATAGAACGCGTGAAGTTGAAGAAGCGGTTGCGCAAATGGGGAAAATGTAGATAGAGTGACATGTGATATGGCAAATGGGTCGTGTGGGTGAAGATGTTAAGATCACGTGGGTTTGATATGAGATGTACATACTGTGCCACGTCAACATGCCAGCTGTCGACAGTTACATTTGTTGAAAGATACTTTGCCACGTTTATTATAAGCTCTTTCTTCCAATTATCCCCTAATACCATGTGTGACCCACCAATATGCACATTGTTATCAAAATGAATTAAATAAATACTTTATTTGACTAATACTTAATTAATCCAATATTAAATTTATATATTTTTTATACGTAGACAAAATAACAAAGTTATTAGAAACTCAGATGAATCAACTAACTAATAGATTGTTCACATTTCTTTAATCTGATTTACCTAGAATTTTTTTATTTCTACAGACAAGATAGACTTTCGTGAATAATTCACTATTATTTTCAATTTTTTTTTGTAGAGAACGATAAATGCCAAGTTCTTCCAAATCCCAACAATGTCATTATTTTTTTTGAGACAATTAGACAATGTGGGTTTGACAACTTTAAATAAGTTGATTGAGAGAAATTTTGATGTAAAAAAGAATACAATGTTTAAATTCTTTGGGGTTCGAGGTTAAAAAATATTTTCTCCGATCTTTACTATAATTTTTTAAATTCTTAAAATATTTTATATACCTAAACTATATATATATATATATATATATATATCTTATGAACTAAGGTGCCAACTTGTGTACCCCATAAAATTTGGGGGTATATACCTCCAACCACTACAAAAAAAATTTAATCGATATATTATTTTATAAAATATAATGTTGGATTGAAAGTTTATATCATATAGATCATTTGTGTAAAATTTCAGAAAAATCTAAAATCATTTGATATGTTATTGAAACACATAAAAATTAACAGTGTTTAAGAAATCACAAAAACTGTTAATTTTGATGTGTTTCAATAACATATCAAATAATTTTAGATTTTTCTGAAACTTTACACAAATGATCTATATGATATAAACTTTCAATCCAACGGTTTATTTTATAAAAAAAATTATCGGTTAATTTTTTTTTAAGTGGTTGGGGGTAAATACCCCAAATTTTGTAGAGGTAGACAAGAAAAAACCATGAACTAAATACAACAAACATTCAATAAAGAGGAAGTGGTATGAAGTTGTGTTGGTGCAGCTGTTCCTCACCCTAAATCTGCATGTAGCTCCACATCTGTCTGTAACTAAAATATATTAAAAATCAAAATAAACTTAAGCTTACACTATCAATGGTAAACACGTTTTATTCCTAAACAATTGAATTATTCTACTAAAGTGGTAAATATATTTTATAGCATAAAATCAATTTTTAGAGGGGTGGTGTACTAGATAGAAGGCTTGCATGCCCACTCTTATTTAGCATGTTTTAAGTGGAGTGTTAGAGGATCTGGCCCGCTATTATAATTATCGTGATTTTTAATTCCATCAAGCCTCAAGTTCTATATCAAGCAAGTGAGCAACAATGAATCCATTGTGCAAGAATAATTAACTGAAACATAAAATAGAATAATTCGATAAAACTAAAATATGATAAAAGTATTTAAGAATATTTAGATGAGCATGAGTCTCTCCTATAATATAACAAAAATTTTAGTTTGATTTTTGGTTTGAGTATGAAGCGACCTTAAAACTCTTTAAGAGATTTTGCCATCTATTTAATTCTTACAAGACTCGAAGAATTAATCTCTGCAGTTGCGCGTAGAAGATACCAACTTAATTTACACTAATAAAAAAATATATGATAAGAGTGTGAAATTAAGTTGTGGTAGTATAGAGGTAGTTCAAACTCTTCATATATCTCAATTAAACTCTTGACATTTTCCTTTTTAGGTTTTGATGCAGAAAATTGGAAATTTCAACTCTTATGTTTTATTGTCATTTTAATTAAACAACCCTATATAGAGGTTTACACGTTTTGCTCATGGTGGAGCCATCAGCCTACGGCTTAAATTAAAAAATACAAAGAATATAAAGATTAAAGAATGTTTTTAATCTCGGAATTTGTTTTGAGTTGATCAATTGCTTGACTATAGGTTAAATGTAGATGTAAAAATAGTTTATTTTAGGACTAAATAAGTTTTTTATATATGTAAACATGTGATGGTTCTTCAAATATTTTTTACCATAATTTTCTCAAGTCAAGTCATAAGTTTATTGTAGGTATGTTTAGGAGCCAAAAATGTTGATCAAGAACATTTAAATGATCATTGTTTGAAGGAAAAAAATTAAGAGGTACTAAAAAGGAAATATGAGTATATTTATCGAGATCAAAACTTTATTTCACCCATATATCTTTAAAGGGATTTGAGATTGCAAATATACAACAACTCCTCTTCAAACATTAAGCCTATGTTTGGTTTGGGTAAAATAAGTGAGAGAGAAATTGAGAAGAGGAGTTTGGAAAAAAATGTGCAATTCTTTTTATTTGACAGAAATAATCAAATTGAAACCTAAAATAAATATTTGGAATCAATATGAAATTTTTATAATGTTTGAGACTAAATTAAAAATTAAAATAAACGTTTGAGACCAAATGTATAATTAAGCTTATATTTTAAAAGTAGCCTACAAATGTAAATATACATAACTAAAACATATAAAATGGTTTATAGAAGAACTAGAAATGGGTAATATGTCTCACCAAATCTTAATTTTTCCTAAATTATTTATAGAAGAACTTCTAATTATTTACTTAAAAGATTTCAATTGTGCTTTATCAAAATGATCGAATGACCTCTCAAAGATAAGTATTTTATGTTCATTTGTTGATCAAAGTTGGGGGGTGGGGAGGAGGGAGGTTGTACCGGCAAGACGTAAAGTAAAAGATGAGTTAAAAAATTATAACATATTTAGTCACAATTATGATTAACTGACGAGTATTGATCTCGTCGTTGTAATTGTGGGATAGAGGACAAACGTAGACGAGATCTAATATGTCCCCCAATCCCAAAATGGTCAGTTGAGGTAAATATTTTTATATTAGGTTTCTTAATATATTGCTTAAAACAAAATTAAGCTTCAATTGTATTGGTGACTAAAAACGAATCATCTTACTTTTTCTTTTGCTTATGATTTGTGGTGGCTTAATCTCTTATTATTTGTTCGAGAATATTTTTGTAATGAGGTGACTTAGGTTTTTTTTTCTTTCATTCCTGATCTCTATTTGTTTTTTGATACCCCTGTGTCCCATTATATTAGCATCTCTAACCAATTTTACATTTAATAAGACATGTTTGTAGTGTAATTATTGTGTCTAATTTGTATGTGAATTTTACCGAATTGTCTTTTGTTTTTATGTGTATTTAATTTAACTTTTCGTATTTCAATACAAATTAGTTTAATAATTATGATTAGGGGTATGTGTAGGAGAAAAAGTGATAAATACACGTAATAATTTATAAAGAGACTTATATTTAGAGACTAAACTTATTTTAAAAAAATACTTATACTCTCTCCGTCTCAAAATAAGTGTCGCAATTGACCATTTTGCACTATTCACATAATCTACTTTGACCGTATATTTTTACTAATATATAAATGTAAATATTAACACGTAAGATCTTGTTTGATTTGTCTCGATGAGTATTTTTAAGGTATACAATTTTTATAATTTTTAAAGATAAATAATTAAAGATATTAACGATCAAAGTTGTGCGTTGGCAAACGTGAACTGATCAACTGTGACACTTATTTTGGGACAGAGGAAGGAAGTAATTTAGAAGGAAGAGAGTATAACTTAACTCTAACTTACTAGTTTTTATAACACTTCTTTGTGCTGAAATTATCAAACAAACTTTTCACTAATATACTCTATTTTAACTTCTTAAAACAAATTCTCCACATTTTAAGTTGATATACTCGTAGAAAGAGAAATGTTAGATATGTACAACAAATGAAATGAGAGTGTGAAAGAAAGAGTTGAACAAAACAAAGACGTGGTAAAGGGAAAGTAAAGAGAATATGCGCAAATGATTGGTGTGATACTTATTTATTCGATGCCATCCAACAATTTGCTCATTATTATTTTCTACTAGGATATTCCATCTCTGCGTGGAATCAACTCAATGTATTTTATTTTTATTTTCTAGTATTCAATTTTTTATTCTCTGCCATTATTGAAGTAAACGCTTTGTTTATTTACAATGATAGTTATAGTGGATGATATAAATAAGACAAATATTGGTACAAGTCGTTTGTGTTGATGTTAAACATATATACAAATAAATTGTACCAACAAATAAATGGTTTTACTTTAAAAGTAAAAATAGGGTTTAAATCACTTATTTTAATCAAAATATAATAAGTTAATCTTGATAAGCAACTTATCATATTCTAACTGTGTCTAGTTATAATTTTTATCATGAACATGAATCGAGATTAAATTACACTTTTATTATAGGAAAAAAACCCAAACAAAATTGAATTATAATTTTTTTTGGATTATCATGTTTTAGGGAAGAAATTTCTGCCACAACGCTGGTTAATTTTTTAAATTAAATCGAACTCATTACAAGTTATTCAAGTTGTTGTCAAAAAAAAAAAAATTATTCAAAAGGCTCAAATTTGTTACAGCTTGAATCATTTCATAAAAAATTGAGTTTGTAAATATGTTTAATTTATTATTATGTTATTAACTAAGGGTTCGTTTGGTTTTGATGGTATAGAATGGGGCGAAGCGGAATAAAATGGAATGAAACGGAATGGAATGGAATACATATTCCATTCCATTGTTTGGATAGTGAACGGAATGGAATGCGTTATAACTTTTTTATTCCAATTATACCCTTTATTTTATAGATATAAATGTTTAGCAAAAAAAAAAAAGAATAGATAAGAATGAGAAAAGTCTTATAAAACATAAAATTAAAGGTAAAATTGTAAACTTATTGTGTATCATTCCATCCTTATCACCTCATATATCACTCCATTCCATTATGTTCCTATTTTATAAAACCAAACAACGGAATATCGCTTCATTCCACCCCATTCCATCCCATTCCATCTCATTCTATCAATCCAAACGGACCCTAAGTGTGAAAATTTAGTCAAACAAAACAAAAAAACAAGTTTGAAAATTGATTTATTTTAATTTTTATTAAATGATGCAATATATATTATCAAAGTCACAACCATTTTTTTACCATAAAAGTATATATAAATGAATTCAAATGCAAAATATTAGCTTAAGTTATAATTTTTATAAAAAAATGTAATCATTATATTATTCATAACTAAATTATAGCAAATTCAAATTTCAGAAACCGAAAGTCCTAAAAGTTCTTGAGTCAAATAAAATAAAATAAAAACTGAAAAATAAAGAATTAACATTACACAAATTAGGTATCAAAATAAAAAACTTTGTATTAAACAATATAAAAGTTTAGTAATTTTTAAAATGTTAATTACACAAATTTCAATACAAAATTGCACGAAAAATAAAGAGAAACAATAAATTCAACAAAAAAAACTGCTGCCAGGCAGAGAAAGGAAAAAGATGTTCACACATTACACACTCAAATGAAAAAGAACCTAATATTTTTTTTGTCATTTTGAACTTTTGACGTTTTTATTTTGAAAATAAATTAGTACTTTTTTCTACATAAATTAAAACATTCTACGTTTTTATTTTGAAAGTGGAAAAACCGATGATCAAACTTCAATCATACACATTCAGTCAAATAATTTTGACATTATCTATCGGTTGAACTATAATTTCTAAATAAAATAATCATTTTAATATAACAAATACTATACTAATTTATATTACCTAGAATGAAAATATCAAAGACTAATTTAAATTTAAATTTTTAGTCAACAAAAATTTAAATTTTATTTTTGTCAATTTTTAAATTAATCAGTCAAAAATTGTGAGAGACTAAAATAAACGTTACTCTTATATTATAATTTTTTTGACTAAAATAACACTCTTATATTATTTATATTTATATGTTTATGTATTTTTTTTTTCCATTTTAATTTTTACTTCCATTTTTTTTGTGGACTTTGTTGTGGCTCTCTTCTTCTGAGTTCTCTGACAAATCTCACATTCATTTCTCAAAAGCTGTTTCTGACTTCTGTTTCTCTTCCATTCCCCAAAACCAAACACTTTCATCTGATTCCTCAAAAACCTTTTTTTTTTTTTGTTTCTTCATTTCACCCTTTTGTTTTTGTTTTTCTGAGATTTTCATATTTTTGTTTCATTGTGTTGTAAACCAAAAAAACTTTATCTTTTGTGGACCATTGTTGTAAAGTTTTGAGCTTTTTATTGTACTTGTTATTGGGTGTTTGTTTGTTTATTTCAAGAGCTTCTGTTCGATTAAAACAGAAGCTCTTGTTTTTTTGTTTTTGTGTTTTTGTGTTGTGTTGAATTTTTGATCTCTTTAGAAAACAAAAACTTGAGCTTTGTTTTGAAGCTTAAAGGATCTGAATTGTGATGGAGATAGCAAGGGAAAAGTTGCAGACAAGTGTTGGTGTTGTTGATGGAGTTGACCCTAAGTCTTGTTACATGCAAAAGTTTAGACTCTATGAAACTCTTTCGGTAAATATGTTCTTATTCTGTTTCTATCATTGATGATTACATTTATTTTGAAGTGTATTATGATCTGAAATATGTGATTTTTTGTTTTTTGATTTTGTGTGTTACTATCTTTCTTAGATGTTTTGTTTGTGTTTTAGGTTTCTTGTTCTGCTGTTTTTGTTTGTGTGTTATTTTTGGTCAAATTCATGTTCATATGCCTTGTTTGTTCACGTGTTGATTCATGAGAATCTTTGAATTGGGCAAAGGAATCAAAAGGGTTTGTAAAGATTTTGTTTTTTTGGTTTTGTTTGAGATTGATGGTTTTTCAGTGGGGATTTAGATGCTTATCAATGTTATCATGATGATGAGTTTTTGAATTCTGTTTAATTGGATTCGTGTAGATTGCGTAAGAAAATATGGATCCTTTCGAGGTTTCCTGCTCAGCTACTTCTGCTTGGCTTGAATGATTCTAATTGATTTTTTGATTGTCATTTGTGTTCTTCACAATTTTCAGATTATGGGGGCATTTTGATAATAAGCACTTATTGTGTCAGAGCTTATTCATAAGCTGTTTATTGAATTGAAGAAAGAGTTAGGGTTAACTCTTCATTAGTTAAAAAACAGCTTATGCCAATAAGCTATTTGGAGGAGCTTATGAAAATAAACTGAAATTGTCTGATGTACACATCATAAACTATTTTCATGAGCTCTTTCAAAATTTTACACAAGTGCTTATGTCACAAGATAAGTCCAAATAAGCTCGTCCAAGCGCCCACCTATTTCTACTTATGTGTTTATTGACATGTTCACTGATATCACTGGATACTGGTGAAGCGTTTTTGCAGGAAATCGACTTCACTACTAAGTTTTTTACAAGGGAAATTAGGGTTTTGTTTTTTATGTTCCACAATCAATGTCATGCATGCTGAAATTTGCTTTTTTCTTTTCTTAAAGGATATCACCTACTTTTCTTTTCTTGTCTTATACTCAATTTGGCAAAATTGAGAATAGCCATGTGAATTTATCCAGAATCTTTTGCTGAAAATGTGGAAAAGGTGAATTAAAGAACTAAAATTATTAGCTAAAATGCCGCTTTCTTCTTCTGGAATGAGATCTAAAAGGAAGCTTCCTTTTTCTTCCATTGATAATATAATGGTAATCTGTTGATATGGAAAGACATTTAAGTTTGGTTTATGACACTGCGTTGCCATGCACAACGCGCTACGTCTCATGAGCCTTTGATGCAAATGCGCAATGTGCAATAAGTGACTATTATGATGCTTTAGAATTATGGATAATGAACTTTGGGTGTGTTTTTTATGTTAACTAAAATAAGTATGAACTATGAATAATATCTGTGATTCATGCATGTTATATAACTACTGAGCACTATTGATGTGGTTTCTTACTATTTTTCTATGCTCAGAGATTCTACATGATAGGAAGGGACAAAAGTAGAACTTTTTGGAGGGTTCTAAAAATAGATAGATCGGAGCCGTCCGAATTAAACATCGTTGAAGATCCAACTCTTTACTCTGAAATTGAGTGTTGTGACATTTTAAGGCGCATACATGAAGGAAACAAGTCCACCGGAGGGCTTAAATTTGTCACAACTTGCTATGGAATCATCGGTATTTACTATCTTCTATATTATAGCAAAACGTTTATTACTATACTAATGTTTATTCCAACATTATTTATCATAAAACCGTCTTATGGTATCTCTTTTCATTTAGGATTCATCAAGTTTCTGGAGCCGTACTACATGCTTCTTATAACGAAACGGAGAAAGATTGGGACAATATGTGGACATGCCATATATGCCATATCAAAGACCGAAATGGTTCCAGTTGCACATCCTAATGTGCGGTCAAGATTGGCTTTTTCTAAAAATGAAAACAGGTCTTTAGTCAATTTTACATGTACCTGTAATGTGTCTATGGTACATTTAAGGAGATATATAAGAGTAGCATTCAGAATTATACCCTGTTCATTGTACTTTAATGTTATGAATTACGGTTTTTTATTGGCATTCATTATATCGTGTAGCAAAAACGTTCTGTTAGATAATCATTATTATACTTGTGTTGATGTTAGTTTGTACTATATATTTTTTTTCATTTGTCTCTCTCTTCAGTGCATATGCACAATGTGGGCTTCCTCAAGTCAACCCTCCCGTCTTTCTGTGGTACTCTCTAATTGTTTCACTCGAGATAGAATTCATAAAGCTTCTTCTAGATTTCGGAGTCGTATAATATGTATAGTAGATAGTAGATTACTTGTTGTTGTTGTTTTCATTTTCATGTTCTACTTTTATTGTTAAGTTCATTTTGTGGAAGTGTACACAGGAGCAATCTTCATTGCTGTTGATGTAAATATAACTTTTTGAGTGAGACAAGGTATTTCCAGGGTTCACATGGGAGATCGCTTTCTTTTCATTTTTAAATTTACATTTGGTTAGAGTTATCGGTTTCATAGTTGTTTTTATGTTTTGTGTTTTTTTGCTTATATTCCTCCATTTAATATAAGGCATCTTATTAATGGACTTTTCTCTTTCTTCTGTTGTGATTTAGATACAAGAAGCTTCTATGCAGTATGGATCTTACAAAGGACTTCTTCTACAGCTACTCATACAACATTATGCTCAGTCTTCAAAAGAACTTATCCGATTATAATGTTACGGGGCAATCATTATATGAAACACTGTTTGTTTGGAATGAGTTCTTGACTCGTGGAATCAGGAATAATCTCCAGAATACTTCCTGGACTGTTGCCTTAGTCTATGGCTTCTTTAAACAGGTACATAAATTATTAGTGTTTCAGTTGTTTTGTTGGAAAATTCATTCCTCAAAGTCGAGCCACACATAAGGTTTGACTAACTTAATTCAGGGCATATTTCTAATCCTGTTGCCGATTTACTTTTTATGTTTCCTGTATTACCGGCTTCGAGACTTCTCTTGACAAGGACAGAAAAGGTCCTAGTGTTATGAGTTTTACAAAACAAATTTGAGTTTTCTTCTTTACAAGTGTTCATTTCATGGTATCATGTGTAGGTTAAACTTTCTACATCTGGCCGTGACTTCGACTTGATTGTCATTGCTAGGCGCTCAAGGCACTATGCTGGCACCAGGTTTGCACTTCTCTCTAGCTTTCCTTGAGTTTGTGATGAAATCAAGGTTGCAATCTATTTCACATGTTTGTACTTGTGATCCCGGATTAATGGCTGCCATACTTTACCCTTTTTTCTGAGCACTTCAATCCATAACTATAAGAGTCATATAAACTGTGTGATTTTGTCACCATGATACTTTACCTTATGCATTTCTTGTCATTGCTTATACTATAATTTTTCTAGACGTATGAGGATTCTTTATCTTATGGTACAGGTATTTGAAACGGGGAGTCAATGAGAGGGGTAGAGTAGCTAATGATGTTGAGACAGAGCAGATTGTCTTTGCAGATGCTTGTGATGGATCGCCAATGCAAATCAGTTCTGTGGTGCAAATCCGAGGATCAATCCCTCTCTTCTGGTCTCAGGAAGCCTCTCCACTGAATATGAAACCTGACATTATATGTACGATAAGTAAACATATTTCCTTTGTTTCTGACTTGGGTCCTGTTTGGATAAACTCAATTAAGCGCTTATGTATTAGCTATTTCTATGATAAGCGTTTATTTCTTTTATGCATGTTACAAGCTGTTTTCATATGCTATCTCATATAATTTATGAAAATAAGCTGAAAACAATTTATGATCATATCATAAGTTGTTTCCATAATCTCTCCCAAAATTGTCTTGCAAGTGCTTTTGTCAGTAGATACATTCAAATAAGGTAATTCAATTTCCAAACAGGCCTATATTATGTAATTATACTGACTGCTCATTTTGGTTCTTTTGTTCTAGTATCACCGAAGGACGCTCTGTATGAAGCCACAAGACTTCATTTTGAAAATCTTGTCAAGAGATATGGAAATCCAATTATTATATTGAACTTGATTAAGGTAAGTCATTTTTCTACATATGTAAGGAAAGCATTGAACATGTTTGATTTTTTTGTCTCGTGTCTAAACTAAGATTTTCTACCTTTTATATTCTTGTATCTTTTGTGTTTAAGACTCGTGAGAAGAAGCCCCGTGAAACTATTCTGCGAACTGAGTTCGCTAATGCTGTTAAGGCTATTAACAAAAATTTGAGTCGGGATGAACGCCTGAGATTTCTTCATTGGGATCTGCATAGGCACTCAAGACGGTTTGTTTCTCTTCTTTTTTGGATCAAGCTCTATAGTTTTTTCCTGGGTGTAATTTTGACATTATTAGTTCAACAACTTTTAGCAGCAAGGCCACCAATGTGCTGGGACAGCTGGGAAAAGTGGCTGCATTTGCGTTGAATCTTACTGGCATCTTCTACTGTCCGGTAACACCAAACATGAGGCAACAAGAGGGATTATTCCCATTTTCCTACTCTCAGTAAGTAACTATACTAACAACACATTTCGACCTTCGTTGCGGTTGTACTAATGCAAATTGAGATTTTACTTGATTTTTTTATTATCGTTGATACGGTTGCTTATTTATTAGGTAAAGAGTCGTGAATGGTTGCTTTTATATCTAACATTTTTTGACAAGTTTTCTTTGAATTTAATGCAGAAATAATAATGCCATTGATGAATCTCTTGCGGAACAAGATAGTCTAAACAAGTTTAATGTTGATAAGGATACAGAAATTGGCATTCACAATGGTGATGATGAGAGTAAAGATTACAGTGTCAAACACAAGACGCTTCAAACAGGCGTCTTGAGGACAAATTGCATTGATTGTCTAGACCGCACTAATGTTGCTCAGTATGCTTATGGACTAGTTGCACTTGGGCGCCAGTTACAAGTATTAGGATTTATTGAATCCTCGCGAATAGATCTTGATAACCATTTGGCAAAGGAAGTAATGACAGCTTATGAGTCCATGGGAGACACATTAGCTTTTCAATATGGGGGTTCTGCAGCGCACAACAAGGTAATCTTTCTACCTTTAATATACTGAAATAATATAATTCTGTTTCCTATGATATTTTTAATAATTGACTATAGAGATACCATCACAATTTTCTGGGAATTTTGAAGTGGAAATCTACATTTGCTCATTTTAATTGGTTGGAAATTTTATCTGATTACGGTTCATTCCCTTGGATATCATTGGATCTGTCTTGCTATTTAGATATTTTCTGAAAGAAGAGGTCAATGGAAGGCAGCAGCACAGTCCCAAGAACTGATTCGAACCATACAACGTTATTACAACAATACATATTTGGATGGTACTAAACAAAAAGCAATTAACATGTAAGTTGTTGAATAGAACGTTTTTGTATCTTACATGCATAGTTGTTACCATATGCAAACATAAATGTACTATAAAAAAGTTACATTTTTATGGTTGTTGCATTAGAATGAATTAGTTATAATGTCTTGTTTGATATTATTTTGTTCAGATTCTTGGGGCATTTTCAGCCACAACAAGGAAAACCAGCACTGTGGGAGCTTGATTCAGATCAACATCACAATCTTGGTAGTCATGGCCTAAATTTAGCAGATGGAATTGCTGGGTATAATTAGATTTTTCAGTTGCACAACTTTTTTTTCATTTTCATTTAAGAATTTTATCGGAGGGTTTGATATCATATGTAGAAAAGAAAGCTTTTATGAACTATGAATATTTATTTAATTTTCAAGATAACTGATATCTCACATCTGAACCCTTACTTTATTAGATGTACTAAATTCACTTATATACTTTCCTATTTTGATCTGTCTCTAGCTTTGAGTTTAATTCTCAGATTGAAAATATTGTTCAAACATATTCCAAATATTGAAAAATGTTATTTCTTTGTTTGGTAGGTCATTTATTAGAAGATCACAATCGGATGGCAACATTCTCGGTGAAAGTGAGGCTACAATTAGGAACTTGCATGCTCCAGACTGTGAGCACTCATCTGAAAATCCTGATAAGCAATCGCTTTTGGGGTCTACTTCGGATACTATTACCTGTGGAAGTTCTATTTGTCATTGCAGGTATTCTTAACTCAACATTTTAAATGATACAAACCATGTTTATATACAATACATAGTTTGATTTGATATGATTTATTACTCGATCCATCCAAAAGTTTTGAAATTTGTGTTATCAATATTATACAGACAAATTTATGGAGGAATGGGTAAGGAACAATATTGTGAAAGCGATCACATTTGTTATGAGGAACATGGAGATGCATGTGACTGCTCGAATTTCCTTGACGTGGACTGGCTGTCTTCTTCGGGAAATTCTTGTGAAGAGGAACTACTTGAAAGGTGTAGTCATAAGACTTTGATTGATAATCTTATACCTGTGCTATCATGCTGTTACTTTCTTCGTGATTGGTCTCGTGCCTTCTTCAAATCATGATCAATGGTATAGGGGGGATATATGGAAATTTGCCTGTGAGAATGAGACTGGTCCGGCTCAACAAATTTATAGACTAAAACAAACTTTTATGTGAGGTCGTTTTAGATGTAAATGCCGAAATGAAAATTTTGGTTTAGTTGTCAAACAAAAGTTGATTTCGTCAGTTGTTTTGGAAGGAAACATTTATACTTTTTTTTAAATACTTTTGTTTTGGTTGTTGGACTGGAAAACTTTTAGACTCGAACATCACAAGTTGTGTTCAAATCTGCTGGATGATACTTTTTTGTGGTTAATTTTAGTATTTTCCGTTGTGAGTAAACCAGTTTACATTAGTTTTGGCACATATTGAACTCGAACTCATGACCCATATATTTGTGTTATGCTCTCAACAACTTCACCACTTACTTGCACATCAATACAAATTTTGTTTTAACGTTTTACTTTTATGGCAATATTTTTTTGAGCTCTATTTTTTAATATGAAAAATATTTTATTTTTGATGCCTAAAGCAAGGGGTTGTATTTCATGTATTTAGGGAGTTTCATCCGTGAATTATAAAACTGATAAGGATTGAAGACTAAAATTCGATTACCTTTTTGTTTATGTAATGCTTAGATCTCATACATTTATAGTAAGCAACAGTTTGAATTTGAAAGACATAACAAAGAGAGTAGGAAAGCATTTTTACCACAGCTTAGCGAACCTTAAGTTTTTCTAACCAGCAGTATATCGGTATATCCTGAAGGCATCTCTCAGTTCATTCAATTAAAATATTAGTGAAAAGATTTATGACTTGTTTGGATTGGCTTATTTGAGATTATCTTTTGACATAAGCACTTGTAAGACTGTTTGGTAGAATTTATGCAAATTGTTTATGACATGTCCATAAGCTGTTTTCAACTTATTTCCATAAGCGGTAAAAGGTAGCTTATGAAAACAGCTTAGAACATATATGAAAACAATTTGATTTTATCATTTGCTATAGAAATAGCTTACACATAAACACTTGTATGTTAAATGCTTATGCTACAAGTGCTAAATTAAGAGTCTATGGAAACAGTTTACGATATATTCATAAGCTGTTTTCGGCTTATTTCCATAAGCTCTCTAATATAGCTTATGAGAACAGCTTATATGAAAATAATTTGATGTTATAGAAATTGCTTATACATAAGAACTTATATGATAAACAATTATACTATAAGCATTCAGTCATAAGCTCTCTAATAAGCTGTTTTCTGCTTATTTCTATAAGCTCTCTAAGATAGCTTATGAAAACAACTTATAGCTTATAAGAAAACAATTTGACTGTATTTTACCAATTTTTTTTATAAAAATAGCTACTACATAAGCACTTCACACTTCTATGATAAATTTTATGCTATAAGCGTTTATTTAAGTTGTTTATCCAAACAAGGCCTTAATCCGTCTTAGACAATTTTTTGTGAATTGTCATAACATGTTAGTCTAGGGTTTTATGCTAAACTAAATCCTCAAGTGGACTTTGAAGGCCATTTTTGGAGCATAGAAGTGATTCTGGAAGGAGCTTAGAAACTTTTTGTTTTTTTGCAATATATTGGGTTAAGAGGTCTAAGTTGTGGGTTGTATTTAAATAGCATGAGCGAGTAATTTCAGTAGCTTAATGTTAATATTATGCGGTAAGACCTATTTCTTAAGTTAGGGATTGGGTTATGAATTTTCAAAATTTGGTGGTGATTGATGCCAATATTGTTAATGTTACAGGTCAGCCAGCATTTCCTCGGACAATATTGTGAGTGAAATAATGACCGATGTGCCAGCAAGTGAATCCGGACCAATCTTGAAGGTCAGTATATATTGTTAGTTTCTAGAATCATTATGTAACAACAAAACTTCCTTTCATTGAGAAAATATTAACGAGTTATAGTTAATTAAGAAGAAAACCAAAAATATTGAAAGCATTCCATTCAAGAAACATTAGGTTCTTTTTAAAGACTTATTGATGTGTTCTTTATAAACTTGACAATGCAAATTCATTGGCAAAATATTGTGATCTATATTTTGTTGTCAACTGTGGAACTTAAGATTGTTTGGTTTCAATTTTTTTTTTTGGTTTCAGTTTTTTTTTTTGGTTTCAGTATTAACTATAAAAATATAAACTTGGTTTCACTTTTTCAAAGTTTTGTTTAGAAAATAGTAATCTAAGTATGCAACGGTGTAACAAAATTAGAGCTTGTTTGGATTAGTTTATTTTTTGTTTATCTATTGACATAAGAACTTGTGATACTGTTTGGCAGAGTTTATGAAAATAGCTTATATGACGTGTTTATGAGTTGTTTTCAGCTTATTTTCATAAACTCTCCATGATAGCTTATGTAAATGGCCTATATAAAAATAATTTGACATTATTTTTTCTATAAGCACTTAATTAAGCTGTTTATCCAAAAAGCCCCTAGGTGTAAAGTAATTTAGCTTCTTGTTCTTGATTTTTTTCATAAGCTCTCTTAATTAACTTCTTCATAAACATTTATAAGCTCGGGGCCTGCTTGGGTTTATTTATTTGAGTTTATTTACTAGCATAAATATCCGTGAGATTGTTTGAGAGCTTATGGAAACAACTTATGACATGTCAATAAGCTCTCCAGGATAACTTATGAAAAGAACACATAGCTAATGTAAAACACGCATTTTTTTTATTATAGAAATTGCTTATATGATAAGCGCTTATACTATAAGTTCTGAATTAGTTATTCAAATAGGACCTAGATTGGAACAACTTTGTTGCAAGTAAGAAACCACAAACTTATTTTAACTTAGAAGCTAATCCAATCCAAACTAGTTCTTAGTTCATTCTTTTCTAGGCTGCAACCAATTGGTAATCACAGTTTTGCATTCGATGTATTTCAGGAAAGGCAAAGTGAAGGAGAACTCAACAAAGATGGAAAATATACAGATAGATTTGAAAAATGGGTGACTTATGGTGAGATGCTTTATGTTTGAGACTTTTACTAATGTCTCTTGACCTATATCGCCTTATCCGAAGGATGAGGATTCATAACTTTGCTGTACAGAAATAAATGGTAAGATAAAATCCAAAAGCAAATAGAAGTGGCAGAAGCTATAAGTAGCTGATTTTTGTTTCCAAAAGGCATTTGAGTTACATATTATATTTTCATTTGGGAGGTAGTTGTAGAGATGTCAATAAGTAATTAAATTTTGTGCCTCCCCAATTAGGTTCATACATTATCAAACATTCAAAATTTACAATCCTGTATATAATTTAAATTTCATTGAAAAAAAACAAAAAAAAATTACATAGCTGGTTCTCAGATTATTATAACCGGCTTGACGATTAATTTTTTTGGTTCCCTAGATGTGTGATAAATCATATATATATATAAATATATATATATAGACACACACATGGACAAACAAAGTTATTAAGTTAGCAACTTTATTAGTTTGCAGGGTTCGAACCTTGGAGCTTTCGTGTTTCTTAGCTCACCAGTCGAGCTATCTAACTTGGGATGTGATCGTTCCATATAAACAATTACGAAATGATTTTTTTTTGTCAGGTAGCCTAGTGGCTAGAAATTCACCCCTTAAAGGTGAACAAGTGAGTGTATCCGGGTTCGAACTCGGATCTCTACACTTTCGTGCAATATATTCAACTAATTGAACTAAGTTCATAGGACACAATTACGAAATGATACCCTAACATGGTCTAGTATTTGGAACAATTACCAATATCATGATAAAAAAAAAATAACTCGGATCTCTACACTTTTGTGCAATATATCCAACTAATTGAACTAAGCTCATAGGACACAATTACGAAATGATACTCTAACATGGTCTAGTATTTGGAACAATTACCAATATCATGATAAAAATAAAATAAAATAGTGTAATCTTACTCATAATCCATATCAAAGATATATTTGGAACATATAAATAGACAATTGATCTATAGCCCAAAAAAATAAATAGACAATTGATCAATTTAATATAAGGGCTATTTTTTTTATAAGCAAAATGTATTATAAGAGAGTATAAGGGGTACTCAAACCCTTACAATGAAAGCAATGTCAAATAGACAAATACTACAGAGACAAGCAAGCGGTTCAATGAACCAACTAGAAAGAGGTAAACAATTACGGTGTCCCGAACGACAACTAAACCACAACCACGACAAAAACTTAATATGATCTACCAAGGAAAGAACATTTGGAGTGACATCATTGAAAATCACATCGTTTCTAAGCTTCCAAATACACCAAGTCGTCGTTAACCAGACAAGATTTCGAACACCACTCCCTTTGTTGGAAGGAATCAAAACACCATATTTAATATAATGCTATAAGTTGAATCATAAAAATAAAAAGTTGAATATACTAATTACATTGAAAATCTGACAAAACCCAAAAATTTTCCCAGCCAAGAGAAAAATATTTCGTAACATTATGTTTTTCACCCTTCATATCATAGATATTTAAATTCCAAGCAAAGTAAATTGAATTTCTTCGCAAAAATTTGGAAAAATACGTAGCTGACACAGAAATTGAATCACCATCTCCTACAAATAAAACATTATCTCCCAAACACTTAAGCTCAACCATTTGTTGAAGCGTTTTACCTTTGGCATCAAGTTGCAATTTGTATACATGGTAGTATCCACACTCATCGTCGTCGCTGCACGCTCTCACCATCCATAGCTCTCCTTTATTCAATGATTTCACAAGATAGTGAGCTCTTAAACAGTAGTGATCAGGACTTGCTTCTAAAACAACATTGGAAGAAGTTATGGTATTCTTTTTATCCAAATGAAAGTTGAAGGATACAACCTTGTTATAAACACTCACAGCAAACACTAGATCTTTATTATAAAATAAAACATCAATGAAACCAGAATTTGATGTATCTAAATAACTCCAAAATGTTTGGTCTTTTCTGGTGAAAGCAATATTACCTTTACCCCAACAATGCCTTACCCCATCGCAAATTGCTACGATCATATAATCATTTGGACTTTTTATAAGATCAACAGACAAAGTTACCTTCTTAACCAAATTGAGAGGTGGGAGAGTAATGTGAGGTACATCCTTAAAAAAATTCACTAGTGTTATGATTGATGTATCTCTTATGTCAAAACACATAGGATCATCTGCAAATGCAAGCCAACCATGGCTGGAACCACAAACTCTAAGTTTACGATTAGCAAGACAAAATTGTTGAAATTTCGGGAAAGGGTAACGCCTCTTGTTTGCATGTCTCCTCTAGTGCCAAAGAATTTCCGAGGGGTACGAGTAGCATGGGTATGGGTAGTGTACCGATCTTGAATGGATGATTTTGATGAATTAATTGCCAATTTTTGCACACAGCACCAAACCAAACATAATCTACGTGTTCTTCTAAGTTATCAAGTATCAAACTAAGAGGGAGTGCTTCTAAATTTGCCCAATCTCGCTCCATTGCGCTTGTTTTTTCCTTGTGTGCTTTGTTTGTTTTTGGTATCTGCGGTACACAGGCCCTGCTGATGCTGCTGTTTTTGTTGTTTGGTTTCTTTTTTTTTTGCCTTTCCCGGTTTAAGGGGGGCTGGTGTGTAGGCCATTTGGTTTGTTGTAACCTCAGTTTGATTCTTTCTTTTGTCTGGTGCTTGTACTCCTTGTTCTTCTCTTAGCCTTTTAATAAATTTTTTGCAGTTCATAAAAAAAGAAGTTACATCTGCAAAAAAAAACTGCTATAGGAAAAAACAAACAACACAAATAAAAAAACAAGCATCCCAAGATCAAAAAACAAGAACACCCTAAAATCACTATCACGAGAAAATCCAACTTCTCGAGAACAGAAGATCTACAAGACTACAACAAAAGAAGATGGACAAAAACAGTTGTGATGAACAAAAGAAAAGAAAGAAAAACACCTCTTATAAATGTGGAAGAACAACTATACAAACATATCATTCAAGAGGCAAAAAATAAGCTCAAGAGACTCTAAGACCAAACCAATACAAATTTTAAGACAAGTAAGAAAAAACATAAACCAAAAAAAGCAATCAAAATTCTGGATTTTTTTTGTGGAGAATCCTCTCTTTTTTTCACTTCTGATTTTTTTTTCTTTCAATATTTCTTTGCATATTTGGATTGCACTGATTTTATTTTTTCTATTTAGACTTTTGAATTTTCAAATTCGAGTAATCTATGAGTAATTAAAACCAAGACAAAATTTCTACACAATTTTGAATCAAAGTTGTTTTTGTGAAGAAGATATAGTGATGAACTCTATGAGTTTCTGGAAAATTTTCAGTAACTATAAAATTGGAAAATCACACAAATTGCATTGAAATGTGATAGAAACCGAAACAACATGCACAAAATTGAATTGGAATCACCATCATAATAACAATGATTTAGTACAAGAAACAACAAATTTTTGATCTAGAATGAGAAATCATAAAGAACCTGCACCTAATAATTAACTCACATGAACAATAGAAAAACAACAACTAATAACTTGCACCAACAATATTCAAAAAATCTTTGCATATTAATTCCATTGAAAATTTGGCAGAATCCAAAACTCAGTGTTCGAATTTGCAGGAGAATATGCAACACGTTTATCACTCATCACATCGTAGATATCAATATACTTAGCAAAGTATATTGAATTTCTATGCAAGGATTTAGAAAAATACGACGCCGACACAGAAATTGAATCACCAGCTCCAAGAAATAAAATATTATCTTCCATAAACTTAACCCTAGCCATTTGTTCAAGCGTTTTACTTTTAGCATATGGTTGCAATTTGTATACACGGTAGGTATCTGTCCCCCATGGTCCATAGCGGTGGTTAATATACTTTATCACCATCCATAACTCTTGTTTTAATGATTTCACAAGATAGTGACTACAATTACAATTGTAATGACTTCGTTCTAAAACAACATTGGAAGTTATGGTACTCTTTTTATCCAAATCAAACTTGAAGGATACAATCTTGTTATTGCGATCGACAACGAATAATAAACCTTTATAAAATATAACATCGGTCAAATTAAAACTATATGGATCTACATAAGTCCAAAATGTTTGACATCTTCTAATGAAAGCAATATTACCTCTCTCGTAAATTGCTACAATCACATAATTATTCGGACTTTTTATAGGGTCGGAAGACATAGTTACCTTCTTAACCGAATTGAGAGGCGAGAGAGTAATGTGAGGTACATCTTTAAAAAAATTCACTAGGGTTATGATTGATGTAGAATCATGATCATCTACATATGCAAGCCAACCATGGCTAGAACCACAAAGTCTAAGTTTAGGATTATCAAGACATAATTGATGATATTTGGGGAAAGGGTAGAACCTCTTGTTTGGAATGCCATACAACCACCATGTCTTCTTTGTTTGTGTCCAATAAACTGGGGTGGTTATGAGTAGCATGGGTAGTGTGTTGGTTTTGAATTGATGATTTTGATGTTGATGGTTAAGCTTTGCATTTGATTTCCAATTTTTGCACACGGCACCAAACCAAACATGATCTATGCGTTCTTCTAAGTTGTTAAGAATCAAACGAAGAGGAAGTGGTTCTAAATTTGCCCAATCTCGTTCCATTGTGGCTGTGATAGATGAACAAAAAGAAAAAGAAATAAATTGTGTACACGTATAGTTTGGTTAACCTAATAAATAAATTATATAGGTTTGATATATGGGCTTCGCCACCAAATCATATCAATTTATTTATTTGATCTAATAATTTATTTTCATTCATTTGTACCAAAAAATATATATTTTCATTCATTTAATTTGTAAAAAAGGAAAAACAAATTACCTTAAATAAATCATATAATATCTAACAAATTATATATTTTTCTCTGTTGGATAGCTCAAGGTCAGAGGTGAGGGACATATAGGTTGGGTAGGAGAAGATCCATGGTTCAATTCTTGGCGGAATTTATATTTCTGATGTACAATTTTTTTTAACATATTTTCTTCCTTGTTTGATTCGGGTTTTTTGAAAGGAAGACGATATGTTAAATTTTTATGTTTGTTTCAACTTTTTAACGAGGGGAGGAGAGGGGGAGAAATAATTTACTTTTTTACACTCAATCTTAATCTTGTAAACTCAAAATAAATATTAAACTATAATATGTATTACGTCAAAAAAAAAACAAATGGATATATAACAAAAAATAATCTAATGAGTAGAAAACCATAATTTTTAAGATTCCAACAATAATAATTTAGGGTTTTAATAAAAAAAAAACTGAGTGTAATTTTATCAAATATGATTAATTATGTTTTACCTCACCTTCCCCTCACCCTCCGATCCAGATGCAAGTTTTGTTTTGTACTAGGATTTTTTTTTAATTTAAAAGTGAAACAAATCGTAGTGAATTTGGAAAATATAAATATTATTTATGTTTTTTGGTTAAAAACAAAATTCAATTTAAAGTAAATTTTAGTAGTTGGGCCAGATGACCCAATCTCATCACTATATCTTAGCATGAAAACCTAGCCACTTCTCAAAATATTTGTTGTTGTTCTTCTTCTATATGTCATGATTTATTTCAGTAGGTTATCTCAAGACATTATTCTTAACCACATCCTTCAACTCCTTGACGGTGGGAACATTTGTTTGCAAGGTTTCAACGTAAATGCTTAGATATAAATGCATGTTCTTGTTCTTACTAGAGAAATCACCAACAAACTGAATAACTATCTTAAAACAGAGTTCACTAACCTAACAATTAACTAATAAAAAAGCAGAAAAGAGAAGTGAAAGAGATAAAGGATGCAAAAATATATCAATTTATAAAATAAACTACACATTAGTCTTCATCGTCGACGTTTTCCAACAGAGCTTTTAGCCTGGAAGCTGAATGTTGAACTTGAAACAACAGCTCACATGCAGGAGAGATCCTTGGACACGATTCTAAATCTTGTAAACATTTGTGGATCTCCATTGTTTCTGGGTGAAGTTGGCGAATGGTCATATTCCGTAAAAGTTTTGCATTCTGCAAAATATATTTTGCGAACCTAAAATCAGCCTCCAAAGTTTCATAGCCAATAATTCTACATTTTGTCAAATGAGACGAAATACATTCAGGAACATGATGCGGGTATTTCCAATCCTCTTTGGTTGTGGAATTCCGCGCCTGCCAATTCGAGACAAAATAGAATTTGTAAATACTTGAATAGAATAGGAAAATAAGTAAAAACTATGTATCCATTGAAGTGATAGACAAACCTTTTCAATTTTAAGAGTTTGAAGTTTGGGAGAATTGTGTAAGATTTTCACTACTTCATCCCAGTCATGAATGCCTTGCTTCCAATATAGTGAAATTTTAATTAAGTTCCTAAACTCGGTAAAGCCTTTGTAGTATAAATTTATTTCTTGATTGTGAATAATTTTTCCCATCTGCAAACCACAATAACAAGATACATGTCACATACCATACATACATATTATAGAAACCTATTATAACCCTATATTTGATGAGGAAAAAAAATGATGAATAGATCGTACCCCGGATATGTGGAGAGTCTTCACATTACAAACTGCTTGGAGCGGAACCGCGAATAAATCGATACTGGCTTTATTCAACTTGGAGAATGGTTTAAAGTATCCACCTAATGTAACACCAGCACTTGGTTGAGCATATAAAGATACCGTCAAACACTCCAATGCGGGACGCCCAGAAATAAGTGTGATCAAATTCTTGTTATCATCAAAACAAACAGTAACTAGTAAGAGTGTTTTAAGAAAAGGAAGATCAATAGAGCAGCCAAACATATTAGATATACGAATGCGCGACAATTGCAGAAACACAAGTGTTTTGCAACAGAAAACTGTGGGTGCCAAACGGACGTTTAATAATTCTAGATCGAGGCACCCAACGCGCCGTTTTTTGGCTGCTTCAACCCATTTGTCGAAAGTGGAACAGTCTGACAAACAGTAACTTGTATTACAAGGAATACGAAATTCATTAAGGGATAAGTGTTGAGATATAACTGTGCCGGTAATGTTTTTATCATCGATTTGAAGAGTATTGAGTGAATAGGGTAATTGGCGCCACCTTTTGGAAAGAATGTTAGTTGTGAAAGCCTGTATGAATGGGAGATAAGAGAGGATGTGAGTTAGTATATCGTCTGTAAAGTCGTTGATCATCATCTCTATGTATGTACCTTTGCCGGCACAGATTGACTGTGAACAGAAACAAGAAAAGCTGTTAGTACAAATCTGTATATATTCAATTCAATTGATAGATATAATAGGTCAGGAATTAGGATATATACAACATGTATGCGTTATTATATAGGCATCAGGCATGTATGTAACTTAATATAAAATATACTAATATATAATTATGGAGACAATATCACGGCTATTAACTAGCTAGAGATTGCGTCAAAAAAATAAAAGAACTAGCTAGAGATATTTACAAACTATTTAATTCTAAGTTGCTTGTGACTGCAGGGCGGAGCGGGGGAAACTGTTCTTTGTTGGAAGTGAAGTGTGTTCAAATATTATCCTCGAATGAATTTGAGGGCGGGGTGATAGAAAGAGGCAGGGACAATATTTCTTAAACCCTCCCCGTCCCGCTCCACCTCGTTGTCATGCCTATACAATATAAAAAGAAAATATTCATAAAACTAAAATTATAATAAATTTATTTTAATTTATTTTTGGAAATCAAGAGGGCCTAAGCCTGAACAAAAAAACAAAACACAGAGATAAAATGCGAGAAACAAATTTCAGCACAATCAACAAGAAATACTACTTATAATTGAGCTGGGAAATGCTTATAAACAATCAAACATCATGTATTACTATTCTCTATATTAGTCGGTATGTCTACACAATCATATGCTTCACATTACGAATGACGTAATTTTCAGTTACATGCTCATTTATAATCTATTGAACTAGTCTATAACTCAAACAACTTGTCCAATGTCCTTGAGTCAAATTCCAAACAACAATTTTTATGCCCATATAATACTCCACTTTCTCACAACATCTAGACAAACTAACCTCAATCCTTCAAACACACCCTAAATAAAACTCTACTTCATACACATTACTACTCCACAAACTTTGAAAATCCACACCACCATTCACTACTAAAGCCTCTAATCAATCCTCCACAACCAGCCTTTAAAAAATAGAATAATTTATTTCAATAGCAAAACATTGGAAATTAAGAGTATTTTGGAAATTTAGAAAATATATTAGGGCACGCTATTAATAGTTGGGGGTACACTTAAAAATTCTCAAATAGTAAAGATCAAGTTGATTGTTCAATTGTTTTGGGCTTTTCATGGGCTGGGCCTAACTAACAAAGCCCAAATCCTTAAACCCTACTAGTTCTGTTTCTACTTCAACCTCTGAAACTCTGAAATTTTATCTTCCTTCCTTCAACCTTCAACAATGGCGAAAACGAAATCCGACAAGCCCACAAAAAACCCAGAAGACATCGACCTTCTCAAATCAGAAGTAGCTTCATTCGCTTCTTCTCTTGGCTTATCAACTTCCCAATCCAATTCAGGTTTCAACGATGTCGATTTTCGCAAAACCAAACCAAAACAACCACAGAAAACACCTGAAAAAACCACACCCCAGAATACCCAGAAGCCAAAAACCAAAACTTTAAGCAAAAACAATGAACCCCATGAAAAACCCAAATCAAAACCCGAACCAAAACCAAAACCCGAAGCAAAACCAAAATCCGAAGCAAAACAAATACCAAAACCCAAACCTCCTGTTTTGTCATTGGATGATGCTAATAAGGATAAAGGGTATAGCAAGTTCAAGAATTTACCAAAGCTTCCTTTGATAAAAGCAAATGCTGTAGGTGTGTGGTTTGAGGATGCAGCTGAGCTTGAAGGTAAGGTGATTGGTGAAGGGAAGAAAGTGGAGATGAAGAATTTGGATGAGTGGAAAAGGTTTGTGGAGAAAAAGAGGGAATTGGGTGAGAGGTTAATGGCACAGTTTGCTTTGGATTATGAATCAACTAGAGGAAAAAGTGGTGATATTAAGATGTTGATTTCTACTCAGAGGTCTGGTACTGCTGCTGATAAAGTTTCTGCTTTTTCTGTTTTGGTTGGTGATAATCCTGTTGCAAATTTGAGGTCTCTTGATGCTCTTTTAGGTAAATTCAATTGTCATAATTTTTTTTATTGGTTTATGTTGTTGTTAACTTGTTATGTATGCTAAGTTTGAGGTATCATATGCATGTGTTTACATTGGTTTTGATTTTTGAAGTTGTTTAAAGAAATGTAAACTCTAGTCTAGTATGTATTGTAGGATAAGCTAAGCATTGGAAGAATGGTGCATATAGATTTTGTAGATATTTCATGTTTTGATTAGTTGTGGTTACATTTGATTTTATAGAAATGTAAAATCTGCTTCCCCTTTATTTTGAATAATTGAATACATAGTCATTTGATATGAATGCGACATGATCTTCCATTACCGGACTTGTATCTATTCCATCTAATATTCTAATGTTCTGAAAGAAATATTTATTTCTTTTCCTGGCAGCACGGCCTTTGCATATATTATTTAAATTTGAGGTTTATGAGATATGTATTCCAGCTTTGCACTTGCTAGGAGTTTCATTTGCACCAACTTTTTGACCATGTGTTATTTTGTCTGCGCAATCTTATGTTTTCGATTTCATGGTTTTTCTTTACTCTATTCCTTTTTTCTTGTGTGTGTGTGTTGAGATTGCCTTTTGTACATGTACTTTGGATTTATATGAGCCTCTGATGGATTTTTCTGCTTATTCTAGGAATGGTGACATCCAAGGTTGGAAAGCGCCATGCCTTGTCAGGTTTTGAAGCACTTCAAGAGTTATTTATTGCAAGGTCTGCATTTCTCATTGTCTCTCCCTTTCACATGCCCTCTCTATTATGAAAAACTCTAAGATTTTTAAACCTTCATAAGTTTTTCAAAAAGATTCTCCATGAAAAATGAGATGAAATCTATGTGTTAACTTTCAAATTCATGGAAACATGTATAATTTGCACAGCCTTGAATCACTACATCATCGATACACTAATCTATTACGTTTTTTCCCTATCTTGTTTATAGCTTATTACCAGATCGTAAGTTGAAGACCCTGATACAAAGGCCGCTAAATCACATTCCTGAAACTAAAGATGGTTACTCCCTTCTACTTTTCTGGTACTGGGAGGAATGTTTGAAGCAGAGGTATGCATGTGTGACAAAAAATTTGCAACTAATAATCAAATTCTCTGATTTTACTTGGTTAAGGGTTTCTTAAGCACATTCTAAATGCTAGTGCATCTTTTGTTTCCTTAATTTTGGGTGATTTCAAATCCAATACAATTAATTATTTGTTCCACTTTTATAAGATTAATTTGTTCTAATAAGGCTTATAAAAATGTTGATTTTTCTCTCTATTCATGGACTTCATTAGCGATTCACTAACTATCTTCTGTTGCCTCAGATATGAACGATTTATTGTTGCACTTGAAGAAGCATCCAAAGACATGCTACCGGCTCTGAAAAACAAGTCATTAAAGGTTAGTATCTTTGATCACCTTTTTTATTAAATCGGTAGCAAAACATTTTGTCTCGGCTTAAAGTTTATGTATAAAATCAACCTGTTACAGCAACTAATAGGAAAAAATATCTTGTTTTTCTCCCTTGCATTTTGTTGTTTTTAATTTTGAAACTTATGTTCGGTGTGTGGAGATGTTTTAGTATTTAGTGTAATCTAATAAATATTGGCCGGGTGTCTTTTTTTGTTGCTTGCAGACCATATACGTGCTACTGAGTAGGAAGTCGGAGCAAGAGCGCAAACTACTTACTGCACTTGTTAATAAAGTGAGTTAACACTAAGCTATGGCTTATTTGAAGCCAACATATTTGATATTTCATTCGGTGTTGTTATAGGTGGTGGTTAGAGTGAGCTTGTTACAACTCCAACGAACTGTAACTAAACTTATCTTTAATTTTTTTTCCTTCAGCTTGGGGATCCCGATAATAAGGCAGCATCTAATGCCGACTATCACTTGACAAACCTTTTGTCTCAGCACCCAAATATGAAGGTATGTATATTTTTCAACCTCTATTGTTATGTGTTGTCCAATTACGGCTATAGCATAGCGAACCGATTGTTATTGCTTTGCGATACACTATTTAGTAAAAAGTGTTGTCAAATAACAGTGCTATAGCACTGTAGCTCATCGTAATTTGAACAAACTTCTATTTTATGTGATCCGCGATTGACAAATGTTGCTATTGACTCAACCTTTTCAATTTAGTTTTTTGACTATTTTCTTTTATAGGTTTTGTTATTTGGTAATATACATATGTTTGAAATTCAGTCTACTATTTACGTTTAGACATCAACATTTTCCTTCTAAATTTACATGTTATTTTTTCCCCTTCTTATGCAGGCTGTGGTTGTTAATGAGGTGGATACTTTTCTCTTTCGGCCTCATCTGTCACCGCGTTCACAATACCATGCGGTATGTCCAACTGTTCTATTCTTACTGTGTTGTTTATGTTATTGAATGCAAAGTTGGTTGTCTGGGCTTCTTTTATTTAGATGTTATAGATTTGTCACACAAGTACACATTTTGATTTTATGTATATCCTACTATGTTTCTATAATTTTGAGCATTATTGTGTCTTATAACACATCCATAAGCACCTTGAATACTACAACTTGTAACATATTGTACTTTTTATACTGTTTTTGTGCATCTTCATATGTTTGTTTTGTTAAATGAGAACATTCTGTATCGCAAATCTTTGAGCATATAATTATGATACTATAATTGTGCTGTAATTACAATAATACTGAATACTTATACTTAAAATGAAATACATTTTAGATCAAATATTTTTATATCATTCCCCATCTGTAAGAATTATTTACACTAGAGTTCAAATAGCAAGAGTATATCTGTTTGAAATCACTTTTCTGTAGTTGCAGGCAGAAGTGACCCTTTAATCGTTAATGACTTTTGAACTTAAATGTAGATCTATTCTAATCCACTTAGACATGGTTTGACTGAAGAATTTCATTCCCTTTTCTGTATTTTAAGGTTAACTTCTTGAGCCAAATTCGTCTCACCAATAATGGAGATGGACCGAAAGTGGCAAAACGTCTCATCGATGTATATTTTGGACTGTTTAAGGTATCGTTTTTACCTGATATCTATGCTAACTGAAATATCATGATACCACATGAATCTTCTACATAAGTCAGAAAATAGGAAAAAATTAACAATTTGAAATCCTCAGGTTTTGATCACTGGCCCAAACAGTAATGAAAAGTTCAAGAAAAATGGTAAGGAAAAAAATCCAAAAGAGAAAAATTCAGAAGGGCCAACAGAATCACACGCGGAAATGGACTCCAGGCTTCTATCAGTTCTTTTAACAGTAAGTGTACAATTGTTGTAGTACTGAAATTTTTCATGAATATATATTAACAATTGTGAAATTTTGAACATTTCACACTTGGTCATTGTCTTGAAATGTACAATCATTTGTTTGGTATTTTCACAGGGAGTGAATAGAGCATTTCCATTTGTCCCGAGTAACGAAGCCGATGACATCGTTGATGTTCAAACACCAGTACTTTTCCAATTGGTAATTACTAAATTGAAGCTCTACATGCAGTATCTCTCAAACGAATGTGGCATGATTATATACAATTGCCTGATTTTGGTTCGTTCACATCTTAACAAAAACTTTAACCTTCCAGGTTCATTCAAAAAATTTTAATGTTGGAGTTCAAGCACTGATGCTTCTTGATAAAATTTCATCCAAGAATAAGATAGCCAGTGATCGATTTTACCGTGCTTTGTACTCCAAACTCCTGCTTCCAGCTGCCATGAATACATCCAAGGCAAGAAAATTCTTTACATTTTAACCGTTTGGTTTCGGACCTGAAATGCTTGCTCTTTTACTGTTCTTCATTCAACCCGGTAGAGTTTTTCTAACTAGTTTCTTATCAGGCAGAAATGTTTATTGCACTTATTCTAAGAGCAATGAAAAGGGATGTTAATTTAAAGCGAGTAGCTGCATTTTCTAAACGTCTACTGCAGGTGATATTATTAAACTTAACTTTCTCTATCCTTTTCTTCTTTTTATAAGATTTGATAAGATAACACAATGATTTTTATTCATTCAGATTGCACTTCAGCAACCACCACAATATGCCTGTGCATGCCTTTTCCTTCTTTCTGAACTCTTTAAAGCCAGACCACCTTTATGGTAAGTAAAGCTGGTCATTGTTCGTACCGTCTCATTGCCATTACTACTATGTGTATGCTCAGTTCTACCTTTGGATGAGGCAAAATTGATTCTAGAGGGGTAGAATTGATATTGATTTTGACATGTTTCGTTTTTCTCGATTAGAGTTAATTTTGTCTGTAGGATTGATTCTATATTGAAGCTAGAATTTGAAGCTTTTGCCTTACAATTAATTTTAATCTTCGATATGTTGTTCAACTCACTTTCATACGAGTGTATCCAAACATAAATTACTTCGCATTTAACTCAACTTTTGTCAGAGTCTGTTTTTCAAAATCAATTTTTGCCATTGCATAATCAAACGCACACATAAATCATTTTCTCATCATCTTTGCTTGTCATAGGAACACAGCGTTGCAGAGCGAATCTCTAGATGATGAACTTGAACAATTTGAGGATGTTATAGAAGAAACTGATAAGGAACCTGTAACTGTATCAGATAAGGAACCCGCAACTGTATCAGATAAACCAAGTGATAATATTGTACCAGTTCAGAATGGTGAAGCTGCCAATTCTGACAAAGATTCTTCTGACGGTGAAGCTGATGATGATGATGATGATGATGATGATGATCAACCAGCATCTTCTGAAGATGATGATGATGATGATTTAGATGATGCTTTAGAGGATGAAGGTTTTTCACTTGCAAAGAGTAAAAAGAATCATAAACAATTGAATTCTGAACCTGATGATGAAGGTCAGAAATCACAGGAATCTACCAAGAAGCCTTTATTGCCTGGAGGATATGACCCACGACACCGAGAGCCGTCATATTGGTAATTTTATTGATTTGTTTTCACATTAGTACTCATTTGAGATATGGTAAAATAAAATATTTCTACAACTGTTTCTGTACAAAACATAAGGGGTTTATAGCCTTATTTAAACTGCATAAGACACTTATGCTCTATCCATAAATTTTTGCTTATTTTCCTAAACTTTCAAAATAGCTTATAGGAAATACTTATATAAAAAACATATATGAAAGTTACTTAAATTCAATTAATCAAATTGGCTTATAGCTTTTTAACTCTTTTGTTAAATAGGCATTCAATTAAATTGTTTTTATAGGACTTGTCTTGTATTTGTTCTCTTGTAGCACCTTCTAATTATATTTCTAGATCATAAATGACTGATGACATACTTAAACTATCCAACAGCAATGCAGACCGTGTAAGTTGGTGGGAGTTATTGGTGCTTGCTTCTCATGCACACCCTTCAGTTGCCACCATGGCAAAAACACTTCTTTCTGGAGCCAACATCGTCTATAACGGAAACCCATTAAACGACCTCTCTTTAACAGCTTTCCTAGACAAATTCATGGAGAAAAAACCAAAACAAAGCACTTGGCATGGTGGTTCTCAGATTGAACCTGTCAAGCAGGTAAACTAAAGTGTTAAATTTTTACTTTCTGCAACATGATTTGTTAGGTTAATACAGTGTTGTCAACAGTATAGCGCAGATAATACCAGTTTGTTCAAATCGGCTATGCAACAGTGCTATAGTTGACTATATCCGCAATCTGTTAACATTTTGTATTAAATAGTGTATTATAGAACAATACCAATTTGTTCAATTTTGCTTCGTCGTAGTACCATCCATAGCCACTTTTTAACAACATTGGGCTAATGCACCTTTCTCCAACCTTCTGGTTGAAATGGTAACATTTGTTTTTCTTTCCATTTTGCAGCTGGATGTTAACAACCTCTTGATTGGACCGGACATTCTCTCACTAGCTGAAGCAGATGTACCACCAGAGGATCTAGTCTTCCATAAATTCTATACAAACAAAAAGAGTTCATCTTCAAAACCAAAGAAAAAGAAGAAGAAATCAGCTGATGAAGAGGATGCTGATGATTATTTTGGTGATGATGATGTTGATGGTGGAGATGAAAGTGATAATGAAGAGATTGATGATCTCTTAGATTCTGCTGATCCATCTTTAGGACCAGATGGTGATTTTGATTATGATGATTTGGATAACGTAGCCAATGAGGATGATGACGACTTGATTGGTGATGGTAGTGATGCAGACATAGATATAGATATACCCTCAGATATGGAAGAGGATGATGATGCTGATGATGGCAGTGATGATATTGAGATAGGTGATATTGATGATGGTGATGATGATGATGATGCTGATGATGTTGTTGAGGATAAACTTGACAAGAGCAAAAGAAAACATAAAACTGGTAGGAAAAGTGGTGCTTCTCCATTTGCAAGTTATGAAGAGTTTGAGCATATACTTGAAAATGATCCAACTGAGGAAAAACCTTCTAAGGATAAAAACAAATCCAAGAAGAGAAAGAAGAATGAAGATGATTCTACTGATAAAAAACCTTCTAAGGATAAAACCAAATCCAAGAAAAGAAAAAAGAAGTCTACTCAATGAAGTAGCATTTCCATGTAACATGTATTATTTGAAGTATTTTTTTTTTACTAGTTTTCCATGTGGCTGTTATAGCCATACATATTTTTGGTAGTCAAATTTATGTATTAATAAATGTTCTTTCTGCGTATTATTTTGGTGTTGTGAATCAAATTTTATACTTCACTTGGGAAGGAAAGACTGTAATATTCAGTTTCTTAAGATTTTTGCATGCGGTGTGTTGATGACAACCATCCATTGTTATAGTACTACTGCCATGTAATGTAACTTTTCCTATTTTCAAAATTTTGTTCCTTGGATAGATTGTTCATATATTATTTGTCTATTAGATGTCTTGTCACTTCATCTAAAAAGATATTTCATTCATAGGAAACTTGATAACATAATAACTAGAAACATTCATTGAGCACTTCAATTTCTACCTAACCATCAACAAAAGCTCTTCCTAAACAAGCAGAAAAAGCAAACACAAAACTACAGAAAACCTAGCAGCTAATATATTACAAATAACTATCAATAACCCCTTAGGCAATGGCAACTTCAACTGTTTTTGATTTTGGAGGTGGAGCATGCTTTTCAACAGTCACAGTGAGAACACCATTCTCACATTTAGCTGTGATTGCTGACACATTAGCATTCTCTGGTAAACGGAACTTCCTCAACAATTTCTGAGGTGCTCTTCTCTCCAACCTAAGGTACTTGCATCCTTCATCTTCACCATCTTGACGTTTCCTTTTTCCATTGCTTTTTATGACAAGTGTGTTCTCATCTTCAATTGTCACCTGCAATCACACAAATAAACACAACACTCCAAGTTAACGTCAAATGAGCACAACACTCTAATCTAAGTGTAGGTTTGTATTAGCGGTGAATTTGACAGAATCACAATACTGTAATTTTTAGAAAGTAAAGAATTACAGTGTCACCGTAATTTGTCAAATTTACTGCAACACAATATTAACCGTGTCGTTGTAATTTGTCAAGTTTAGTCTGACACTGTAATTTCTTTGTGAATTGAAATATTCACCGTGATTCTGACAAACACACTGATTTCAAACATGCAGCAGCAAGTACCTGAATTTCAGACTTGGAGAGACCAGGAACATCCAAGAAAAACATATATTCCTTAGGAGTATCCAAAATGTCTACTGGGATACTAGAAGCTCTTCTACTCTCATGATTCTCATGATGATCCTTAGAAGAAGTTTCATGGAAATGGTTGAACAGATTGTTGACTACACCACTCAAATCCATGTCAAACAAGCTCATTATTTTCAAATTCACACAATTGAATTCTTTTGAGTATTTTGTGATGATTGATGCTTAAGGATGTGTTTGTTTGGTGAGAAGCTTTTATGTTTGCATATATATAAAGAAAAAATGATTAATGAGTTAGTGAGGAGAAAGTTCGAGAGTTATGTTCCAAATGTTCTGGAAACATCTATGTTAAATTTGGTTACGTGTGTTGTTTTCTGGATTGTTGTGGACTCAAATAGAAGGTTCTAGCTTCTGTCATTTGTATCATACGTGTCACAATGAGATAGCATTTGGTCATGCACTCTTCCTTGCCATGTCATAATATAATAATAATAATAATAATAATAATAATAATAATATTGTAAAAAAGAATTAAATATTTATATGTGTTAGTATTTCACGGACACATATTAGACATTAATATTAATGTGTTAATAATCACAATTTTTCTTTAAATTTTTAGTATGTTATATTTTTTTGTACAACAAAGAATTTTTAGTATGTTATATACTTACTAATGAATGATAGTAGATATGGAAAAAATCATTAGTAATAGTATGTGATTCTAGAATATTTAGGTGAAGGGCGCAGAACAAATGAACTTTTTTCTATATTTTACAAATCTATAACTCATGCACTCCAAGATTATGATCAAGTTGTTTACTACATAACAACCTACAATTTAACCACCTCAGGTTTCTTTTCCTTAATTAATATAAAAATAATCACTCAATCATTCATCTTTTGTGACACATTAAATATTAATATTTTTTTGAAACGAACATTAAATATTAATATATATGGAGGTCCTTTGCATGTCATTAAAAAGAGACAATATATGAACCTCACAATAATTTCATCCTTTAGAGATAGATGCAACATGGGAGGATTAGTGATATTGATATGCATGGTTGTTTCATGGATATTCATACATAGATTGAGTCAAAGGAACAAAAAAGGTCCCAAAACTTGGCCCTTTCTTGGAGCTGCCATTGAACAATTGATGAACTATGATAGAATGCATGATTGGCTTGTCCAATATTTTTCCATGTCCAAAACTGTTGTGGTCCCTATGCCATTCACAACTTATACTTACATTGCTGATCCAATTAATGTTGAACATGTACTTAAGACCAACTTCAATAATTATCCAAAGGTAATATCAATCCATTTTCCCTTCTTTGACATGTTTAGCTATTCTCAATTAGTTTTGTGTCTAAACTTGATTTCCCCCTCAAATTTAATGTCCAAGTCTACTTTTTTTTTTTTGGGGTACAAATGTCCAAGTCAACTTTAAGTATCAAAATATTAATCATTTTATTTTATATTTATATTTAATTTACACCAAGTGTATCTTTAATATTACAGTGAATATGTCAGAATTACGGTGATTCGATCACTATGATTTTTCAAACATTACACTTTATAGCTTCTGCAAAATCACAGTTGATCGCATTGATTCTGGCATGTCCATCGTTATACTAAACATAGACTAAGCCATATGAGACATATTTTGGCAAGGGATCAAAGGTTAATGTTAATTTTCTTTATTATTTGCATCATATTAATGTAGGGTGAAGTGTACCATTCATATATGGAAGTGCTACTTGGACATGGAATATTTAATGTTGATGGAGAGCTTTGGAAGAAGCAAAGGAAAACTGCTAGCCTAGAATTTGCATCAAGAAATTTGAGAGATTTCAGCACCAAAGTTTTCAAAGAGTATGCTTTAAAACTTTCATCCATTCTCAATCAAGCATCTTTTCTCAACCAACAAATTGACATGCAGGTGCTACAAAATACAACATTTTTATATTGAAATTTTGATATTTTATTTTTCTTGTTTTGATGTTTCAAATGTGAATTATTTGTAGGAGTTGTTGATGAGAATGACTTTAGATTCCATATGCAAAGTTGGTTTTGGAGTGGAAATTGGAACTTTGAATCCAAACTCACCAAACAATTCTTTTGCTAAAGCTTTTGATAATGCTAATATTATTGTTACACTTCGTTTCATTGATCCTTTATGGAAAATTAAGAAATTTCTAAATCTTGGTTCAGAAGCACAACTTGACAAGAGCATCAAAATCATTGATGATTTTACTTACTCAGTTATTAGAAGAAGAAAAGCTGAGATTGAGGATGCTAAAAAAAATGGCCAACAAAACCAGGTAATATATAAATATCATAGTAATCGTGTTAACCATGTAAGAGTCGGTCAAATTAGTCCATCACACTCGAGTAAATCAACCTTTTGTTATTTAGTAAGTTTGAAGGACTAAATTGCTCGACTCTTACAAATTTCGAGGACCGAAATGATGATATACTCATATAAATATCATAGAAACCATAAATTATAAGGGTGGATCAAATTAGACCCTCAAGTTTGAGTAAATCAACATTTTTAGTCTATAAAATTAGTTATCAATTAACAACATTTTAAGGAACTAATTTGCTAGCTATTTGGTAAATTTGAGAGACTAAGTTGTAAAGGGATTTCAAATTAGACCCTCAAATATGAATAAATCGACATTTTAGTCCTTAAAATTAGTTATCGATTTATTAGACTTTTTAAAGACTAAATTGCCCGACTCTTATAATTTCGAATACCAAAATGTTAATTTACTCATAAAATATCATAGTAACCATGTAACCTATTTTTGGTGTACAAAATCTATGCTTACATTACATACTTATTAACATATAACTCTAATCTTATTAAAAACAGATAAAAAATGATATATTATCAAGATTCATAGAATTGGGAGAAAACAATGCAAGTGACAAAAGTTTAAGAGATGTTGTTTTGAATTTTGTGATTGCTGGTAGAGACACAACTGCAACAACTCTATCATGGGCTATATATATGGTGATGACACATTCTCATGTTGCTGAAAAACTTTACTTAGAGCTCAAAACTTTTGAAGAGAATCAAACAAAAGAAGAGAATGTTGTTACATTGCCTCAATGTGATGACAATGATGACCCTGAATTGTTCAATCAAAGAGTAGAAGAGTTTTCAAAGTTATTGAATAAAGATTCATTAGAGAAACTTCATTATTTGCATGCAGTCATAACTGAGACTTTAAGATTGTATCCAGCAGTTCCTCAGGTATGTATGTCTCATATTTCTTTGGTGCTCGCTAGCAACACACTCTTTTGAACACATTATTAAAAATGTTTGAAACTGAACTTAACTACTAATTAACTCAAACCGAGTTGCACCGAAATAACCAAATCATTATAATTTGATTAAAAAAAATCAGTTTGATTCGAAGAATTACATTTCACTTTTTATAAAATTACTTTTAGTTTGGTTCGAAACCACAAAACTCATTCAACGAATCTATCTGATTCAATTCAATTTTCTTTTTTGACCGAACCACGAACAAACCTACACACTATTATTGTTCTTGTCCAAATATTTGTCAAAAAGGACCATGTTGTCACAGGGTAGTTTTGTATACCTATTTTTTTTGTTGCCAAATTGTGTAGTTATAATTTGAAGACATGAACTGAAAATATAAAAGAAATTAATATGAATGGTAATTGTAGGATCCCAAGGGTGTGATGGAGGATGATGTGTTGCCTGATGGTACAATAATAAAAGCAGGGGGTATGGTAACTTATGTTCCATATTCAATGGGAAGAATGGACTATAATTGGGGCCCTAATGCTGCTTCATTTATACCTGAAAGATGGTTTAAGGATGGTGTACTCAAAAATGAATCTCCATTTAAATTCACAGCTTTTCAGGTAAATAAATTAATTAACCTATACTTTTCAGGTAAATAATGTATTCATTCATTTTCAATGAAGTATAAGTAAAATTTGATAAATAAAAAATCTGAAAATTTGAAAAAGGTCTAATAAAAATTGTTTCAATTGACAGGTTGCTTTGAGTAACATTTTAGGGTGTATATATTGTTTGAATTGTATTATTTATCCTCATTTAAAATATACGTCTTTAATATTAGTGAATGTATTAATGTTTCCCACAATATCTGTCTTTAACGTTTTGTTACTTTCTTATTGGTCTTAAATATAAATATAAGAGAAAATTACGAAGAAAATAGTGTAGAAAATATATTCAAATTTAGAACAAAACTATTAAATTTAGTTAAATTTTAATTTTGATATCACAGGCAGGGCCTAGGATATGTCTTGGTAAGGACTCTGCGTATCTTCAAATGAGAATGGTGTTAGCAATTTTGTGTAGATTTTACAAATTCAATTTGGTGCCTGATCATCCAGTGAAATACAGAATGATGACTATTTTATCAATGGCACATGGCTTGAAGCTTACCATAGAGAAACGTTCTTGATATGTCCCATAAGCATTGTTATCACATATTGATGGGAAGAATAAATTATGAACAATTTGTAAGATTTTAAAATAAATATTACTAATAGAGGTTAGACACTTGGAAATCTTTTTTTTTTTTGAAGAATAATGTTTCATATCAATGTTGTAGAATAATGTTATACATCCATGATAATAACAACAAAAAAAGAGCAATCATAAAAGTTCAGCTTTTTTGAGCTTCTTGAATGTGATAAATCATAACAGTACAAAAGTTATATTAAGCAACTTCTTCAAACATCAAGTAACTTTTCCTGTTGATATAGACGAAACTCGTTCTCTGATCATCGAAAACATTTCAGGTAATGCGTACAATGATCCATCACCAGCAAAACCTTGAAATGCAAGGCCAAGACTATATCCTAAAGCTCGAGCAACCAGAACTGCAATTGCATTTCCAACTTGAATGTATCTTTCTTTAATAGGTCCACATAGCTTAAAGGTTCTGCTCTTGTCACAACAGTTGCAACAATTTCATTCTGTTCTGGGGATTTTTTGGTAGGGTACCAAAGTACTAGTAGTATTTTGATTATGAGTAGTGGGGTGAGCAAGTTGAGAGAATTTAGGGGAAGTGGAGATCATGGGAGAATGAGTCATCCCATGTGCACCTATTTTCTTGGTTCTATATACATAATAATTACTTGATCCACTCTCATCTAATGAGTCTTTTGCCCAATGGTACGGGTCAAATTCAATTGGGTCTCGCCCAGTTTACATCCCCACCATACCCGACCAATAGGTTTGGTTGAATTTCCCCTGACAAAAGTCATTGAATAATTTGGTACACATATGATTATATTCAAGTATCTAGAATACTCATATCTCTGGATCTTCAACGTGGATGACACCTAAGTTATTGATTGAATTTGCATTCGATTGAAGCTTATCTCACAATCTGAACCGAACAAATATCTAGACCAAACAAGAAAGACAAACAACACCACACAAAACAACGAACAAATCAACGCAAACACAAAGACGGCGAATAAACCAACGTCGCACTATGACGATGAAATCATAAAATAAAAAACGAAATAGATGTGAAAATCACTTATTTCAACAAAAGAGAAAGAGAAAAACGAGTTAGAGGGGTGATTTTTGGTCATAAATTGACCATAAACCCCCCCTCTTTGAAGAAGAAGAAGAAGAAGAAGAAGAAGAAATTAAGTTTATGGGCGGAGGAGGCGGCTACTAATGTTAGACAATTAACCATAACAAACTTAGGTGCATTTTCTTAAATGTTATTCGTGTGTCTATTACATAAAACTTATATTTTGGGGTTATAACAAACTTAAAAAATATATGAAATATAAAAATTATTGTATTTATAAGCAATTTATGTGAAAAAAACACACATAAAATAGCTAAAGAAATATAACTTTTTAACTCTTTTTTTATTTGGTAGAAACTAGGGAAATTCTATGGTACATTAGACGATTTCAAATGTACCGGTACTTGAGGTATCAAATTAATGAATAAAATAAATATATTTTCAAAAGAAAATATTTTTCTATCATTAAAAACATTATAATAATCAAATACTATTAATCAAAATTGTCAAAAATATAAATTTTGATATTTTATGAATTTTTATTCTTCATAAGAGTCAATATTCAATTATTTTAATGAAAAATGTTAAAATATTAGTGTAATTATTATACACAATGAAATTGTATTTTTTTTCTTATGTTATTATTATCTCTAAAATACAATAATCAACTGATAGTTCTTTTCCTCTCAAAAAAAAAACTAATAGTTCTTTTAAATTTTAAAAAATAATTGTTAATTTATTAATTTTACGATTTTATGTGTCAGTACATTTATTCAATTGTGCCGTAAAAATTCCTTTACTACAAACTAACCATTAACTTAATCATAACTATTTTTAAAGTCACGCATATTGATTGTGATATGTTACAGGCTTATAAAAATTAAGACTCTAAAAATATTGTAAGTGACGGTTGAAGTGGGAGCAAGAGAGTCTCTCTTGACAACAAATCAAACAAGGGAGGTTTTACTGTTTTAGAGTTTGATATTAGATGTGAAATGTAACTCTTATAATTTGTCTTCGTTCACATGTTTTTTAGAAAATTTCTTAGAAGATCATCCTCCATTCAAATATTATTCCACATAAATTTTTTTAAAAGAAGGTCACTCATCCAATTACAACTCTATATCAGACACATTTAATTATAGAGTTCTTATTTGTTAGTATCGAAAATAAAATGTATCTTGTTAGTATAAGAAGTACCAATCAATCTTTATAAGTCTTCCTTCAATCATACATTCTCATATTTATTCTCATATTTGCTCCTTGTCATGTCTTATACACCGGTGATCACTTTCTTTCCTCGTCACCCTCGAATGTTACAATTATTAGAGTAGAAAGTTAGAATTATCTTAAAAACTAAAATAAATTGACATATTTCAACAAAAAAGAGATAAATTACATATTAATACAGTCCTCTATAATTGGGTCCTCTATTTAAAAAATTAATTACAAAATTTAATTATAGCTCTTTTTATAGGAACTCTTGGAGTTAACTCTGTAACTTAATTTATGTGTTAGATAGAATAAAAAACAAAAACATATACCAACAATGCGATAAACATTTTACATTATTAATAATACACATACAAAATCAGCCAAAAAAGTAACCCAAAAAAAAAACCAAAAGAAAGCCAAATATATAAAAAAAAATGTAAAAATACCAAGATGCATGTTAGTTGTTGACTATATGAACATAATCACATGAGGAGAAGATTTGCCTCTAAAAATACAATATCAAAATCATTATCTCAGTAAGTGTTCGATATTATGTCTACTAATTAATACTCAAACAGCATATATTCTCTGATTAATATACTAAACTACTTAGTACTTATTATAATAAACCCAAATCAATATTAGTTGAATGATTTAATATAACATTTTTTATAGCACATGGCCTATAACTAGAAAATCTAGATGTGATCAACAAAGATTACTTGTTTTTGTTCTCTCTCAAATGGCTTATATTATAAATGAAATTTAACTTATAGTTATGACTTGCCCAATTTACCCTTTTTATTTTCACCTATGAAAATTCTCAACTTTAATTGTTCAGAACCGAAATCCATACTAGTGCGTTCTCAAGATAATGTCCGTTAACTTTTATAGTTTTGTCATTTATAAAATGTATTTTTTTTAAATTAAGAAATTTGATTGTTATCGATAAATTACTCTTAACCTCAATACTCAACCAGTATGAAATTGTGTTGATGTAGAGGAACATTAACAAATTGTGCAAATATACTTAGTAACAAATAAAACAAAAAAAGTACAAGAATGTGGATTATTGTTGTTGAATTAAATACACATATACACCAAGTACAAAAAAGCAAACTACCAAGTGCTTAATTGGTTTAAAATGCACTAAATAATTTAGTTTTAAAAAATGCCTAAACAAGTTTTTGTTCAAAAAAAATTAATTGGTTTAAAATGCTATGTTCTAAAGATGGCTGAATTGACAACTTGTGTAACATTATCTGTACTAAATAATTTGATACCACATGATATATGATTTGATCCTCAAATTTAATGCATGATGGTCCAACTCCAAACCTCTAAGATTAATCTTGTCTTGGGATACACATCTCAAATTTCTTAAGCACATGATTAGCTAAGAAATATTATGTCAAAAATTTGGGACCATCATCATTTGCGTGTATGAGAGTGACTTTGTCTATTGTAACACATAATGAGAAAGGGGTTGTTTGGTAGAAACACCAACATAACAATTTATTTGTCTAACATGTTGTCTTGCTTGCAAGATTTGTTATATGTTTGTGAAAAATGACATTAGTATTTAGTACAAGTGATATATTTAAGAAAGAAGAAAAAAACAAAAATTTTGGATACAATTTTTCAAGCCAAACACAAAATAAGTAACACATTTAATTTTCTCAGTTCTTTTACTTTAGTTTCTCAAATTCAAAAATCATGATTTTTGGAACTTTTGAACCATATATGACTCAAAACACAACAAATTGAAATCATAGAAGCCGAATAATGAAAAGAAGAAATACAACTACAAAGGCTTAAAAGAAACTTACATCGTACGTAACAAATAATCATGATCAATTCTAATTACAAATGAAATACAAAGGGGTCGTATTCTAGAAGAAATACAACTACAAAGCTATGGAGCAAGGGAACGAAACACCCTTAAACAAATGAAAATCATGTTTTTTTTGTTACAAAATGAAAATCATACGTTGTATACCACATTATATTCGCAATAACATCCACACATCTATTTGCCACGCACAATAGAAAAAATAGGAAATTATTATCTTTTGTGAGAAAAAATATTCGCAAAAGTTGTGCAAATGAATATAAATAAACTTTTTTGGTAGAGTAACCTATTTAGAGACTCAGGCCGGAGGTCGACCTAGTGCTCCCGAGTTCAATTCTTGCAAAATTTTCGAACGAATAGAGATTAGTCTTACATTGTCAGCGATAATCCTGATAAACTTATTCACTTATATATAATTATAAACATTGAGTTATTATCTATTTTCACTTTTGATAGTACTAAATATTCGTACCTAACAAAACAACGTTACTGCAAGAAAATAAATAACATAGGTCCAAAGAAAAACGTGGAAAGAAATGGGTAGGCATGAATGAACGTGGAGTGTGTTTGATTGCAACAGTAAGAATCAGCTTAGTCAGAGGGAAGAATAGCAAGAAAGAACTATAGTACTGGACCACTGGCAAGCAGCTATACTATGTGAATGTGAACCATGCATATATACAACATGAATTTTGTTTATGTGACTCACGATCTTGTTTTTTACTCTCTTTTGGACCACAAAATTAGACTCAACATGACTCATAACACTTCCAAATTTTTGTTTCCCCTTTACAAATTTTGCATATGCTAGTGTTTCATCAATTTTAGATATATACCTATATATGGTATGCCACTAGTATACTCTTCTTTTCTTTAGTAAAAATAAATATTCTCTTATTTTCTTTTCTTTTCTTGTCTTTTCTTTTTTATTGTAAAAAAGCTCAAGTTAATACATAATATTATTTTATATTTGATTAATTGGACTATTCTTTTTTTGGTCAAAAAATTATATTAGCAACCTAAGCTTGACATTCAATTTATATACATGATAAAATTTTATATGCTATCCACAAACCTTAATTGTCAGGTCAGTAAGATCAATTTTGATTATAATTAATTATCCACAAGCATAACTAATGCTGCAGAAAAACTTTTTGTTTTAATAAAAATCGGTTTTTCACTTCGATTTCGTCTATGTTTGGTATCACGGTGGATATGACGTAGTCACGACAATTCATCATGATTTTGTAGAAGTTATAACTTGTAGTTTTTGTAAAACCACAGTGAATCGCCGTAATTAAACCGGTGTTTTATGTTTTTTTATTTGTTTATGGAAATGTCTATGTTACCATATCTATCTATCTCTCTCTCAATATCTTAGAATTGGTAAAATAGAATCATTAAATTATCTCCATCAAAATGAATTTAGGAGAAATTGACAAAGAGCATATATAATTGGAGTTGGTAGTAATAGTATATTGTAAGAGAGATGGGGCTCCTTAGTCTTAGTCCCACACTCCTGTACCAGAAAAAAAGCATACAAGAAGAAGACAATATGTGGGCACCAATTGCTTTGTATTTTTGTAACGTAAATGAATTTGGCAAAAGCTCTCACAAGAGCCCACTTAAATCATCAAACCTTGCTGTATTGCTTACCAACCAACACATTAATCTCTTGATGTTTCATCATGCCATATTGTCATGCCTTTAACAAATCAATATATACAACAAAACCAACATACTTACCTAAATCATTTATAATCCATTACCTAATCGGACCCATTATTATTTTATTATACTATATGGTGTATATTTATATAATAATATATAAAATAAAATAAAAAACAACTTATGTTATCATGTTAATTATTGGCCTAAGACTTTATAGAATAGTAATCAAAATGAAAATCAGGTCCACCCAACCTTAATTAATTTTATATATCCTCATTATATTATATTCTATTCTATTATAAAATTATTTTAAATTTTATGGAAATTTTATTTTTACATTAAAAAAATATGCATATCAAAAGGGTATGCCTAATGATTCTCTAGATGGATAGAAAGAATATGGCTCTTCTAAGACAAACAAGTTGTTGAGTGATAAAATAAAATGATATATTTCGACACATTTATGACCGGATATTATTGCACATACAAAAAAAAAGTATCAACTATTAACTTGTTTAGAAGTAATTATTTTTGTTTATGTTACACTCTAAAGTTGGTTCATGACTAGAAAAAACAAGGTCAATGTAAACAAGTTCTCGTAGTCAAGGTCTCAAGGATTTTATCCATGTAGTCAATTTGAACGAACAAAATTTCTAAGAAATGCGTACATATATTTTTAAATATAATAAATTTGAATCATCTTATCAAGATTAATACATGGATTTTCGTTATAACTTATAAGTAGTATATGTTAGTAGTAATTTTTGGCGTGTTAGTCTCTGAAATCGAACCTCAAATCTCTTTCTTCTAAAACTTCTTCAATATCGATCCCTTAACTCATCGATCAAGCTACCTATTTGAGTCGATTGCGTCAATTTATTGATTACGCGAATGTAGACGTACAATCCCTAATTAAATTGATGAAACAAGATCCATAAAACAAGAGGGCAGACATGTAAAAACACAAGAAAAGCTTCTCAATCCCAAAACTCCTCACAAGACACCAACAAAATAACAACTGGTTTTTCATTTCTCCACCAAATATCACATTCTTAGCTGTGTCCTAAACAGTGGGCCATGCACGTGTTTAACCCTTCCCTTCACATCTTCATCACTCCCTTCAACAATCCTTCCCCCCCTTTATAACCAAACCTTCCCACCCCATCTCCTCATCACTCTTCTCACCATTCACCTTCTCTCTCTTTCTTCACTTTTCATTCAGACATTTCATCAAACACTTTCATTTTTCACTGAGACATTTCATCAAACACTTTTCCAAAATGGCCAAACTTGGAAAACTAACAAAACTTAAATCAGCTATCAAAAGATGGCCATCATTGACAAAACTGAGCCGCAACAATAGCTCTGTCTCTGCCTCCTGCAAACAACAGGAACAAGAACAAGAACTTCATGCTGTTTATGTTGGAAAGTCGCAGAGACGGTACCTCGTGAACTCAGAAGTTATTCAACATCCTGTTTTTCAGGAGTTGGTTGATAGGTCTTGTTGTGTTGGTGGTGGTGGTGGTGGATGTGATGATGGTGTTTTGGTTGTTTCTTGTGAGGTTGTTTTGTTTGAACATTTGTTGTGGATGCTTGAAAGTGCTGAAACTGAGACAGCACAGTTGGGGTCTATGGATGAGTTGGTTGAGTTCTACAATTGTGCATGTTAATTCATCATGGTTTGCTGACTCAACTAGCTAGATGTAGTAGTAAGTAACTGACTTCAATTGTTTTGTTTTCTCATGGTGATGAAGAGGAAGAAATCAAGGGTGAATTGGTCATTTGAGATTTGATTAAATGTATTTAAGAGGATTGCTATATATGATAATGATATTATAATTGTAGTCACAACATTGTTTGTGTTAAACATGAATTATGTTCTATGAGATTATTATTTTTGACTTAATGTGCTATGAGGTTTTTAGAACATGCTATATGAGTTATGTATATAATGTTTGTTATTATCGGTTGTTTTACTTTTAATTAGACGAAATGATAAGTCGTTAAAAACTTACAAAAGTCGTTAAAAACCCACAAATACAAAATGGATAGATCACAGTTCAAACGTTGTCATGGGTGTCCAACCTAAGTTACTACACATATTTTAGACCTTGTGACTCTTTTGATATATGTTGAATCGAGATTGGGAGATTCGAACATGTAATCTCACTCTTTTAATTACTATGTGTTAGTTTCATTTTTAAAGTTTTTAGTTAAAATAAGATAACGTTATTACATTTAAAGACGATATTCAGATTCAGACCCTCTAAAATGAAGAATGTGGTAAGTGACAAAATCAAGAGTTGTTATTATAACAATCTCATAATTTCTTGTTCAAAAAAAAAAACAATCTCATAATTTGTTATGATGTACCTATAATATTTATCTTTAATTTATTAATTAATTAATGGATATTGCTTAATTTACATTCTAAAGTGAATTAGAAGAAGAATAAAAAAATTTCTACCAAAAAAAGAAGAAGAATCAAATTCAAGGTATTCATCCCTAATATATGCCAACTTTGTCGTTTTTTTTATAGAAAGAGTGCATAAGTCCAAAAGAGGAAGAAGGTACAATTTATCATGCAAAGGAGTTGAAACTAGTAAACTACAATACTACAACAGCAAGACCAACTAATATGAGCTGGCTATTGCTCATACAAAATCAAATATGGAATACTTTCAAAAGCAAAATTAGTTCATTCATCCGTACTTCACTGTGTGACAAAATGTTCCTATTCTAGTTCCAACATAATCAAAATGTTCTTGATCAACCTATAACCAATCAAAAATCTCATTGTTTTTTTTTTGACTAAAAAAATCTCATATTGTTAGACCAACACAACTTGCACTAGCAGCCCATTTTTTATATCATATGATAAATAATATATGAAAATTAAAATATTAACAAGTATTTTTTTCCAATTTAAAATTCTCTCTTTTTATGTATTTTAACAAAAGTGCACTCGTTAACACGACTTATATTGTAATCACGAGAATTATAGTTAAATCTCAATTGCGTGAGTGAATATAAAATTTTGAATATGCAATGCTCAAGATTGTTGGGGGATGCGGTATTATAGTGAAGATCTTATAATTAAGTTTTGTTGCTTGTGAGCTAAGAGATTAAGAGAGGAGGATAGTTAGTTAAACAAGTTGCTTATATGGTAGTTGATGTCAATATTGTAATTATGGAGCTTAATTATAGCTAGTAATAATGCTTTAGTATTTTTGACAAATTATTTACTTCATAATGTTTTCTCATAAAAAAGTTTATTATTATAATGTTTACTCTTTGGATTAACTACTAGTACTTATAGTGATCAAGAGCAATTAAACATATTCTTTCATATTTATGCCATCCTCCCAAGGTTTCCACATGACCACATACATTAACAATATATATTAAAATTTAGATCAACCTTTAATCGATAATGTCCACAAGATCTGATACATCTAATTGGATAGCTCAAAGAAAGTGATGTTTGACCATATTGTCCATCATCTATCAAGGTCATTATATTTTACCATAATTGGAGTCTTGGAATTGTCTTGTTCAATTGTAATTCAAAATCCAATATTATATATTCTTTCATATATTTCTATGAATTAGGAACATGGGATTAGCAACAAGCGAGGATAATTAGCTAGCATTGTAAGTAAAATGGAGGGTTGCTTAATTTTTCAGTTTTCTGAAGTTGAAAATGAGAGAATTTGTGTTAGTTTAAGGGACACATATGATAATTTTATAATTGTCTTCAAAAAGATTAAATTAACTCCCTTAAAGTGCTTAATAATTTGTTGCAATAAAGCATAATATTTTAAAATATCCAACAAAAATTGAGACCAGCTAGACCATAACTCGACTGCATGCAATAAGCATATGATAATTTTATATTTCTCCTATTTTGGTTTGACCATAACTCGACTGCACGCATGAGTCAATAAGGATAAGTTTGGTTTGAATTTAGACATAATTGATTTTGATAGAATTGATTTTAACATAATTGATTATGTTTGAATACAATTATGTAAAAGTTAGTTGAACAATAAATTTAAGTGTAAAAGTCATACTTAAACTCAGAAACTACGAATCCTAACTTCTGCCAAAATCAATTCTGAAATCAGAATCAATTCTATTTTAGAATAACCAAACACCTTAAAATCACTCTAGAATCAATTTTATACCTTTAAAATTAATTTTGACTCTTTCAAAAATGAAACCAAATATACAAGTTATTCCATAATCACCTACCAGTAGTAAATGCATATAAGAGCAAGAATATTTCAATAGTACCAAAGCATGCAACGTACCCCACCAGTTAGCAATGGATGATCAATATAGCCTAGCCTGTAAATCCAATATTCACAAATTCAGTGAACATAAATGATCAGTTCACAACTGTAAATGCCGCCAAACCAATCTAGTATGTTCTTTTTGCAGCCTTTTTTTTCTCATCATTTTCCATCCTTTATATACCGGGGGCATCACCCACTGTTTTATGCCCCTTCCCCTCCATATAATTAGTAGTACTATTATCAACAACAAAAATTAGTAGTATCAAATTATTATTAAGTATGATAATAAAACGAGGGTAATAATAATAATAAGAGATAATTGGTATATAATTTGGACTTTTTAAACAGATTGTTAGAGATTTAATCTTTCACTTTTACATGTGAAAAAAGTTTAATTAACCTACTATACATGGTGAAAATTTTGTATTGATTAACCTACTATAACATGATTAAACAAACAATGTGGGTATGTAAAAAAAATACATATAATTCAATTATATGATTTATATCTCGCTATGGAGATAGTTGTGAAAATAGTTACATTTAGCTAGAATCTACTAAATTTAATTGTGGTGGTTAGCATGCATGATATCAGACTTTGAGCTCGCACAATTGATAAATTTTAGTGAGTCAGATTTGAGCTTACAAGCAAATTGTGTATGAGTTGATAGAAAGTGGGATCATACTCCTATTATAATTACAACAATATACTACTTGTTTCATCTCAAAATATAAAAAAAAAATTAATCAACCAAAATTAGTATATCTAGCTAGTTTGAATTTTTAATCAAATATATTAATTTTTTTGACCATTTTTTCTTTATACTTTGGGATAAAGAGAGTATTTGTACACATTATCGTAATTGTCTGCGCGTGTGTATACGACAACTTTATTTTAGATTAGTTTAGAATAAGTCAAATCACGTTTGATTATTGATGCATATCATGTTTTGTAATGTACAGGAACTCACAAAACTATACAATACATATAAATATCTTATCAACTAAACTAGACTACAAGAGTTGTATCTTTATCTTAACTAAGTACTTAATCATTTGTTTGTATATAATTCACCAACAATAATATATTTGTATACTTTTAATTTTTCGACACCAGTCTTTTCTAGTAACTAGACAGTTCAATGTAATTTTAGTCACACATCTATTGGGGCTGATCAAAATAACCAAATCCCTAAATAAAATAATTTCCTGGTTGTGATTTTTTATTGAACTTCCTCTGATGAAAAATCTACGGGGAACAATTTCTCTATTTAACATTTCAAACTTTTATATATCTTTTACTTCTTTTCATCGACATATATATCAAATTTATCACATCGTTTTCTCTACTTTTTCTGCCAATTAATGTGGTCACTGGCAATCGATTGTTTGGTTGTGTATCAAACATATTCCATAATTTATATCACTATGTATGTACATAGAAGAAGATGTTGGAAGGGTGCAACTAGAACTAGTTGCTAGCTAGCTGTTTATATATAATTCATGGGTAGAAACAAAAATCATAAAAGAATATACAGTGTCTATCTATCACTTTCTTATTTTTCTTCCAATTTTTTCCATTATTACCAACAAAATTCTGAGGCCTTGTCTCTTCATTTAGTTATCTATAAGAAAATGATTCATTGTCTACTAGCAAATATTTGTATATATGTCGAAGTGCATGTATGTACATCAATTTCATATATAATAAGGCAGCATCTCGGAAAGAATCTTAATTATCTATCTCTGATTTTTTAGTACATCAGAAAGATAAATTATTCCTTCTAAAAATTGATCACTTTGGATTTCTTTCTATTCAACTCATAAATCTCTCGGTTCCTACCAATTGAGCTATCATACAAGATCATCTCTAGTTATTTTAATTTCATCGCTTTTACTTTATGTTTTTCTTAATAAATCTTTAACTTAGTTTTGTTTTGGTATACTATGGAAAAGTTTTACATTGTTTATGTAAAACAATTTTTAAGAAAATACTTCTATCGAAAGTTTCTGATAGGATTTGCACTATTGGAATATATTTTTGATAAGATTTATATTGAAAGATATCTCTCAGTATTATTATTTATACTATTGAAAATATATTTCTGATGAATTAGAATGTGAGACTCTTATCAATTTAAAAGGGCGAAAAGCAACAATTTATATTGATTTTTCTATGTTGGAAGAATTGAGCCCTTTTATTATGAAATATTTTAGTGATTAGAATTTCACATGTTATATTATCATGTATAAATAAAAACATTCACCTTTTAAAAGTGAATAAGTACATGTTTATACTATAATAAATATTTACTAAAAAATGATCAATCACACCTTGTTTTAATTACAAAAACAATATCTTAATGAAGAATTATATTAATATATACAAATAATCCATACAAGCATGAAAAGCCCCCAACCTATATAAACATGTTCAGTTAGCAACGAAAAAAGTTAGACCGTACCCCTTGAGATAGAAGATTGAGTACATAATTTGTAATCAAGTTGGTATTACCATTCTCTTAAATTTAATCTTTGTGTTGGACCTTCCAATAAACCACTCTTCAAAATCTTGTACTTCAAATGGAATCCTCAAAACCCCTTCATTCTTAAATCCATATACCTCTTCAGATTTACCCAACAACTCACAAAAAAATTCATCACCAAGTGCTCTTGTGTGAACCATAAATCTCCTACAAGTGTCCTCATTTGTTCCAACACATATTGGAACATAACCTTTAGGTGCCAACATCATAGTACTAGTACTACCTTGTATGCGTTTGTAGTGACCAATTCCACTACTAACCCATCTCCTTAACTTGCTTTCTCTAGCTCCCATTGAAAAATATTTATTATATATATACTCAGTTTATTTTCTATTGATTGATGAAATGCTTTGAGATAATTGTTTCTTAAATAGTAGTCCTTTGAGGTGTACTTGATGATGTCCTTGAAATATTCTATGTACATATACATGTTTTTAAATTAATGTTGATTGTGAAAGAATTTTTTTTCACTTCGACGATGAAATTGATAATGATGTGTTTGTTCCTTGTACAATTGGCCTAGACAATTGGATGCCGTAGCAACAATGTTGGCTTAGCCATGCATTATTTATTTTGTATTATGTTAAATTATCCCATTACAGCTTGCATGGTTAATTAAATTTTCAAATGATCAAATCTTTAACTATAGTTTAGGACTTTTCAAAGTCTTTCCAATCAATTTTTCATCAGACAAGGCGACAAGTACGTATATATCGTCGTAGTTTTGTTAATTTTAGGCTTAATTTTAACAAAATTGTAAGAATTCATTCCAAAAATTTTACTCACACCAATAAAAATATAATCTTATACATATCTTTAGGTAAGTCAAAGTTAACAAATGATAATAAGTATATATTCAACTGTTTCGTTTTTGAAATATAGAAATTTATTTGAAAAATTATATTTTGGAATTATGTTTTACTTGACACGTATTAGCGTTTTTTATTATACATTTTTTTGGATCACCGTAATATAGGTATAAAATTTTTACCACCATTAATAATGACTGATCTTTGCCTGAGGACCTGTGAGGCACACAAAGTGTGTTATCTTCCTATCAACTGAATTTTTTTCATATGCAAATGTTAAAAATCGAACTCTTAATTACTTGTTTTAGAGGCTCAAAACTCTTACTACTTCAATTTATGATCTTATTATATTTCTATTCACAAACAAAATTACTTCGGTCGTTTATCCTACTACTATTCATTTGCTAATTGAGCATATAATCTATCTAGTTGGCAAATGACTGGAATTTTGTCTTCTTTAAAAAGTAATAAATAAATGTATATTTGATACTAGAATCTCCTACGCCTACATGTCTATAAGCAGTGAAAGAGAAGAACAACAATAAAAGTTTAGCTGTTTTTTACAATAATCGGTTGTTAAAATTCATACAGTTACTCTTTTGATGATAAAGTAAAATACTCTTTCTAGACTTTATTATAAGAAAATGTTTGTTTTTTATAGTTATAAAATATTTAATGTATCTATTTCATAATAGTTTAAATATATAAAATATTTTATAAATTTAAAAAACTAATTATTAACATATATTTTTGTTAGCACATAAAGTATACACAAACACCACTTTTCTGGTGTAGCATAACAGCAGAAGTTGTGTTTGGAAATGATTGAAACCACTTGATAACAGAAGATACTCCGAATGAAATTAATTAGTTTTATAGGTTGAATACTTATGGTGAAAACCAAAATAAAATTTTGGGTCCAATTTCACTCGAATCAAATTAATGTCAAAACCTTAACAGAAGCTGTGTTAGCAATATTCTTCTTTTTCCAATTTGTATTAGTAGTAGTATACAAAATTTAATGATCATTTAGTAAAAATAAATAAATTATTGGTCATTGTAAAGTTGGGCCAAGAAAAATTATAAAGCCCAAAAGAATAAAGCCCATTTACAGACATGGTTGATGCCTGAAGCTTTCACTGCCTGCTCTAATGGCGGTGAGAGGAAGCTCGGTTTAGAGAGAGAGAGAGAGAGAGATTCTAGAGAGAAAAAGAAATGTCGAGATTACGAAGAATGTTTCAAGCATCAATGGATGCTACTAAGAAAGGTATTCATTTTTCAATATTCATCTATGAAGCTCCACACTCCTTAGATTAGATGTGTCGTGTTGGACATTTGTCACTTTTAATAAAAAATTATCTGTGTCGACGTGTCAGTGTCGGACCCGGTGTCAGTGTTTGTGCTTCATAGATATTCATTCATTCTCTTACATAAATTTACTTCAAAATTTTGATTCATTATTTGATTTTTCTCTAATTGTGTTCATTGTTGATGATTTTTGCAAAAGCTATATCTGGTAGTTTTGATGATTTGATGCCTCCACCTGAAAAATATATATTCAACTTCAATTCAAAGCAAGAATTAACCAAATGGCATTTGTATTCTGATTCTGAATTTGGAGGTGAATTATTGCTTTCTAGTTATACTAAAGTTTGAAACTTTGATTCATTTAATTTTAGGGTTTTTAATTTTTTTTCTCATTGTTATTTAGGTTTATCATCTGCATCATTGCAGATACCTGAATCTGATAATGCTGTAAGTACTGGAATTTTTTCTGGGAATCTTTCTCTTGAGGTTACTCAAGGTGCTAAGTGGAGTATTAGTAGAGGTGGTTTTTGCGGAATGCGCTCGAAAAAGGTGACTTTTTTGTTTAATAACAACGTTGATGGGTAGTGGATATTGGATTGAATTGAATTGAATTGTGTGTTTGATGCATGATTCTCATTTTTATGCTAAGGGTCTGTTTGGATCGGCTTATTTGAGTTTATCTATTGGTATTAGCACTTGTGAGACTATTTCAGAGAGTTTATAGAAATAACATATGACATATGTATACTATAAACTGCTTTCAGCTTATGTCCATAAACTCTCCATGGTAGTTTATGAAAATAGTTTATAACTTGTATGAAAACAAATTGAATTCGTTTTATCTTATGTTATAAAATAGTTTATACATAAGCACTTATATGATAAGGGCTTGGTTAGTTAAGCAGTATGGCCTGTTTGAATTGACTTATATGAGTTTGTTTAGTGGCTTAACCACTTATAACAATGTTTGGGGGGGGACTTATGAAAATAACTTTTAGTTTATAAGAAAATAGTTTCACTTTATTTTATCTTATGTTGTAGAAATAACTTATACCTAAACACTTACATGATAAAATCTTAATTAATTTGTTTATCCAAACAAGGCCCAAGTTGAGTTGTCTTTCTGCAATTCTTGATGTTTTTGCAGTTTGATGGCTTCATTGACTTGGATTCATATGATACTATTGCTATGAAACTTAAAGGAGATGGCAGAAGTTATATATCTACCGTGAGTGTGCTTTCCTTCTCCATTGCCAAAATGTTATCCTAGGAAATTTGAGGGTCTTAAGTTTCATCTCATGTTAGACTTGCAAGAGTGTAACTAGTTTGATTATGGTGCAGATCTATACTGAGAATTGGGTTAATTCACCTGGACAAATGGAGGATAACTCATGGCAATCGTTTATTTATGTTCCCAAAGACAACTGGTATATCGCGAAGGCAAGTCCCATTTCCATCTCATTGCTTACAACCTAATTACCGATATGTCCGACTAGGCTCTCTGTTTGAGTTGTGATAACCTGCAATTTTGTAGGAAGTATAGTTCTCTGCTGCTTGTGATTGTTTTTCCTGCCATTGATATAGGCTATCTTACTTGTAATGCCAGATTAAATTGCAAAAAGTAGTTAACTTGACGGGCTTTTGGTTTGGGAATAAGGACTCGATAAGGTGCATTAAAAGCCCATGCACCTTGCTCTTGTAACTTTCAATCCACTTTTCTTTCAAAGACTTACCCTACCGGCTACCACTGCAATATTTACAAATGATATAGTGACTAGAAATAGTGTGCTGTTTAGCATTTTGATTATAGAAAATGCTGGAGTGTTGACAGTTTAATACATGGTTGTTATTAACCAACTCTCCCAAAAGTTTAAACTATTTGGTTAAATCGGGTTAACTTGATTACAAACTGTTTGTGTAAACCTAGAATGACTCACATAGAATCATGAGTTTGAGGACGATTGAGCAAGTCTACAATTTAGTGGGTACTTTACATGCCTAAAATGATAGTTATTTTTAAAATACAGAAATGCAACAATTGAATGATAAGGCTTCATTTTGATTTTGTTATGCTTCATTCTCTAGTAAGGTTTAAGGCGGGTCTGCCCTTGGGTGATGTGCTGGTGGTGTAGTATGGTATTAAATTAAAATGTTGAAAATTTGCTATGCAGACATAGTGCTAAGTTGTTTATACATACTATGCTACATTTTTTAAACATTACTTTTCTTTTAAGTAAACTCTTATGGTCCGTCTAATGGTTAGCATTGGATATAAACTGATAGGAATTTTACATTGCTTATATTTGGAACTGCTTATGTCAGTCAGTTTATCATCATCTGCCATAGTTTCTACTCATTAAAGAATCACCATGATAACTTATAGTGAGTAAACCATGTCTTGCTGAGCACCCATCTTTACTACTTGAAACTAGATAGAATAATCGTTTGCTTGGTTTTGTGCTTTGTTGGCTTTCTATGAATACGAAAGTGAAGCGATGGGGTATCATTGGCTCATATTAAACACCGTAGTGACTAGTGGTGATACTTACACATTTAGTTGCATTATTTTCTGTTGTAAATTTCAATCTTTGGCATAAGGGATGTGTGCTTAGTAATTTCATCAATTGACCAGATTCCTCTAGCTCGATATTTACCTACTTGGAGAGGGAACGTTATAGATGATGAAATTGAAATGAATCCATCTCGTGTTCTTGGCATGTCTCTTTCTGTCAATGCCGAGGGTGGTGTCCCGGGCGCTAAATCTGGGCCAGGTGATTTCAGACTTGAACTTGATTGGATCAAAGCAATCAGAACACAGTGAAGTAGTATAGGTTGTTGCAGATAAAAGTCGAGAATTTTCCTCTTCTTTTACGGTAATTAATTCTGACCCTGTTTTGTAATAATGATGTATCTATTTATGATTCATAAAGGAAAAATGTATTTGATAATTATTCCATTGTCAATGCACTTCTAACTAGGGTTGTCATATTCACTTGGAAGCACTTGTGAGAAAACAGAATGCACTTAACAAGGGTTGTCATATTCACTTGTAAGCACTTATGCAGAAAACATAATTCATTATTTTCTTCATATTCATAGGTCATGAATTCAAAATTGATTATCACCTTGCAGTTATTATGTTAGGCATAGTTACATAATGAAGCCATTCATTAAGTTGTGTGATGTAAATTTGGTAGAAAGCTACCAGCTACCACCATGTAATAATGCAAATACCATTTTCGACTTGTCGAAACTAGCCGATTTCCTACAGCTGTAATCACCGTATGTTGTTGGGGACATAGTTTTTCTAAAGTGAGCAATTCACTTTAAAATAAGAAATATCACCCCAAAAATCGCGCCGTATGTAAATCTTCTGATTAAAATACAATTTTTGTCGTGTCCGAGAATACATTTGGAATTTTTAAAAAATGGAGGGTGGACAGAGTTTTGCATTTTGTCACAAGCATCATGTGATATTTCATACTCAGAATTCCAAGTATTAACAACCACAACATATTATTGATACTGTGATTGAGGCATAAGATATTTTTCACCTTTAAATACACACCACTACTCAGACCTTCAAATTCAATTGTATGGTTGATAGGCAGCTGGAATGATGATTACTAGCATGACTTATCTCACTTATTTTTGGGAATAGATATCAATGTCAAGAAGAGTGAAATCAGTTATCAGAAATATTTCTACAGATATCAGTATGATTTAGTTTTATTGGATATATCTGTAAAAAAATATATTTATAGTGTATACAAATCAAATCATAAGATAAACACAAAAATTCTTCTTTTTTTTTATTATTTTCGTTACACAAAAAATTCTTATATAGTAGTATAAAAAAGTATTTATGCACAATTTCAGTTTATGATGTGTGTTGTCCTACTCTTAGACATGTTTGAGACAACTTAAAGGGTGTGGTGATGCTTGATTTTCGGTTTTGTGGACCCTTGATATTTGTGTTGTGACATTTCTTGTACTTCATATTTTAATTAGAGCTGATAAAATTGCTCAATCCTTTTTACTTTGGCCAACCTATCAATCATCAATCTATTTAAGACAACGCGACGCGGGACGAGTCAATTTAGATAGGTTGATTGAAATTTTCAGTTTGTCTCTCGACAAATTGGTCGTTGTTCATTTAAGATAAATTTAGTTTAAAACAAATAAAATGGTATCGCTCCTAAGCAAGTTGACCGTAATCAAAATTAGTCTGCTAAACACTGTAATTCAACAATAATTTCGCAATCAATAAAATCTTATGTTTAGTGGATTTTAGTGAGAAAATTGACTTTTGTATTTTCTACAAAATAACTGAGTAAATAAAAAATAATTGAAAAATAAAGACATACTTTTATTTTAATCATATGAACTAATCAGAACCTCTAACATTTAAGCCATGTATTTTTAATATAACTTTGTGTTAATTGGTTAAACTGTATATTATTTTATGGAAAATGTTTAGTGTATCTCATGTATTAGTGAAAGAACTTCAATATGTAAAATAATGTTTGTAAATTATTAAAGGTACCAACTTGTGTACCCCACAAGATTTGGGGGTATTTATCCCCATCTACTACAAAAAGTTTTGAGCGATACATTTTTTTATAAAATATACCGTTGGATTGAAAGTTTATATTATATAGATTATTTGTGTAAAATTTCAGACAAATCTAAAATCATTTGATATGCTATTGAGACACATAAAGATTAACGGTGTTTAAAAAATCACAAAAACTGTTAATTTTGATTCGTCTAAATAACATATCAAATGATTTTAGATTTGTCTAAAATTTTACACAAATGATCTATATGATATAAATTTTTAATTCAACCGTTTATTTTACAAAAATTTATATCGGTTTAAAAAAATTTAAGTCGTTGGAGGTAAATACCTTCAAATTTTGTGGGGTACACAAGAAAATACCATTATTAAAACATGTTGCTTACAGTGCTAAATTTTTTTTTTCTTTGACTCAAATTTTATAAAATTTACCTTTATATTGAATTTTTTTTATTCTTAATTGGTTAAACTTTGGAAGACAAATACACATAGAATTTTATCTTGATCAACAGCTGGTCCTATCCAATCCTCCCCCAACCTACAAAGTACAAACACACAAAAGGAAACCTACTTGCAAGTTGGGTTTAACTTTGAACTTTGAAACTCAAAAAAACTTTGTAAATTATTTATTTAAATAATAAAGTTCATCCTTTATATCACACTAAAGCCACTTAAGAGTTTAGTTTATTGCTTCAACTTGGTTTTTATTATTATATTATTATTCTCTTCAATCATATTTACAAGTAAAAATATATTTGTAGAATCATTGAATAATTGATATATTTTATTTATTATAAATCATATTTATCAATTATATATTAGATCTAAAAAGTGCTTATAAATACATTCAAATGGATTATTTATGTATAAATGTATTGATAAATATTAATTTTTCATTTACAAGACAACTTGGCTATAAATTTTCAATATAAAGATAAATTTTGTAAAATTCTACATATATTTGTAGTATTTTTATTTTTAAATATAGCTGTTATTTTCAAAGTTGTCTTGTAAATAACAGATATATTTGAAAATAATAATACTACAAATATATGTATAATTTTACAAAATTTATCTTTATAATGAAAATTTATAGTATAGTAATTATCTTCCACACACACACACACACACACACACACACATATATATATATATATAGTCATTAGAGAGTTATCTATATATATTTTAAAGAAATTAAAATATTTTTTGTGTACAAACATTTCTCATAAAAAATAAATACACTAATATCAACAATGAAGTAGTCTAAATAGTAATAGTCTCCAGCTTTTAAGAACGTGGTTATGTGTATGGAAAAATTTAGTTGGGAGAAATAAATTCACTTTGTGTTTCACATGTTCTCCGTAGGAGATTAATTATTGTTAATGACGATAGAAACTTCGTAGTTATATAATGATAATTCAAGAAAAAATACAATAATTGCGTTGATTCATTTTAATTTTTTTTAATTTAACTGTTAGATACTTAAGACATAATGACTTAATAGTTCAAAATACAGAATAAATTCTAACATCAAATAATTTCAGTACATTTTAAATACAATTAAAAAAAATATTGTTTCATTGTCTTCTTTATCAATTTCAATATCAATCCCCACTTATTTTCATAATAAGTGAATAAAATATGCAATGCTATATTTTTTTTTTTCCAAAGACAACCCTATTTCCACAAGTGAATTCCACAACCTTTTATGAGTTCCTAAATCATCTGATCTGACAGAGACTATATATGGAGTCATTTGGAGTGTGAGCAATCAATTCATTCTCAAAACGGTTAAACAGCCTTATAACTCTACTGGGACCCACCTTTGAATTTAACTTTTATTTCTCTTTTCTTAACAATTTCACAAACTCACGTTTGCACTTTACATTACACACACAACTACAAACAAAAGGAGTTAAAGGACTTTCACATCCAAAGAGAAACTTCTGGAGACTCATCTCACAAAATATCTTCAACAACATGGAATCTTAGCCCTACATCACCCCCACCCCTCCAAAACCACTTCTTTGGGTTTAATTAATTTATTATTTTGATCAAAAACAATTAATTTATTATTAGATTAATGATTTTTTTTCTAAAAATCTTAGCTCAATTTATACTTAATAAAAAAAAGTTAAAATCATTAAGTCAGACACTTATAGTCAAAATTCAATTTCCAATCATTCTACTTTAGTGCAGCTACAACACATCCTTTAATTATATAGCATGTTGAAATGAGTTATTTTTTTACCAACTATATTCAAAACAATATTCTCATATTGAATAGAATAATATGAAAATAAAACAAAACAAAGTATATAAAGTCTAATAGAAGTTTTCTAGAGTATTCTTGAGGCTAAGAAGGGTATTTTTCTATATGTACTTCAACCCTTCATTCCATGTACCTATTCACAAACATGTAGCTAAAACCCAAGTTGTCATCCAAGTTGTATATTAATATTACATAAACATATTTTATATACTATATAATTACACGCTAGTTAATGTTATATATTGTGTTGTAATTATATTGTGTCTCTTTGAATATTTAGCTTCACTTTTTTCTCTTCATGGTTGTACGGAATTTGTGTTTTCATTGAGTTTGGTTTGGTTCAATTTGCCGACAATACAAAAAACATTAGTTTCATGTTTGATTGGTTTTTTGGAGAGTTCTAGAATTTGATCTAGTTGGTTGGCTGTGAAAATAATACCAATATGGCTAATGAAGGAAACAAAAGCAATGATTTCTATGCAATTTTGGGATTGAACAAAGAATGCACTGATTCAGATTTAAGGAATGCTTATAAGAAACTTGCACTGGTTAGAATTTATAATTTAAATGCTATTTTTTTCTCTTTCTCTTCTATCAACTCTGTTTCTTCAAAAGTTCATTCACATGGTCTTTTCAAAATTAGATTTTTTTTTATGGTTGAAAAAAAATCATCAATCTGATGAAGCATATATTTGGTATTACTGTGAATGAATTGTGGTGATTCATCATCATAATTTTGTAGAAACTATGAGTTGTAGTTTTTGTAAAATTGCGGTGAGTAGTATGTACATTTACAATGATATCAAACATAGGCGAATAATTAGGAAAAATAATAATTTGAATTAAATGGACAGAAATGGCACCCAGATCGTTGTTCAGCTTCAGGGAATATGAAGTTTGTGGAAGAAGCTAAGAAGAAATTTCAGGCAATTCAAGAAGCCTATTCTGGTAATTTAACACATGAATATTTGGCTTGTTTTAAATTTATTAATTTTTTTTCCATTTTTCATAGTTGAATATTGACCCATGATTCATTAGTTTATTTTATACTCAAAATTGAAGAAAAGTTGAGATTTTTATTGGTATTTAAATATTGGGTCTAAAATGTAATGTTGTTTTTATTTTGTGGCAGTTTTATCTGACGCAAATAAGAGATTAATGTACGACGTTGGTGTCTACGATAGTGATGATGACGAAAATGTAAGTCACAAACTTCACACACACCAGCTCCTGCAGGAGTTGGGACCCCCCCTTCTTCACTTGCTTGCCTTTAATTTATGCATATTTATTACTATTATTGTGAATATGTCAGAATCAGAATCGGTGATATTCCGTGATTTTTTAAAAGTTACTAATAGGGATGTCAATTTGTATCTGTTAACGGATTATTTGTGGGGATTATCTGTACGGAGAACTGAAGAGGCGGATTTTTTTCTCCGCGGGGACGGGGATGGAGGAAAAAATCCCCCCGTGGATAATTCGGGGCGGGGAACGGGCAATGTACCTCCGCCACCACGGATTCCCCGACCCCGATTATATTATTTAAATTATATATATAACATATAATTATATAACTTTATGTGTATTTTTTTATAAAAAAATAATAATTAATATCTTATAAAGATGCATGGTAACAACAAGTGCAATTGGATATTTATTTTTTTGACAATAAGAAATATTAGAAAGTGTTTTTGCATTTTTTTGTTATTGATGCAAAATGTACTTTAATTTTTTAAAAACGAAGGATACAAAATATTTTATATTTTTTAGAAAAACGAAGAAAAAAAAATATTAGTGTCGTGCTTTTGATTAAAATGTATAACAACTTTGTTTATTTTTTATATCTGTGGAGCTCCGTAAAAACTGTGGAGATCCGTGGGGATGGGGATGGAGGGAAATTTTCCCCCGCGGCGGGGATCGGGGACGGGGACGGGGATATATTTGGGGGGCGGGGCAGGGAACGGGGAAACAGCATCCGCACATTCCCCGCCCTGTTGACATCCCTAGTTACTAAGCGTAGTTTTGTAAAATTGCAGTTAATCACCTAATTTTAACATATTTATCTTACTATCGAACATAGTTTATGTTTTGTTTCTCCATTTCATCTGGAATAAGGGAAGTCCGACAATCTTAATTTCACCTTTTCACCTGGGTATTAGCAAATTAAGGAAAAAATCAAGCTTATTATTAGGTGACGCGATGCTACTTCGTTAATAAATGATACATATTTTTTTTAATTAGTTCAAATTAAGTCTTTATTTTGATGAATATTGGAGTATTTGAACATATCAACATGGTTTTATCATTGAAAATGTGGGGGGTCAATAATGGTTAAGAATCTAAGATCTACATATATATTATTTTTCCAATGAGAAAATAATTTCCCTCAATTTTCTCTCAAATTTTTTTGACACATTTTTCTCTCAACTTTTGAATCATCTATCATGCAACTTGTTTTTTTTTTTGGTACGCCTATCATGCAACTTGTTTGTGTCTCAATGTGATAATTTTTTTCATACAATTAATCATTCTATTATTTATTTTTTGGAGAAAAGTATAATTCTATTTATTTAATGTTTGAATTCAACACAAAATTATTTAGTCATCATGCTACATTTAAATAGATTACTTAACTTTTTAATTAATTAATTTGTGATAATGGTGTTGTCATGTCATCTAGAGTCTTTGTCATGTTTTTTATTTTTGTACCGTCCAAATACTTTTCAACATGTGAAAAAGATGTATCTTCTTCAATAGTAGGAATCCATTTAACCCAACAAATGTTTTGCAATTTTCACAAATAAGAAGAAAAAAAAAATGCTTTTTTCAAAGGCACACACTTAAGTTCATCAACAATCAACAATCAAGTTTTTGTGGTTGATTGTATGAGATACTTGTTTGTTTATTTGGCTTTAGTTTGAGCACTCTTTGTGTTAAACTATTAGTCTAATTTTTACATATGACTACTTTATTGATCATAAAAAATGAGTGTCACATACATAGCACATGGGACATATTGTTTATATAGGTTTTAATAAGATGGAATGATTCATGGAATCAAGTTTGGATGTAGGAAAGGGTATGAATTTGATCTTGTTTTAATCAAATGGAAAGGAGTATTCTCGAACCAATAATTTTAATGTGCTATAATCTAAGAAAATGAATTTTATTTTGCAGGGTATGGGAGACTTTTTGAACGAAATGGTTACAATGATGACCCAAACTAAATCAAATGTGAGTCCCCTTTAATTATTATTTTTTGCAATATATCTATTTTTGTTTGCTTGCATTTAGTGGAAAGTTAGGTGATAAATTATCAGGTATAATAAAGCTAGACACAACAAATTAACAACGTTGTTTTATTATATAAATTTCTTTGTTTAGTGGATAAAGGTAGACAAATATAGTGTCTCCTTTAGCCAAATACTATGTAGTTGCACATTTTTACCTTTTGGGATTGGGCCCTAATAATGTTTGTGTTTTCTTTGTCCAATTGCTATGATAGTTGTTGGTGGGGGTATATTGTTGGAAAGATATGTTTGAATTTTACTCAACTCAAAATTTGCATTGCTTAATTTTTTGTTTAATGAGTCTAATTTAAATCAAATATGTCTTTTTTCTTTTTAACTTTAAAATAAAAATAAAAATTAGGTGAATTGAGTCACGAATCTAAATCAACCTTATATATAACAAGAATGTACTTCATCCGGCCTTAATTATAAGCAACTTTCCACTTATTATGTTAGTATTTGATTTTTCATCAGGATTTGAACTTCGATCATTTTAACTATTTCAACATTTAACTCTTAATTAGAAAATTGATTAATTTATATGTAATACAGGAAAATGGAGAGGAGAGCTTTGAGGAGTTGCAACAATTGTTTGAAGATATGTTTCAAGCTGATATTGGATTAAATGGAAGCACTTCTCTTAATGCTTCTGGTTGCTCCACTTCATCTACTTTCATGGCGTATAGTGAAAGTTCTAATTCTAATAAACGGAATTCCACTCAAATGAATTATGGAAAAGCAGATGATTCTTCTAGCTTTAATGCCAATCACCAGAACTTTTGTTTTGGGGTCAGTATATTCTAACATTTTTTATATTATTTTTTCCCTTCATTTGATATAATATAACATCCATGTCATACATATTATATAGTGATTAATTATGAGTTGCATGTATTTTGAATGATTGTTTGATTGTGGGATTCTTTATTGGATAAAATCAAAATTAGATCTGAGAATCGAAAAATAGATTTAATATGTAATTGAATTATGTGGTTTACTATATAGTAGAGACGATTTTCAGGAAATGTCAATGATCCAAATATTGAGTTTGGTTCATGTGCAGTAGATAGGTTGCAATGACTGTAGAGTCGTTAGATCTAAGCGTGTTTGGATCCAACAGTTCTGCGGTCACTTTAATATATAGTGTAATCGCTATAGAGGATTTGACTGAAGAATGATATGTTATGATTTGTAATCGTGTCGATTATGCTAAAGATAGAGTTAATACCTTAACGGAAAAGGTAGTTTGATTTGTGTTAAGGATTTTCTCATGAGTCCTTTAATTAGTGGTATTTTCTGTTGTTCATGTCATCAAGGTCAATCTTGTAAATTATCATTATCAATGAATGAGGATAGAAAACAATGGAGTATGTGTGGAGTATTTTGAAGGTGGTAAGTGACTCTCCCTGGTCCTCAAGTTCTTTAATTTAGGGACAGATTTTGGTATAGGGGCATTTGTCCTACAAGGTTTCTACAAACTTACTATGTAAATATAAGCTATCTATATACTATGTCATATGAGTATTGCCTTCAAAATTTATTGAAAAAATTATTGTCTATATTCTTGAATTCGTCACTGCATCAAGCATTACATGGTACATTGAACGCATCATATATATAGCCGGACATTTTTTTTTCGTCACATTTAACTTTATATTAATTCTACGTTTTTTATTCTTGATGTGAAGACAGGCAAAGCGCCTTCAAGAAGATGTGGAGAAGGAAAAAGGGGGAATTCAAGAAGGAAGAGGTAGTAGTAGACAAAGAAAAGGCAGAAAACAAAAAACCTCATATGACCATGATGTTTCCTCTAATGATCATCGTGGAATTTCTGCTAATTGATAAAATTGATGAATGATGGCAAGCTAATTAGGTGTGTCAACCTTAGCATTTTGGTCATGGGAAGCTCTATAATCTTGAGTTGTTACAACTAAAAAAATATTAGGAGAAAACATGGTTTGTGCTATAGGTCTATGTTTGATACTACGTATTGTGGATAAATTAAAATTACAGTGATTTGTTGTTTTAAAAAATTATAATAGATCACCGTAATTATAACATATCAATTGTGATATCAAACACCGACTAAGAAATATTAGGGTATGATTGTTAGAAATGCTTTGAAAATTTATTTTAGTGCCACCCTTCAAAAGCCATTGGGCATTGGCTAGTCATGCTAAGAGTTTGAGTTGAAATTCAATTGACAAATCATTTTGATATTTTTCATTTATGCATATTTCTATCATTTCATTTCAAGATGTTTAATTCAAAAGTGTAATATTATTAGTCATTTGACTGTCAAAAAAATATATTATTAGTCATTTGTTGGATTGTGCTACAATTCTTAATGTCGCTTTTTGATTTGAGAGGAATATTTTCTTGTTTACACTAAATTTGGCTTAAGGGAACAACAAAATCTAAAGTTAGTTTACCTGCTAGTCCGAATTAATCCAATAATTTAGAATATTAGATTTGGGATGAATATTTCTCCTTTTCCTTTTTTGTTCTTCCTAAAAAAAACTAATTATGGAAGAAAAAAATTATTTTTTTATCATAAAATTTAATAATAATCAAATCCCTACAAGAGGAATAGGGACCAATAAACAAAAATTATAGGTAATAGTATACGACGTCATATTCATGTCTATAACTAATGTGATGTAATTAAAGTAGACACAATATCTATGTTTTTGGATATGTATCATTGGCGAATATGATCATTGGTTGAAAGAGTAATTGATCGAAGTTGATCTGTCAATCTGAAGCAAACGAACAGCGCAACAAGATGGAGACAACTAAAGACCACACAGAGACGAGAAAGTAAACACTACATAGAGATGAGAAAACAAACAAATGTCGCACTGAGACGAAAAAATCACGAAAATAAATTTAATCTTTGTGAAAAACCTTTTATATGAAATTAAAGGAGAAGAAAAAACATAAATAGTGGTGATTTCGAGTGAAGAAAAAATTCAAAACCACCTCTTTTTGGATGAAAAAAGAGAAAAACATAGAGAAAAAAATGAGCTTATTTCTCTATAAGTTAAGGTCGGTCTAATTCATGTTTATATTTTTAGGGTCATGCTAACTGGTGTCTCTGTGACATTGATTAAGGAACTTAAAAGAAGAAAGTTTTTAAAATAAAAATATCATTTTTAAAATTTTGAAGAGTTGATTGTACAATTTTCAATGTCACATTTTTATATTTGGTTTTTTAACCAGTGCCTTGGGACACTGGTTAGTATTTTCCGTATTTTTATTATAAAATTTGTATTCTTAATAGAATTATGAAATGATTTACGGGAGTTGGACAGTAAAAAGAATTACTAATGGATATGATGTTCAATTATTTGACATTGACTATATATTGATCAAGCAATTAATTAAGCTTTTCACTCTAGATATTTTTAATGCATCATGGAAACATATGGAAACTATTGGAGATGATGGTTGAATTGACAATGGAAAGATAAATACAAACAAACATAGAAAAAGGGATGGTGGCTATTAATTTTATAAGTGGGGGAAGGTCCTACAGCACGTGGCCATGAAAACTAGATTCAAAGTTCAAACTAATTAAAGAAGATAGCTGAATCAAAAATAAACAATTTAATTTACTTTTTGTTTTCAATGTTTTCTGGGACCCAAATTCCAAGCACCAAGCAACTTGCTAAGTATTTCCGATGCTAGCATTGTGATTCGTGGGTCCTTAACTTGCAATTATTACTTAGTTTATTTTTGGTGAATCAAATCATTTTATTAGTAGTAATTTTTAAAATAAATAAAATTTTATTTAAGAATTTAGCCTCATTTAATAGGTATTTTTTCAAAACATTAACTAGAGATCCATATGAGAACAAATAATCAAATGATTTAAATATCTAACCAGTCTGTATACCCGTGTTTGCACAGAAAACAAAACTTTTTTTAGTTAAATTAGAAAATATTTTATAATATTCTATTTATAATAAGTGAGATGATAAATAAGAGAAATAATTTTTCTAAGAATATAGAGCCAAAACTATGAATATAAGCCAAATAACAAATATTTAGAGGATATTAAAAAAATAACTGTTGAAATTAAAATATGAATCATATCTACAAAAATCTTTCATGTGTCTTTCATTTTTAGTTTGCACATTAAAAAAATTGAATAATTCAAGTATCTATAGATAGAACACCTAGTGCAATTGAATTTTATAGTCATCTCTCTCAACTATCCCTAAAGCAAAGGATAAAGTAAAAAGCTGTAAACCAAACAAACTTAGTCATAAATTATTGAGCAACGGTATATATTTAAAAACTTCTTCTAAACCAAACATTACAGTTATCTTAAGGAAATAAAAAATGAGAAAGGAAAAACAAATAGCAATAATAATTGATAAACAAACTACTATAGACTATAGTGGTTTAAAAAATTGTGTATTAAAATAAAGCAAACAGATCATTGTAGATGACAAACCGTATAGAAGATGACAATTAAACTTCTCTATAAATTTCTATCTATCTATCTCTTTGACAATGCTGGTAATTATTTTAGTTATCCAGACGATTTCCATTAGAACCAATCTGCAGAGTGGAGGAAGTAAAAGAACAATAAAGAATGAAGAATTGAGAGTATTGAAGAGACAAATAGAAATAGAAATAGAAATAGAAAGGAAGAGTAAAAAAGAAGAAAATATAAACATAATAAAAAATATTGGAAAGCAGAATAGCCATTGGAAGATTAATTGAAACAAAAATTGGAGTTCCTAGAAACAAAACACAAAAAACTTGCATTGAGAGAGCAAAACATTGATAAGACAAATACATTGAACATACTTAAAACTCATTGCCCTTCAAATTAAATTATAAATAGTTATAGAAATATTACTAATAATAGAAATTTTTAAAATAGTAAACATTCTTTAAAAGTTGACAAATGACAAACTTACCAAAGAACTACTTTTATTTTATTATATTGTATGATATTGTATTGCAATCTCACAACATAGCGATGAATTGTTGCTTTGCTTTGTACTCCACACAAGTTTGTACTTGTGTTCAACATGAAAAACAGATTGCATGCAGTAATTAAGTGTGTGTTCCTGCATTGAATTTTTATGTCTATATTTCATATCAATATTAATAGAGATTAATTTAAATTAATTTTATACTTTAAATGTTTATTATGAGCGATCTTATATCAATAGTTGCGATGTATTACCGCATACTAATGCTGTAAAAGTAATCTACCATAGAGAATTATGGTTCGTTCAAGCAAAAGATACTCTCTCGGTTTCTTTTCAATTAACACGACCATTGTATATATATTAATGAATATTTTTTATAACCAATATCTTGAATAATGTATAATAAAAAAAATATTTAGAAAATATTCTTTGAAAGAAATTGAACAACATCCTATATATTAATATTTTATAATTATATATTAATAAATACATAATTAAAGTAAATTATTTGAATAACACTACACACATATTAAAAAGTACATAATTTTCAAACCTGCATTAAAGCACACCACCACCCACAACAACTTTGTTTTGGAAGGTCATAATTTTTTAATATAGAATCAATATTCCATTAAGAATAACAAGAACTACGATTAATTAGCAATTAGCAACTAGCAAGTGCTATAATAAAAAACTTGTTAAATGTGGCACTTTTTTCTTTGACTCTGTTAAATGTGGCACTTGAGCATATCAAAAGGGGCTTTCAAATTGAATTGAATTATATTAGAAAAGTACATGGCTGCCATGGTTTATAAAAAAAATAAAATAAAATGGCTGCTATAGAATTAGAAGATACAAGAAGACACTATAATTTGTCCCAAAAAAGAAAAAAGAAGACACTAGAAATTAGAATAGTAAAGAACCCTGCATACGGGCTAATATAATAGACTATTGACAAAGACACTAACAAACAAGTTGCAATACATGTTTAAAAAAAAAACAAGTTGCAATATAATGAAGTAAAAAAAAAAAAGTTGTAATATAATAATTAAGCCTTGCAATAAGGAACCAAGAATATTTACTTGGAGTCTTGGACACAACTCCGCATGACAAATAGTTTGGATATTTTTGATGTAAAAAAAAAAATAGTTGGATATTTTTCTTTAGAAACAAAAGAATAAAAATATTCCTCGATTTGTGTTTGGGAGATAAGTGTAACTACTTGAAGTCATAATTCGTTCTGCATTCTGAACTATTAGGGTCTCATTCCCCTAGAAATCAGAGAGTAAAAAAAAATATATAAAAATGTTAAATAGTTGGATATTCACACACAAGTGAAAAATTAAGAGAAAAATAATAAGTAAATAATGTGACTAAATTTATTTTCTTTAAATTTTTTATACTGTATTTGTGAGTGTATGTTCAAATTACTTTTAAATTAATTTTTATATTTGTGAGTATATGTTCAAATTACTTGAAATTGTGACTGTGCAAAAGTTCTTCTCCCGAAAGAATTTTATATTGCATTCTTCTCTCTTTTTATGTTAAAATACACTTCTTCCGTTTTAAAATATAAGAGAAATTTGATCAATAAAAATATGATATATTTAGTTAAGAATTTAGTTCAGATACATTAACTTTATTTGACCAACCTTCTCTTATATTTTGAGACAGAATAATACATTTTAATCCATTTTAACATAAATAAATATTTTTGTAATGATAATTAACTTTAAAGCACTATTTTATGTCAAAAAAATTTAAGACTTCATTTAAGAAATTAATTTCCTTTTTTTTATAATTTTTATTACTTTAGAATATAAAAATTCAATAAGTTTAACTTTTTAATCGGATATAGTAATTTATCCAAATATTTATAGTTTTTTGTAACAAGTTTTATATTTTATTTTTGAAAACAAACACAAATTTATTAAGCTGCAAGAACACAATAGAATTGGGCCCAAGCCCCTCAGGGGCCTCCTCCATCTAAACTATGTTAGGGTCTTGTAGAGCATAATGGTTTAAAAGAAGAGCTAGCTAGTTTATTCCCTTCCCTTTTTATTACATGACTAAAGACTAAAGTTACAGTTAACAAAATGCCTCTTAGAATTCTGAATCCCTAGAACTAAATTTCACATGAGTGATAAATTATGTGTTATAATCCCTCCATAAAACAATACCCCTATACTAAATATTAATTTTATTTTTAGTAGTAGGTAAAAAATGTGTTGAAGTGAACAAGTGTGTAATTTATTTTCAGAGCCGATTTAGGGTATTTGGAGACTCTGTTCAAAATTTAAAAAAGGACCCTAAAAAATGTGTAAAAAAATATAAAGAAAAATTAACTTTAATTTAAAGGAAAATGATAAACATTGTCCTTAAAGAAATAAAAATAGTATAAAAACGCTTGAAGTTTGTGTATTCTACTTTTATAAAACAATTAGACACAATTCTCAATTCAAGTATAACCTTTTTTTAGTAATCTTAACTAGTTTCCCAAAGACAATAATTAACAAGACCCTAATTTAAATTACAAATAGTAGCAAAAAGAATTGCATTCTAATCAATAACAACATAATATTTTTTTACTTTCATAAAATTAAACAAGACATTCTACTGGTATTTTAATTTTTAAAGCAAATCTTCGACCAAATCTTCATATTGAATATTTTTTAAGAGATAGTTAGTAAAAAATTTCAGAGAGGCATTTGACATTTCACTCTAAAGGTAAAAAATAATTAGTAACATGAAATTTTATATAAGCACTTGAAATATCTATAAACATATGATATTTTTTCTATTGGATAAGTGACATTGAGTTTTGGCTGTATGGCCAGTTACTTAGACATTAGTGATATTTTTTACATTTTACACCACTATATACACAAATACTACTACTACTAATATTTTTTGTTGAGACCCTTTAAAAGGCTTGTGCACTAGCTCATGTTGCAACCCCTATTGGACCAAATTTATCCATTTTATTGTCTGATTTGACTCGAGTGTGAACCTTCATAATTTTATCTTCTATAAAAGATGTCGTTGAATTGACCAATATATGAATGTCTTATATAAACTACTATTTATCTTAGTGATGTTGAGCTTTTTCAATATACTAAAATAAACTTTTAATTTCAAGAGCAAATATATTGCGTCAAATTTATCTTAAAATTTGTCATAATTAATGTTATTTGGTTCAAAAAATTTCCAACCTCATTTGAACTTACTCTTATTAGACACACACTCACTCGATCACTCCAAGTAAAACACATACAAAATCCTGGTGGCAATTTCATACCAAAATATAATCAAGTTTCAAACTCTACTATACGACAAGTATGTTACATCTTAGAGTTGTTTAAGGATGTAACTTGCAGGTGGCATCAGATATTGTGGGATCTTATCTTATCCAATTTACTTGAAATTTAAATTACATAGATAAAATATGTAAACAGCTTTATAGTTAATATCTTTTTAACTATTCAATTGAGATCAAACAGATTAAATTTAATATAATTTAAATAAAAAAATAATAAATTTATTTATAATAAACTCATCTAATTTTAATTTAAAGGATTGAATATATTAACCCAGAACCGTATACATATAATTTTATTTTTGTTACATCAAAAAGATAAATATTTCCACTAAAATTTAAACCTTAGATCTTTTTATATCTAACTATTTTATAAAAATGCAAGCATATAATTTGAGTGCATCCACATGTAATTTTTGTTTTTTTGACAGACCGCATGCAAATGTTGTAACTTTTTTTTTTGAAACATAAAATGTTGTAACTTATATAAAGGTTTGTTAATAATTAAAGGGGGTCTCCATTAAAATAAAAAAATATTAATTAAATGGGGTCCAATTGTTTCTATTTTCTTGGTACTTGACTGACTTGGTCTTCTTTTTTTACATCCTTCCCATTTTCATGGATCTGAGTTGTAGCTGCAGCTTGGCTTGGCTCTCTTCTTAGGTTCACTCCTCACTTCTTGTAATTTACTTCACTATTGTGTTTTATATATAATTTCTCAAATTATTAATCATTCATATCTCTACTCAAGATTAAAAATGTCCTTCAGTTTGTTATTCACTAACAAAATGATACAAAGCGAAATTATCATATCTATGTAAGTTTAATTTAGTTTGTTTGGAATTATTACACTTACTACTTGACTAAAAAAAAGTGAAATTATCATATGTTTGGTCAAAGATTAATAGAAGTCATTAACTAATCACTATATAAAAGGAGAAAGATTTCTACCAAAAGAAAAGGAAAAAGAAAGATGACTCATACTAAAGTCATAAACAAAATCACAAAATTCTAATTTCAGCGACTACTAGATATTCGCAAAACAAAAATGTATAAATATAGTAAGAATCCAATATAGAAGAAGATATTCTAAATCTAAATAAAATAATTATTAGATACTACATAAATATAGCAATTAGTAAATCAATTTAATGGCTACAAATAAAGTAAAATCAATTTAATGGCTACAAATAAAGAAAGCTAGATTTGCCAAAGCTAAGTTTACAAGCTATCTTAATTAGCCATCAATAATACTAATCAATTAACCTTATCAACTCTTCATCCTAATCCTTAATCTCTCTCTCTCTCATATTATTATAAGTACCATCACACTCTCATCAAACACAATCAAATTTTTTTAAAAAACCCCAACAAAAAAAAAGATATATTTTTTCTGTCGTTTCGTCCCTTCCATCTTTTAATCTTAAATTTTTTGTTGTGTTTGAGTAATAACATCACATATATAATTATGGGATTTCTTGACAAACTTTGGGACGAAACGTTAGCGGGTCCCACACCTGAAACAGGTTTGGGTAAGCTTCGGAAGTATAACTCTTTCTCTGCAAGCTCCGGCACACGGTCACCACCGGCAAAGGAAGATGTTCCTATTAGTCGTAGCATTATGATTATTAGGACTAACTCTAATTACGGTGCCACCAGAGGGGCCGTGTCGGAACCTAATTCTCCTTGTTCTTCTACACCAACCACCCCTCGTACCCCATTAACACGTAATCATATTCTTTTTTTTTTTTGTTTTATAATTCTCAACATTGGTATATTTTTTGGTTTGCATATTCGAGTCACAGATATTTCTCGTATTAGATGTGTCTCGGCGTAGAATATGTGCGAATGCATATAATTTGATTCATATTCTTGCTTCATAAATTTCTAAGATAGAGAAAATGACAAAGGAAATTTAAACCTTAAACCTTTGTTTTGTACTTGATTTAACAACATTTAGAAAGATGTTACTTTTTTATCCTTATATTTCAAAAAATGATAATGGAAATCATTTCGGTGAATCAAGTCAAAAAAACCTCTAAAACCTTGATTGTTTTTTTCCTCTCTAAAAACCTTCCTTTTATTCTTGAATCAAGTGCTTTTTTTGTGAAAAAAAAACATTATGGTTAAAGTTTAAGTAATTGTTCTTCTCTCTTCTGTGTTGCTTAAACAAAAAAAATACTGTTGAAATATATTTTCTAGCGATACTGAGCAACATAGAAGACGAAGAACAATTGTCAAAGTTCAATTTCTAGATAGTATTTGAAAGAGGAGAGTAGAGAAAATGGTTGAAATTTATGTGAAGTTTTTGTCAATTTTTCCTTATTTAGTTCCATTTTATTTTGCAGCGGAGGCACCGGGAGGTGATTTTAAGAAATTCACAAGGAGAAAATTGCCAATGGATCCTCTAAATAGCTCCGACAATCGAAGTCCAAATATTTCCGATTGGTTATCTATTTTCCATTTTATGTTTTTAATTCTACTATGCCAAATTACTCATATAGTATATTATAACCTTTAGATTTTTCATGCACATTTTTTTATCTAAATTTTCTTATTGTTTTTATGGCTTGTACGTTGTGCAGGGTGATTATGAGTGCTTGGGATCGTTGTTGATTGAGAGAGAGAGGAAGTAAGATGTTTTAATTTTTATTGAACATCAACATTCGGCAGATATATAACACTGATTCTATAATTTCAAAGGGGAATCACATTGCATATAATTTCTATTATATATATTAATATGTATATTAAATATTCTTGTATATATATTGTATACTACTATATAATATGAGTAACTATTACTAGCTAGTAAATTGGCTCAGAAGATGCAGAGTCATTTTTGCAGCTTCGTATTGAGCCAATGCTTCATGAGATTCTGAGAGTGTGAAGGAGTAGAAAGAAAGTCACCAAAAGCGTGTTTTGTACATATATTTTTTTTACTTTTTTTGTTCTCATTTTATGAGTTTTTGGTTGTTGACTATTTGTAAATATGGATTATGTATGTACTCTGAAACCTTTGTGGAACTCAATGAAGCTTGAAGTTTATTACAGTATTATGTTTTTGTTGTTGTTAAACCTCTTAATTTTGATTAGTAGTGCTTTATGCTATACATTTGGATTGCACCGAAGGCAATTCCTTCATATTTTGTCTTTCAATTTGGTCCCAACAAGGTTGAATGTGTTCTATTAATTCGAAAACCTTATTAATATAAGTGACTATATACCCCAAAAAAAGTGTATGATACATCATTGACAAACGGAGACAAGTTTTATCTACCTTCAGTAAAAGGTTGTAAAAACGTCTACACTATCATGTGCTAGACGATTAGAGAATCAACAAAATATATACAACGGCAATAGATATCAAAATGTCAAGCTAAAAAAAATCATGACTTTACGAAATCAATTCAAAATACAAAATAGTTGATGGATTACTTATGAAGAAAATGTGGATAAATCAAGTAGTTGAAACTAAGCATTCTACTAGTATATGATTATGTTTTTTGAAAATTTTAAGGAAAGTGAGGAAAACTATGGTGTGTGACCAAACCTTGCAATTGGCCTAGGTTGGCAAATGTCTCTTCCAAACTCATCATCATGGATTCAACATATGCTTAAATATAGTCACATATCTAGAACATGAGAGTTAAAACAATGGCTTCAAAAAAAGAGTTAATTAATACAATGCATTTGCGAGATAGTAAATTAAAACTTACACATATTTTCTAATTTCTATATCATACTATAAAAATTACTAAATAAAAGACTTTAGAAATATCATCCAAATATGCACATTTAATAAGTTTGAGGAGTAACAGTGGCTTATCAATAGAAAGTTATTTTGATCAAGAGATATTGGTGTCAAATGTCAATGCTAATGGAGAGTGATCTTGATTTTGTTGTTACCCTTTTGATATGGACCTTATTCACAAAGCTTTTTAGCCCATCAAACGTTGAGATTGATCCCTTGCATGTGCAAAACGAATGGTGTAAACCACTGATTACTTCCCTCTATAAGATCAGATAGACATTTTATTTTGATGGATTAACATTAGTACTTAAATGGCTTGCAATGTTGCAATTTTAGATACTAGGAATAGATTCTTCATTAATTTGGCTGGTTTTTTATTTTTACAGGATATAAGTCATGACATAATGCAGAAGAACATTATTATATATGCACCTATGAAATATCTTCGTCCCATTTATATTATTGCTCCAATAACGTAAGACATATGTACATAATAAAATTACAAGATATCAACATGGGGATGTAGCTCACATGGTAGAGCGCTCGCTTTGCATGCGAGAGGTACGGGGTTCGATACCCCGCATCTCCATTTTTTGACCTTTTTCTGTTCTTTTTGCCTTGTGGGATTTATTAGCGGGGGACATAAGAAAAATGTAATTTGATTTGGAACCACATTTTCTTACAATATTTGCAGCTATGTCCTTGTCTTTCTACAGCTTTAGTCTTTCTCACCCATCACTAAACCTTCACCCCTCTTTGTCTTTGGCTAATTCTTGTACTTGATGGTTGTGAATTGCCAGATTTCAATATTTTTTGATCAGTCTAACAATTACACTACTTGGTCATTTAAAAAATAAATAACTAGGCTTCTTTTTTTGTATTTAAAAAATAAATAAAAAACTACTGAATTTGCATATGTAATTTTAATTTAGGATTGTTGATGTATGATGTATTTTTAATTTTTTTGGTAAGGATGCACGATGTATATGAATCCATATATAATAAGTACATGTTTCTCCATTTCTATAAATCTATGCCTTTTAAGATAAAAACGTGAAAGAAACTTGTCACGAATATCAAGACCTAACTCATCCTTATAAAACCGGCTTGTAAGGTGAGGAGTGCCCCCTCTTTATAAACTCTTATCAAGAATCCTATCTATCCGATGTGAGACTAAATCCAACCGAGTGTTGGCCGCTAACACACCCCCTCACGCTTCAGCCGGGATGAAGCGTGAACGATGTAGGAAGCCCAACGATAGACCCGATAGGCTCTGATACCATGTCACGAATATCAAGACCTAACTCATCCTTACAAAACCGGCTTGTAAGGTGAGGAGTGCCCCCTCTTTATAAACTCTTATCAAGAATCTTATCTATCCGATGTGGAACTAAATCCAACTGAGTGTTGGCCGCTAAGAAAACTAGAATACAAACTCCATACTGCCCCATACTTTGGTTTGGACATACCCATAATTTACTAAACACGAAACTCAAACTTAACTTCACGCTACCAAACATGTACAACAGTACAACCAAATTCACCGCTTCCTCTACGCATCTATCTTCATCATACGTTGCATTTTCCCATATTACCCCCCATAAATAAAACTATACTCAATTTAATTAACAATAACAACAGTGATCACCAATATTTTCAAAACAAAAAAACACACAAGTCAACAAATGAACTTTATGTAATTAGGAATTTTTTTTGAATTAGAAGCATATTCTAAAACGATGATTAAACGAGGAGGGTAAATTGGGAATATCACTTATGTCTGTTATTTATGATGGGTAATTCGGAAACAAAAACGTAACTAACGTAGAGTTTATCGTGAATAAAACCAGCCAAGCCAGTGAAATAACACGGCGATACCAACTGAGCCGGTGACGGAGTTTTCATACCAAACCAATCAAATTCTTCCACGTCAACACTCTTTCTTCTGTCTTCTTCCACGTGTCGACGGTCACCGTCAACTCAACCTCTTCCGTCAAAAAACGTTACCAATTTCATTAAAAAAAAATTCAAAAACAAAATTAAACGAAACTAACCACGAAAAGGCGTCGGTATATTGATTCTCGCCGGCCAAAAATATTAAAAATAAATAAATAAATTAAAACCCTAACTTCTCTCTCTCTCTTTCTCTCTCTATAACTACTTTCTCTCTCCTTCGGTAAATCGGCGGTGAGGTGGTTATGGACGACGACGACGAGATCCATTCGATCCATTCTGATCCGTCGCCGTTGAGCGGATCTCCGGTATCGTCACCGGGAGCAATTGGACGGATTTCGGTGACGGTCGCTGCACCGGCGCCGGAGGCACATCCGGTGACGAATAGCTATGCATTAGCGCTTCCGATTCAGAATCAGACGAGAGGAAACAGCGGTGGAGGGAGAGAGGATTGTTGGAGCGAAGGAGCAACGGCGATTCTGATCGAAGCGTGGGGAGAGAGGTATATGGAATTGAGCAGAGGGAATCTGAAGCAAAAGCATTGGAAAGAGGTGGCGGAGATCGTTAACGGTAGAGAGGATTATATGAAAACGCCGAAAACCGATATTCAGTGCAAAAACCGGATCGATACAGTTAAGAAGAAGTATAAATCGGAGAAAGCTAAGATCGGTGTCGCCGGCGGTACCGCTACCAGTAAATGGCGGTTTTATGATCGAATGGACCAGTTGATCGGTCCAACTGCTAAGATCACCGGTAGCACATCTGCCGGAAACAGTAATTTGCCACCGCAAAAAGTTCCGTTAGGAATTCCGGTTGGTCTTCGCTCCGGCGGTGGTGCTGCGAATCAGTTTAATTCTCAAAAGAAAAATCAAAAGCAACAGTTACAACCACAACCACAGCCACAGACACAGGTTCAGTTGAATTACCATAAAGTTCAGCTTCGGCCGCGAGTTCCTGCAGTTGATTCGGATAATTCATCTGACAGAGAAGCGTTATCGCCGGTGTCTAGCGACAGTTTACCACCGGAAAGTCACGAGAGGGAGAGGAAGAGAGCGAAGGTGATGAATTCGAATGCGGCGAAAGGAACTGAAGGAAAGAAGAGAGGTTGGGGAAGTGCAGTGAGGGAATTGACTCAGGCGATTGTGAAATTTGGTGAAGCTTATGAACAAGCGGAGACGTCGAAGTTGCAGCAAGTGGTGGAGATGGAGAAACAGAGGATGAAGTTTGCTAAGGATTTGGAGTTGCAGAGAATGCAGTTTTTCATGAAAACACAGGTTGAGATTTCACAATTGAAGCTTGGAAGAAAAAATGTTAATGGTGTTGGTAACACAAGCAATCATCATAACAATCACAACAACAAGAATGAAAACAACATCAACAATCTCAGCAACAACAACAACAACCATAGCAATAATAGTGACACAGAATGAATGAGTGAGTGAAAATTAGGTAAAGGTTAGATTCAAATTCTGCAATTAGTCTTTCTGTGAAGACTAGTTTAGTGTGTGTATGTGTTTATTTAGTTATTATGGGTTAAGATTTATATGTCAATTAATTGTTACAGTTAACTTAGTGGGATGTTGTTGCCAAATAAAACAAGAGTGTTAAATAATGTTATGTCAATGTAGCAAATGTATCAATTGTAATGTGTAACACCATTCTGAATTGTTATTATTGTATCATGAATCATATCATTGTTGACAGGCTTTACTTTGATACAATGTAGTAGTATATATTGGATATGTTTAGATACTAATTTAGCATATATATCTTGAATTTCTTATAGTATCTTGAAAGTTGGAATAATGATCTTGGACTTAGTTACTGTTATGGAAGTTTGATGAGTGACATTCTTAAAATACTTGAAATATATGCAACATTTGATTATTTAAGGATGTTGTCAATCATGTAATGTAATGTCATATCACATTGCTATTTAGAGCCCTCAGTGTGCAGGGAAATCTAAGTGTTAGTTAGTGTAGTTGTATGTTGAAATTGGTTTTGCATATAATTGAAGTAGGTTAATGAACTATGCTTGTGTATGGTTATATACTTATATTTATATGCTTTTATATTTTAATGAGCTCAAAGGTCTTAAAACACAACACCAAATAACTTGGTCTGGTTTTGATTATCATACCATATATGCACCATGTAGATATATCTCTCTTTTTAGGTTTCTAAGTCTTGTAATTAGTGTCCAATCTTGTAAATTGCAAATCTGTCAAATTGGCTGGTCTGACTCAATTCAATTTGGTTCGTTGAACTTTATACTATTTATAAGGCATACTAATTCAACTCAATTTTTGTTGGGCTATGATTGATCGAGTCCAGTCTGGCCTTGCATGAGTCCGGCTCGATGGACTTATGAGTTGATTCTATCCAATTTACTTTATTTTTTTTAGTTTATTCAATTTTTTAAGTTACATTAATATACTGTATTAGTTTTTATAATTATTAATTTTATTGAGATATAATTGTATGCAAGCGTAAATAATTTTTAAATAATCACTAAATATGCATTAATAAATGATAAAATTATTTTTTTATTTCAAGTTTTAGGTAAATATAACTATTTTTTTTATCAAACTTACACATGTTTTTATAATAAATTTTCAATTAGATGATAATTTTTTATTATTAAAATTATTTTTACAAAAATAATATAAAATACTTGATAATCGGCCGACTAGAAGTCTGTTTGGCTAGCTCGACTCAGCCAACCCTCGGAAGGCTACATGGACTTGGGCCAAAAAACCCAATTGCATTTGGCTACTTTTTTTGAAGCCTTGTCATCCCAAGCCCGTGTACTAATGGATTAGCCCGACCCATTTTTGACACTCTAGTAAATTCTAACTAGTGTATGCGTGAATGGAAATAATTCAGTTGACAAAAGTATTATTGTATAGTAGTATGTACTCCCTTCGTCTTATAATATAAAAACAAAAAACAAAAATGACACTTACTAAAAAAAGTTAAATATAATGATTGAAAATATTTTTTTGTATTTTCTTTGCAAAAAATTGTATGAAAAGATGTAAAAAAGATTTTAACGGTAATAAACAAGAATTGAGAGAGAGTAAATTTAAAAAAAAAAAATGTATGTTTTTTCTTATATTTTGGAACAAAAAAATGAACATTTTTCTCTTATATTTAAACAAATGACACTAAATATACAGATTTTAGATAAAAATAATAATTAAGAATCCCTTTCATATTGAGTATACAATTTTTCAACTCAAGTTTTTTATAACTTGTGCCATCATTTAACATTTTTCAAATGATAATAATCCTTTTTTATATATAAATAATAATCCTTTGTCAAATTGAAGTCTTCTCATTCAACAAAAATCTAATGAAGTAGTTATAGTGTTCTACTCAATCAACATTCACCACAACATCATCAAGGTTATCTTCTTGTCTTTTTGAACTGAAAATCCTACTTAATATGTAACAATACAATTAATTAACATTTTTTCAAATTTGCATATGTAAGTAGTATGTGACAGTAACATTTTTTTGTTTTATCTTTGGTTGTTTTGTCTTGATTTGAATTACACAACTTCACTTCCACCACTTTTACTCACTCTCTCTCTAACTTGAAAGACAGTTGTAGAGAGAGAAAGTAACACAACAATAGATTTCAAATGTTGGATGAGTAAAGCAAAAACCATCTTTTTCATTGTGGGGTTTTCGTAAAACTCAATTTTATTCCATAAAGAAAAAAACTTGTTGAGAAAAAAAATAGAAAAAACAAAGAAAAGTGGTTCATTTGGTTCCACAGTGAGAGACACAAAAAGGAAGAGAGAAAAGTAGAGGCAAATGCTGATACCCTTTTCATCACCAAATCGAAGGATCGGTGGTTAATACAATCCAAGATCATCTACTTTCATTGTTGGTATTTTGCATTGGATCGTTTTACATTGAAAAATGTAAATTTTTAGGTTTTTTTTTTGGTTTCTAATTTTGATTTTGAAGTATGCATTTTTGGTTTGTGTTTAACTATGATAATGCTTTGTGAAGTTTTGTTTTTTGGGGTTATGACTTTGTGGGTTTTGCTTGATTTTAGGTTTATGTGTGAACTATGGAACTTTACTACTCTAGTCAAGTTTGGTCTTTTGTTGAATCAGATCTATTTTTTTTTTATGAATTCTTTGTGGGAATTTTGGGGTTATGTTTTTATGTAAAAAAGTTTGAATTTTTAGGTTTTGGGTTGGGATCTATGGATGGAAATTAATGGGATTTATTGACTTTGGTGCATCTGGGTGGGTGTAGTTACTTGATTTTGTATGATTTTGAAGTTTTATGAAAATGTAGATTTTGTAAAGTAATGCCAATTTGGGAATGATACACTGATTGCATTTGTTGGTCTAATATAGAATTTAGCAATTTTTTTTTGTGAGGTTGTAGAGAATCTACATTCTGATATTGGGATTTCTTTTGTGCAGTTTTGCTAAATGACGGCGAAACTTGAAATGATCTGAAGAGTGGTGTAACTTGTAAGTGTTGCCTTAACTAGACAAAAATGAGGTCTGACACTCTTCTTGACTATGCCGTGTTACAATTGTCTCCAAAGCGATCAAGGTGCGGATTACATTCATTGGATTTTCTGATTATTATATGCCTTTTCTGCTGATTAGAGTTTATAAATTATAATCAATGTTTCATTATTTTTCTTTATGTTAAATTAGCAGATGTGAGTTGCTTATTTCAAGTGATGGATTCACCGAAAAACTAGCATCAGGATTAGTAAAGCCATACTTGAACCATTTAAAGGTTGCAGAGGAGCAAGCTGCACATTCTGTGCAGTCAATTAAGCTAGAAGTTGATAGACATAGAAATGCCGAGACATGGTTTACAAAAGGAACAATTGAGAGGTGAAGTCCATATTAGTTTTCATTGGATTTGCTTGCTCATGTGGTGAGCCTTTTGATTTTACTTTCTGTTGACTGGTTGGTGTCGATGATGCTCACAGGTTTGTGAGGTATGTTGGCATGCCGGAAGTCTTAGAAATGGTGAACACCTTTGATGCAGAGATGTCTCAATTGGAAGCAGCGCGAAAAATATATTCTCAGGTAATATAAAACTTATGATCAAACAGACGAAGTTGGTGCAAATACTGGAAAATTTCAAGCAGTGCAAATGTTTTTGTTTTATATTGCTTATATTTTTAATGTTGTATTTCAGGGGACCGGTGATCAGCGTATGGATTCACAAGGTATGTTTTCCGTTAAATTAGACACTGGATTGCATACAATGTAGGCATGGAGATACATATTATTTCTTCGATTATACAAAATATGAAAGAAACATATCGGACCGTTATCAATATTAGTTTTTTTGGTTAGGATGATATTTTGTCCAACTTTGAAAGTTTAATTATATCAAGTTCATTAGTAATCTTAATATGTTTTCCTCAAAGTAAAGCCAATTATAGCCAACCATTAATTGGAATTATTGTTATGTTATGATGATAAAATCTTCAGGCCATATTATAGTACATAGTATATATTTAGCAAAAATAATTTTATGAATATGTGGGTATCCACAAACGGTTATTTTGATCCTCGCCGAATAGATATCAATTCCCCCCTTCATTGCGAGTAACCTATGAGGTATCCACGAGTGCTGGTGTTTTGACGCCTTGCACTGAAATAGAAACAGAGGATAGAAGTTATGCTTGAACTAGGAATCACCTTAACTATGATACATAGAAAAGAAAGATAAAGTGAAGAAAGTTAGGAAAGTAAGACTATGCTAGAATGTGGTTGATATGAGAGTTGTGGTTTCATATGTTTCAGTTTCATTTGAGGAATTAATCTCTAGTGATTGATAATAATATGGTGACAGTATTTTGGTCAATTTGCTCCAGGTGGGGATGGAACAAGAGTCATCGCAGCGGCAGATTCAACAACGTAATTTTTCTATCCACTTTCATTGTATTTGGATGCATTACATCTTGCATTGCATGTTATATTTTTCTGTGTGGTATCCTGTATTGTGATTACTGATCAGAGATAAGAAACTTTGCTGCTACATATCTAAGATAAGAGATTCTCGTTTTGTTATCATTGAAATTATAGGGTAATAAGGATGAAGAGATGAATAAAAGAGAAAATAGAATTTAGAATGATAGTATGATGATTGATATTGTGAAATATAATAATCACACTACACTACCCTGATACCATAATATTAGTCATTTAGTCCTAATATTGTAACACCGTAACAATAATCTGAATATTATAGGAAGTATATAACATTTTTTTCATGAACAGGTCATAATACCAACAATGCTTTATGTGTTATTCTGAGTAGAGTTGAGTTGAATGAAATGAACACGGGTTTATGTTTGGATAGTTTCATGAAAAAGTGATTTTAACATTGAAGGCCAAAATTAAGTTGTAGAGGCAAAATCTCCAAATTTTAGCTTCAAGGCAGAATCATTTATGGAGATAAAATCAATTCTACTTAAGAACAACCAAACATGTCAAAACCAATGCTATCCTTTCAGAATCAATTTTGCCTCCTTCACAAGTAGAACCAAACATATTAATAATATTCATTTGAAAGTTGCTCTTCGCCTCCCTTAAATTGATCAGAATTCCCTCATGTCCCCCCATTTACCGAGATATATCTTCCGGTAGTGCAAATCTTACCGGGAGATATCTTCTGGTAGTGTTTTTTCCAATGTGAGCAATACGGGGGGCGAAGACATTTGTCAACTCATTTTGGGCAATTAAGTCTTATGAGAGCATAAGCCAAGTGTTGCCAATATAAGAATTTTGAGTGGACATTACAAGATAGAAAAACATTAAGAACAGATAATTATATTAGATAGAAAGTTAGACATTACCTCATCTGGAAAAGTTAAGAAAACCTGGCTGAAGATGATTTTTAAGCTATAAGATAAGAAGACCAATATAAGCCTTTTATAAGAAAAGATTTGATCATATATAAAAGATAGCTTGATCAATCTATGTAGCTGAATTGGTAAAGATAACACATCTAAAATAATGATTATAAATCTACATGACCTTTCAGATAATGAAAACTTAATAGGAAAAGACATTCCAAGTAGTAGTTGTTGTTGTAAGACTATCATCCAATTACTATTGAGTGATAATGAACAAGAAACAACCATAATGTGAAATGAAAAATATAATTGAACCTTTTGAAATTTGCAGGTATAATTTTGTTGTTATTATCAATAATGAATGTTAATGATTACTTGTGCAGGAAGGAACTGCTAAGGGCTATTGATGTGAGACTGAGTGCAGTTAGGCAGGACTTAAACACAGCATATGCTAATGCATCAGCATCTGGATTTAATCCTTACACTGTTTCTCAACTCAAAAACTTTGCACATCAATTCCGTGCCCATCGCTTGAAGTAACTACCAACCTTCTAAGTGCCCGTTTGACCCGGCTTATTTTCTACTTTTCTATTTAGCTTAAACGAAATAGAGAAATATAAAATAGAATTTAGCCATATTTCTCTTTAAAAGTATTAGAGAAATAAACTAAAGAATTAAAAAATAAAAAAAAGTAGAATCAAACACATTTTTTTCCTACTTTACTATTTTTAAGGAGAAGAAAAAAAGTAGAAAATAAGCCCGGCCAAACGGTCACTAAATCATTTTCAAAGTTTAAAGAATATACATATTATCATCTAACATAAAATATTATTATACCCCTATTACTTATAACAAAAAGTTTTTTTTTTTTACCGATCATTTTGTGAATTTAAAAAGCAAACTTTTTATTATAATAAAGATTGAAGGGTATAGAAATTTTTTTCATAAGAATGTTATTAAAAATTATTTATCTGCTGTCGGTGAAAAATTATTTTACAATGTCATTGTATTTACTATTTTCTCAATTATTTTATTAAATAAATGATAAATATCTATTCTCTCATCTTGCATTTATTATTATTATTATTATTATTAGTATTATTTAATGACAAATTATTGAATTTTGTTAAAATCAAACAATAAATTATTAAATGACTATTATTGTGTGTATTTTTATTAATTTTTTATTATTTAGTGATGCATGTACCAAATACACGTCAGTGTACGAAAGAAGACCAGAGCTTATTAGCCAACAAGACGATAAGCCACGTGGCAACGATGACACACAACTTCGTTCATCACTTAACTCTGACATGTCAATCGACGACGACGATCAGGCCCAAGCCCAAGCCCAACTCGAAGCCCAAGAACAAAACAACTCATCCACGTGGCAACCTCCCAAAACATTCTCCACCTTCACATCACTCCGACGCAGCACCAACAACGACAACAACGTAATATTAAACCAAAAAGACGAAACAAAAAACAACAACGATAAAGAACAACAACTGACTGAGTCTTCGCCGTCTCCGTTACCGTCGTCTTCTCCGACACCGGCTCCGTCGGGACGGCGGCTTAGTGTACAAGACCGTATCAACCTATTCGAAAAGAAGCAAAAAGAAAACACCACCGGAAAACCGGTTGTTGAGCTTCGGAGAAATTCCTCTGATGTTTTTCGTAGGTGGAGTGGAAGTAGTGACATGAGCATTGACGTCAGCATCGAGAAAAAAAATTCTGATGACCCTTCTTCTTCTTCAACTGAGAAAAACTCTATTAATGATAATAATAATGATAATGATAATGAAAATGATAATTCAGTTAAGGGTGTGAAAATTGATGATGGGTTTTCTAAGGAGAGTAGTAAAGTTTCAATTTTTGATCAAGAGAGGAGTGGCGTGGGGTTCAAGGATCAAGTGGGTGTTTCTGGGACGTTATTGAAAGGTGGTTCATCGGATAGGTTTGAGTTTGTTGTTGTTGATGTTGATAATAATGATGATGTTAAGTTTTCTGATGGTGGTGGTGTGAAAAGTAGTAGTAATGTGGTTGCCACGTCACTTGGTAGGGTCCGTCGTAGTAGTCATTCTCGATCTTTTTCAGCTCAGTTTGAAGGTGGTGGACTCAAATCTAGGGAAGCTTCTACTTCTGTTGTTTTAAATGGTGTTGATCATTCTACAACAATTCAGTCACAGTTGAAATCTTTTGCTGTTGAAACTGAGGAGTTAAAGAAACAAGTTAAGGAAGAGGATTCTTCTTCTCATGTTATGAAAACCAAGTATCAGAAACCTCTGCCTTCTAGTTTGGAACAAACCGGGGTGGCACCACGGAGTAAAAGGGATGATATTCGGGGAGCTAATGAAAGTACTAAGATGAATCTTCCTGGTAAAAAACAAGTTTTGGAGAGTCAGGATAATGTTCGTGTAACTGCGCCGCCGTTAGAGCAGAATCAGAGAGTGAGACAGTCTAAAGGAAATCAGGAGATGCATGATGAGTTGAAACTGAAGGCAGATGAGCTTGAAAAGCTTTTTGCTGAGCATAAACTTAGAGTTCCTGGTGACCAATCTGGTACTGCGAGGAGAATCGAGCCTGTTGATGCTCGCGTAGAACCAGCTGTTAACTTGCAATCTAGAAGACCTGTAGTGGGCGATTCAACTCCTCAGCCGCCTTCCAGAAGCGGTGTGCCTGAACCGGCTGTGAGTTCTGGTACTGCGAGGAGAACCGAAACTGTTGATGCTCGCGTAGAACAAGCTGTTAACTTGCAGTCAAGAAGACCTGTAGTGGTGGATTCAACTCCTCAACCGCCTTCCAGAAGCGGTGTGCCTGAACAGGCTGTGAATTCTGGTACTAAGCCGATTACGAAGATGGTGGATACTCAGAATTATGGTGATGCTATAAGGCAAAATTCTCCAGATCTCAACTTTGGTGATGAATCTAGAGGAAAGTTTTATGAAAAATACATGAAGAAGAGGAATGCTAAACTTCAGGAAGAATGGAGTTTGAACAGATCAGAGAAAGAAGCTAGGATGAAGGCCATGCAGGATAGTCTTGACCGGAGTAGGGCTGAGATGATGGCTAAGTTTTCAGGGTCTATAAACAGACAAAATTTAGTAGGTTCTCAGCGCGCTGAGAAACTTGGATACTTCAAATCAAATATAAAGAGAGACCAGGTATTCATTTCTTTCTGTGGTTTTTGTGAGTACTGCTACATTTTATTATCTACTATAAAACCAAGTTTGTTTTGAGTTTTGACATTTAAAACTTAAAATTCATTAAGTTTCTAATTTAAATCCCTTATTTTTTTCAACAGCATCCTATAGATTCCCTTCAAAATGAAGAGGATGAAGATCTTTCTGAATTTTCGGAAGAAAAGGTATATGGTGCTTCAAAGCAAAGTAGGAAAATTTTTCCTAACAGAAATGTGTCTTCAGGTACACCTCGCACAACAGTAATGTCAATGTCACGTTCATCTGGCAAACGAAGAGACAATCCTCTTGCTCAGTCTGTTCCAAACTTCTCTGATTTAAGAAAAGAAAACACAAAGCCTTCTTCTGGAGTAAGCAAACCAACGCGCTCTCAGGTGAGAAACTATGCTCGTAGCCGAAGCACTAATGAAGAGGAGCAAGGTATCAAGGAAGAGAAGCTAAGACAATCTCAGTCTTTACGGAAGAGCTCTGCAAACCCTGCAGAGTTTAAGGATTTGTCCTCTTTGAACTCAGATGGGATTGTTTTGACTCCATTGAAATTTGATTTGGACGAGACTGATTCGGGTCCTTATGATCAATCATCAAGGTCATTTCTTAAAAAGGGTAACACTGCAGGACCCGGTTTTGTAGGCAGTGCTATCAGAATGAAAGCTTCAATGGCACCTGATATTGAGAAAAATAATGAATTCAATGACCTAGACTTTGATATGGAAGATTCATTCCATACGGTCACAGATGAACAAAATGAAATTGGAAGTATGGCCATCGATGATTCTGCGTATAATAATAATGGTAAGGTTAGTCTGAGCCAGGAATCTGGTAATTCTGGATCTGAAATCGGTGATTCTACAAGGTCTCTTTCTCAGGTAGACCCTACTTTAGAGAGTGAAATGCCTAATGCATTTCCATCAACTTTCAACGGTGTAGGATCTCTGCAGGAATCTCCAGTTGAAAGTCCAGTGTCCTGGAACTCACGCGCGCCTCATCCTTTTTCTTACCCACATGAGTCTTCTGACATTGAGGCTTCTATAGATTCTCCAATTGGAAGCCCTGCTTGGAATTCTCGTTCCCTTATCCAGGGTGAGAATGATGCTGCTCGAATGAGGAAAAAATGGGGAAGTGCTCAAAAACCTTATCTTGTCTCTAATTCTTCCCAAAATCAACCTCGGAAAGATGTAACCAAAGGTTTTAAGCGATTACTGAAGTTTGGGAGAAAAAATCGCGGGACAGAGACTTTGGCTGATTGGATCTCTGCTACAACTTCTGAAGGAGATGATGATATGGAAGATGGCCGAGATCTGGCCAACCGGTCATCAGAAGACTTGAGGAAATCGAGAATGGGATTCTCTCATGGTCATCCTTCCGACGAAAGCTTCAATGAAAGTGAGCTGTACAACGATCAAGGTAACCTATTATTTACTTAAATTTCTTGTTATTGATCAACATGCTTGAATACATCCTGGATTTAAGTAGAAATCTTGTTTTAATTCTTTTTGCCAATTTCTTGTGACAACCAGCCATTAGAAAATAGATTCTTCATTTTTGCATCTTCGTTTGCTTATTTAGAGTATTGAGTTTTATTTTGTAAATATCAATGTGAATGACTAGAAAAAGAAGAAGCTGAATTTACCTTTTGTCATCAGGAATTTGAAAGTTGTACACTTATTATGTTTTGCTCATTTCTTTGATGACATTCTATTCAGATGTATGCAATATCTTTTCATTGTGGATCATAGTTGAGTAGATGCAAATATTTTGTAGATTCTTCCAATTCCATGCCGGTGGTGTGCGTGTTTGTATACATATGCTGATCTGTTAGGACACTGTTGGTCAGTTTGTCTATAAGTTAGATAGGTTAGTTGATTTTGTTGTAATAGATAGAGGTAGCCTTAGAGGAAAAAGGCACTACTAGGATTCTTTAAAGTGTTGTTGACGGCAGAATATGGCAGAAGGCCAAAAATGCATCATATAAACACACCGTTGTGGCCTATGGCGCTGCCGTGGTGGGAATCCCTTCACAAATGGCCTATGGTGGTTATTGGAAATCTGCCTCGCTATTCCGCAATGGCTTCCATTTAACGACCCCAATTCTTGATATAAGCCAAACTCTCGGTCATAAGGGATATTAACCTTGTAAGATTGTGAGAAACCTTGTGATTCAATAATAACAATTCTAATTCTTCCTGCTTCATCTTGTTTTTCTTATTGTGCCATTCTTTGTTTCTCTGTCCTCTACACTTCCATAGAATATCAACTCATGAACCTAACATTATCTCACCTTTTCTTGGATTTATTAGCTTGATTACATTAGCTTTTATCCGACCATTAAACGAAGGGGGTAGGCAGCTTTGCAAATGAGAGAGGGGGGACATTGTATTCTTGTAATTGTAATCTTCTTGGTCAATCATTTGGCACTAATTTCTTGATCTAGAATTCTATTTTGGTTCAGCTAGTTCTTTTTGGCCATGCATGTTATTGTTCATATCTACCCACAGTAATTTTCACTTTTTTGTTTATTTTGTTTAATGGATAAAATATGAATCAGTTTGTAATTGATAATCCGATTCTCAATTCTTGCAGTTCAATCCTTACAAAGCTCTATTCCTGCACCTCCCGCTCATTTTAAACTTAGGGATGATCATATATCAGGAAGTTCATTGAAAGGTGACGCCCATGTAACCTTATTTATTTATTTATGCTGGTTCAATTTTTCATCCATTTTTGGCACAGTTGCATGTGTACCTCAAAATTTGTCTTCTGCATTTGCATTTGATTGCTTTTAGTAGTTCATTCTTTATTAAGGGGCTGATCTATAGCAATTGTCTTTTGTCTTGTGTGTGTTGAATGTAACCTTAACTCGAAGAAAAGTAACTGTTAGGAACCCAAGAACTGAATTGAAATTGAAAAGAATGAGTATATCTTCATTGATGATGAGAATAATAACATTTCATTTACTTCAAATTTAGTATCTATCACAGAACATTAAATTTAATACATTATTTTCCATTTTGTGCAGCTCCCAAATCATTCTTTTCGCTCTCAACTTTCCGAAGCAAGGGAAGTGACTCAAAACCCAGATGATATTTCACCGAGTCAGCCCGGCAAGTGATTTGAATCATCTTCAATGATAGGGTGTAAAATACAGCATTTAAAAAGAATGATACATAAAAGAGAGGTAGGCATGATACAACAATTCTATATGAAAGATATATAATATGGGGTAATGTATATTTTCTTGAATTCATGAGTTTTTTCCCTATGATTTAGTTAGTCATGGCTGTGTTGAAATATGCTGCACACTAGTGCAGTATCTTTTGTAATTTTGGCAGTAGTGGCATTCTTTTTACGCGTTTATTTTGATTTACTTGTGTGATGATGTATATCAGAATTGAACTCTTGTTAGTCAGTATAGTCAGAATTAAGAAGAGTAATGTGGTTGCTGAGTTAAATAATAATAGCTTTTCAAAAAGATTATTTCTCTCCCCCTCCCCCATGAACCGACAAAAAACGAAATATTCGAATGTTTTACCACTTCAGTGCTATTCTTTGCTGAAGGATTCTTGTGATGTTCATTTCTTTTGCACAAGCTTCATCCAATTCTAATTTGAGGCGAGTTTGGATAAACAACTTTAAAGCGCGTATTGAATAAGCGCATGCGCATATAAGCGTATACTGCAAGCATAAACTATGCCTAAGTTGTTTTTATGTTGTCAAGTGTTTGTTATAAATAAGCTCAAATAAGCTCTTGGATATTCTTGCATGTGAAAATAATATTTACTTGGATTAGAGTAGCCTCTATAGTTACTGTTCAGAATAAGCTTTTTTAGTTCAGGTTACTTCCACTTAATTTGGTTTCATGTAGTTCTGTTAAGTTACCTACCTATTATGTCATCTACATTTTTGAATGTTAAGATGATAATGATGTGTTAATAATGCCATTATTCCATGACCATGATAAATGTTAAAGGGTGAGTGAAAATATGAATTTGGTGCCATGTGGAAACAGCTTATGCCAATGTCAAATAATATACTTTTCATTCTATTTATTTGACATTTAAAGCTTTTATTTAGTCAACTGGTACATAATATCTACCGAGAAGTCATTATCAGTACTAAGTGCCATGTATAAACTATTGGGATTTTGATTTCTAGCATAAGAAATGCAAGGACATGATAGTCTTATCAGTCCAAAATTTGACAAATATTTTTACCTCAAAAACGCTATAGTTGGTGTATCGGTAAATATAATATTGCTAGGTTGAACACTTTCATGCGAATTCGAAGTCCAAATCTTATAGTTGTGTGTGAGTTTTAGTTGTATTTATCAGTTATGACAAAATCTGCGATGTTTTAATAGATTTGAACCCTTTTGACTCAATGTTAGCAGTCACTATTATTTGATATCTTCTAGGAAGCAATTCGGTCAATTAACAACAAATGAAGATCCATTTTATTCTTTTATTTTCTCGGATTAAACGTAAACACTGTTATTTTTATTATTTATGTGCCAAAGCAATGTACTTTGTGCAAGAACCTGCTGTGTAATAACCTTAACAGATTCACTTCCAGAACAAAATTACTCTTGTTACTTCCGGAACAACATTTATGTCTTGTATGATTAGTCTTTGTTTGTTTGTTCTTTTTCTCCTCCAATATTCTTTCAAACTTGGTCAAGTTTTTCACTTAATTATATATAGACAGAGTCTATTTGATCCTCTTAAATTGATAATAATTATCTTCCTGTAACTAAATATTAGTCGATTCAGTGGTGATTGATGTTGGACTTGGTAGAGAGAATCATGGTTCAATCCTTGAAATTGTATTTGAATGAGAGTTAAAATCATTTGATGTTAAAATTGACCTTAATTATCGAAAGATATATTCTAATAGTATAAATCTTGACAAAAAAATATCTATTTTTAGGTGTGTGAGAGAGCAGCCTTCTTATATTGACATAACATTCATGCTACATTATCAACAACAAAAAACAACATAGATGACAAATATATTTTGTTCTGATTAGGAGAGAGAAAGTTTGACTCAGACAATAAACACCTACATAACATAAGTCACTTCAAAAGTTAAATACCAACATTATCCTCTAATTATGAAGCTCTTAAACTAATTAACTATGCTGCTAAGCCGGCAACTCAGTATTACATGCCGTCCATGTACAACAATAGTAATCTCAATAACCATTAAATTAGATTCTCACCTAAAAACCAAAGTACTACAAACAATATATGTTTAATCTTGTGTCTGTCGGAACAAGCAAAGTTATTTCACACATTACACCAATCACTATGCACTACTAATCACAAAGTTGAACATTTTACCTCTTTCTCTATAACTTGTTATAACAAACACCAAACATTGGCAGTGGCAGCTAGATAGCTAGCTAGCCATGGCTGATTCTTCCTTTGAGATAGACAATCCGAGACGGCATTATCCAACTCCAGTGAGTTATCAGAGTGTATCTGGCTCTAGTTCCTTCATACATTCCACTTCTCGAAGCAATGCAACTCCGAGGACTCGAAGAACTCGTCACAACAAAATTCCATCCACACCTTTTGCCTCAGACGATGACCGTTCATGGATAGGAGAAGTTTCGTGGAATTTTAAGCCAACCGGGTTGCGCGAACATAGCACAAACTTTGGTTCTGCTCTTAGTCCATGGCCAACCAACTCCACATTCGATCGTAGCCATGTGTTTCGCCAATCGGCTAATGACTATTACCTTTCTGGAGTAGGCGGTTTTCGAGGCCGTACAAACTCATCAAATGATCATTCATCCTATGGAAGAGTTGAACTTAGGAGCCATGTTGCTAGGGCCAACAATGATCATAGTTATTTTGATCAATATAGTGGATTCTCCAAATTGGGAATCATCAAAGAAGGAGTTAATAGTGGAAGTCGTAATAACATTAATAATAAGGCTAGTCCATTAGCTGAGGAAGACGAGCTTAGTGCGATCGATTATAGTTTAAAAGATGAACATGTTATTTCCCCTTATGGGAATGATGATCATTTTCTTGATGAATTATCATATGTTAAACACGATGATCATAAAGTACCATCATATGGTAGCAAATCTCCTAGCCAAATTTATGGGGGTGGTGGTTATAGTCACTATGAGAGTAAAGTGGTATCTGAATTTGGTGATGAAGGTGATGAGGACATGGATGAGGATGATGATGTTGTTGGTCCTCCAAAGACAGTTGGTTTGTTTAGCCTGTTTAGGTATACAAGAAAGTGGGATTGGTTACTTGTGTTTTTTGGTTGTGTAGGGGCTCTTATAAATGGAGGATCACTTCCTTTTTATTCATATCTTTTTGGAAATTTGGTTAATAAGCTTTCAAGAGAAGCAAAAAATAACAAAGGTCAGATGATGCAGGATGTTGAGCAGGTACTAATTCTCCTTTATTGATACTGCGCGATTGGAAATTCATATCAAGATCGGACGATTCATATTCTGACTTTGTATTTTGTCCAAATTTATAGAACTTGGAAAGTGAGTTGTCTGATCTTGATTTGGTCGTTCTAATCACATGAGCGTGTGATTTCAGATTATAGAGAATATGGATCCTTATATTCGCGCAGTCATGAAATCTCTCATTTGAATCGTCAGATTAAGATCAGATGACTTATGTTATTATGACTTAATTAGTCGGTCAAAACTTGAATAGTTCGATCTTAATCCAACTGTCTAAATCGTGCAACTATGTTAAATGCATGATTTGGAGTAAATTTTCACTGTGTTCCTATTACTGTAACTTTCAGATATGCGTATTTATGACCGGCTTAGCCGCAATTGTGGTGGTTGGAGCATATATGGGTAAGAAGATTAAATCATTAATTATTGATTCATATTTATTTATTTATTTAATAATTTTCAGTTCAAAGTTGTCTAGAACTCATGAGATATATTTTTTGAGGTATTAACACATTTTTTCGATGACTATATAAAATTGGCAGAGATCACATGTTGGAGATTAGTAGGGGAGAGATCTGCTCAAAGAATTAGAACTGAGTATCTAAGAGCAATCCTTAGACAAGACATAACTTTTTTTGATACAGAGATTAATACTAGTGACATTATGCATGGAATTGCTAGTGATGTTGCACAAATTCAAGAAGTTATGGGAGAGAAGGTTAATTCTTGATTCTCTTTTTCTGCTAAGAAAACTACTTTTTTTAACTTAATACAATAATTGTATAATTAAAAAAAACTTATGTAGTTTTCATGCAAATTAATATAAACTATGAATATATTTAACAAAGTCTTATGAACTCAAGCAGAACAATATTACTCTGGATAGAACTTTGGTTTATATAAATTAATTTTCAATTTGAGATGATTTTGAAGTGTGATATATTTTAAAAAGAGATTATGAGTTAAGCTGTGATATTCAGATGACTTAAATTATTGACTTTATCAATATCATAATACCATTTTTTTCAGAATATTTTTTTCTTAATACTTTTTTTTCTTCCTTACAGTCAAAAGAGCATAAAAGAATGTACTAAAACTCATTTTTTTTAATATTGAAAAATATTTGCCTTCTCCTTTTTCATTTATATTTCTTCATGTTCAGCCGGCAATGACGTTTTTTTTTCGGTTGGGAAACAATAAACAAGGTTATTAGCTTTTGGATTACTAATTCGCAGTCATATATTATATTATAGAAGTAACAAGCTTATGTCTTAGACTTTTAGTAAAGAATGGTACTTGATCGTAAAATGATTTATATTTGTATATATTCATGTAAAAAAGCGAGTTTAAAAGTAAATATCGAAAGTAAAATTTAACATTGGAGGCCAAAGTTTTAAATTCTAACTTCATGTTAAAATCGATTCTTTTCAATCACATTCAAACATATCAAAATTAATAATTTTTAGAATCAATTTTACATCCAAGCATCTTTATTCTTAACAAGTTGTTAATTTGGTCCAAATGCAGATGGCTCACTTCATTCATCATGTATTTACATTCATATGTGGATATGCAGTTGGATTTAGAAGATCATGGAAAGTGTCATTGGTTGTATTCTCAGTCACTCCATTGACAATGTTTTGTGGTATGGCTTACAAAGCACTTTATGGTGGTCTTACAGCAAAAGAAGAAGTAAGATAAAAACACAAACACATAAGTATATCACATTAATTTTGATGCATTGTCGGTATAAAACATTTTACACTGTCAACCAATTACAAATCATCATTTATATGACTTTTGTTATAGATCGATCTGTTTGAATTGACTTATTTGCGTTTAGTAATAGGTATTATAAACATTTGTGAAACTGTTTGAGAAAATTTATGAAAAAAGTTTTTAATTTATTTCTATGATAATCATAATTGATTAATGGTGTAAAATAATTTTACACTGTAAAGTGCATATCAATTAAATTCTAAGTATGTTAAATATGTTGATGTCATGTTTATACATTATGTTCATTCTTAATTAATGAAATAATTTTTTTTGGCTAAAGGCTTCTTATAGGAAAGCTGGAAGCATTGCAGAACAGGCAATAAGTTCAATTAGGACAGTGTTTTCATTTGTTGCTGAAAGCCAATTGGGTGAAAAATATTCTGATCTACTTCAAAAATCAGCTCCAATAGGAGCTAAAATTGGTTTTGCTAAAGGTGCAGGCATGGGTGTTATCTACTTAGTAACTTATTCAACTTGGGCTTTGGCTTTTTGGTATGGTTCTATCTTAATTGCCAAGGGTGAACTTGATGGTGGTTCAGCTATTGCTTGTTTCTTTGGTGTTAATGTTGGTGGAAGGTGTGATTTCTTCTCTCTCTAACTATGTTTAAATAGTCAGTTCGCATGCCGTTAAAGTTGCATGTAGTATTGCAGTCAGAGAAGATTTGACCGTCCGATTAAGATCTGACGGTCAATATGGACTGTCAGACCTTAATCGGATAACTAAATCTTCTCTGTGAGACTCATTTTTAAGTTATATTTCATTCAACGTGAGTCTCTTAATGATGTTTTATTTATACACAAAGTTACATAACTATACTTTCTATTAAAGACTACATGAACTTTCTTTGACTGTGTTTCTCATAAGTTTATTTATTTATTGACAGAGGCTTGGCACTAGCACTCTCATACTTTGCACAATTTGCACAAGGTACTGTTGCAGCAAGCCGTGTGTTCTACGTCATAGAGAGAGTTCCTGAGATCGATCCTTATAATCCTGAGGGTAGGAAGCTTTCATCTGTTCGTGGAAAGATTGAGTTAAAGAATGTTAGTTTTGCATATCCATCTCGTCCCGATTCACTTATTCTTAATTCCATCAACTTGGTATTTCCATCTTCAAAAACATTGGCATTGGTTGGTGCAAGTGGAGGAGGAAAATCAACTATCTTTGCTCTTATTGAGAGGTTTTACGACCCTATAGAAGGTAACCATATACTCCATCCATTCCTTTTTAATTGTCGCTCTCAGTTTCTTGCGTATCACTCTATCTCCTACTTAATCTCTAAAATATTCGGAAACGGTAATCCGTAAAGTATATGAAAATTCGTCATGTTATTTTCTAGCATATTGTAAATAGTTTTTCATCTACTTTAGGATTACGTATCAATTTTATTATACATTTTACAGACTAAATATGAAAAAAATAAATACTTTAAAAATGAAATATTGTACTTAACTTTGTTGAGTTTGAATATGTTTGTAGGGATTATTACCTTGGATGGTCATGATTTTAGGACACTCCAAGTGAAGTGGTTAAGGGATCAAATTGGAATGGTTGGTCAAGAGCCAATTCTGTTTGCTACATCTATACTTGAAAATGTGATGATGGGAAAAGATAATGCCACAAAGGAAGAAGCAATTTCTGCTTGTATTGCTGCTGATGCTCACAATTTCATATCTAAGCTACCACTACGCTATGACACTCAGGTGCGGTAACCAATCACAAAAAATAACGGTTTGTTACAAACCATTTGTTTATATTCTGCTACGCAACAGTGCTATAGTGCTGCTACTTGACAATATTTGAACTAAATAGTGTATTGCAGAAGAATAACGATTTGTTCAAATTCTGCTACGTTATAGCTTTGCTATTTAACAGCATTGGTCTAGAGACAAAAATCACAAAACTTGGTAAAATTTTTATGATTTGATTCTTACCAAAAAAGTACTATATTCTTTTGCAGGCTGGTGATAGAGGTACAAAACTTTCAGGAGGTCAAAAGCAAAGAATTGCATTGGCTAGAGCAATGATAAAAAATCCTAAAATCCTTATTTTAGATGAACCAACCAGTGCTCTTGATGCTGAGTCAGAGTCTGCAGTCCAAAGGGCCATTGACAAGATTTCTGCTGGCAGGACAACCATTGTCATTGCTCACAGGATAGCGACAGTGAAGAATGCTGATGCCATTGTAGTACTTGAACATGGTTCTGTCGCCGAGATTGGTGACCATCGCCAGCTTATGGCGAAAGCTGGATCTTACTACAACCTTGTTAAGCTTGCAACTGAATCCATTTCAAAACCTCTGCCATTAGAAAACGGCGTGCAGAAAACCAACGATTTATCGTCCATTAATAATAAACATGCTCCTGATATAGCAAAACCAAGTTATCTAGTTGATATCTCGAGGTCTTTTGATTCAATGCAGGATGAGAAACAAGAAGATATTGAAGATAAACAATATAAAAAGCCAAGAAAGTATAGACTTTCTGAGGTATGGAAATTGCAAAAGCCGGAGTTTATGATGCTATTTTCAGGCCTTGTTTTGGGAATGTTTGCAGGTGCTGTTCTGTCACTTTTTCCATTAATTTTAGGAATATCCCTTGGAGTATATTTTAGTGATGACACTTCAAAAATGAAAAGAGATGTAGGGTACCTTTGTTTAGTACTTGTCGGCCTCGGATTCGGTTGCATCCTTTCCATGACAGGACAACAAGGTTTTTGTGGTTGGGCAGGTTCAAAGCTAACACTTAGAGTTAGAAACCTCTTATTTCAATCCATATTGAAACAAGAACCTGGATGGTTTGATTTTGACGAAAACTCCACCGGTGTATTGGTTTCACTGCTCTCAAGAGACTCAGTTAGTTTTCGTTCGGTACTCGGTGACAGATTCTCAGTACTTCTTATGGGATTGAGTTCGGCCGCTGTTGGAATCGGCGTGTCCTTTGCCTTTAATGTGAAACTAACCCTTGTTGCAGCTGCTGTGACACCTTTAACCCTTGGTGCAAGTTACATAAACTTGATCATAAACATTGGTCCGAAAATCAATAACAGTTCTTATGCAAGAGCTAGCAATATTGCTTCTGGTGCAGTTTCAAATATAAGGACAGTTGCTACATTTTCAGCTCAAGAGCAGATAGTTAAATCCTTTGATAATGCCTTATCAGAACCTAGGAAAAAATCATTAAAAAGTTCACAGCTTCAAGGACTTGTATTTGGACTCTTTCAAGGTGCAATGTATGCAGCATACACCTTAACTCTTTGGTTTGGTGCATATCTTGTAAAACACAACCAAGGAGAATTTGAAGATGTTTACAAGATATTTCTCATTCTTGTTTTGAGTTCATTTTCTGTTGGTCAACTAGCTGGTTTAGCACCTGATACTTCTATGGCTTCAACATCAATTCCTGCAGTTCAAGATGTTATAAACAGAAAACCATTGATAGGAAATAATGGAAAAAAAACTAGGAAAGTTGATAGATCAAAGGCTTTTACAATAGAATTCAAAATGGTGTCATTTGCATATCCATCAAGGCCTGAGATAACTGTGTTGAGGGATTTCTGTTTGAAGGTTAAAGGTGGAAGTACAGTGGCTTTGGTTGGACCAAGTGGATCAGGAAAATCAACAGTTGTATGGTTGACACAGAGATTCTATGATCCTGATCAAGGAAATGTTATGATGAGTGGTGTGGATTTGAGGGATATTGATGTGAAGTGGTTGAGGAGACAAATTGGTTTGGTTGGTCAAGAACCTGCACTTTTTGCTGGGAGTATAAGGGAAAATATTGCATTTGGAGACCAAAGTGCTTCTTGGGCTGAAATTGAAGCTGCTGCAATGGAGGCTTACATTCATAAGTTCATCAGTGGTCTTCCTCAAGGCTATGAAACTCAGGTATGTTACTTAATAGACACTCAATACTTCCCCAAAAACAAAATTATATTTACAACAAAGATTAGAAATTATGACAAACCTTTAGGGCTCCAGATTTATGGTTTTGTAGCACCGACACTTTAGATTGAAGGCATATTTAGTGTATGACACTTGCGTTAGGGTTTGATACCGACATGTCATTGACACATTTGGTTACATTCAACCACTTCAATTTTTTCAAATTATTACTGGCGTCTATTTGTTAGTGTCGTGTCTACTGTCTGTGTTGGTGCTTCATAAAGAGAATCTATACAATCACATAGTGAGTAAGTTAGGTATTCCCAACTTAAAGATTATGTGACTACATGGACTCTAACCGCGGAATATTTGTTATGGTAACATAGCATTTAGTATACTTCATAACTTTTTACATGATTTTTCCATTGACAAAACATATGACTTATTAAGCAAAAGAAAATTTGATTTATTCATAATCTTTCCCTATATACTACTAGGTTGGTGAAAGTGGAGTCCAATTATCAGGTGGACAAAAGCAAAGGATAGCTATAGCAAGAGCCATATTGAAGAAATCAAAGGTACTTCTGCTTGATGAAGCAAGCAGTGCATTGGACTTAGAATCAGAAAAACACATTCAAGAAGCTCTTAAGAATGTTTCCAAAGAAGCAACAACTATAATAGTTGCACATCGTTTATCCACAATAAGAGAAGCTGATAAAATTGCAGTTATGAGAAATGGAGAAGTTGTTGAATATGGAAGTCATGATACTCTTATTTCTTCCAATCAAAATGGTTTGTATGCTAGCCTTGTTAGAGCTGAGACTGAAGCCAATGCATTTTCTTGATCCTTCAAAAAATCTGAGTATGTAATGTTTTTTATTGAAAAACTCGGTATCTGGCCGAAAGACTGATTATATTGGCATGTAATGATGTTAGTGAAGATAGCATTTATGATGTGTAACATTATATAAATTATCTATTAGCTAAAATCAATTGGATTAAGATAGGGAAAATCCAATGTTATTTGGTAGGTATATTTTAAAGTATGGATTATCATTATAAAATATTTATTGATGGCGACCATACTTCGTTTTGGAATGATCCTTGGAAGGGCGGGTCTTCTGACGGTTATTGTTAGAGAGGCCTATCGGTCGCTGTTTCCGCAGGGTATTATTGCAGCTCCAGTGGATTCTCAGTTTGATTTACCATGGCATAATGTTGTTCCTTTAAAGGTTTCAGTCTTTGCATGGCGTTTTCTCTAGAATAGACTTCCAACTCGTGATAATCTTCTTCATCGGGGTATTCTACCAGCAGGCTCTGATTTGTGTGTTTTTGAATGTCCAGCGCCTGAATCTATTTCTCATTTGTTTTTTGTATGTGATGGTGCACAAAAGGTATGGAATGGTTTGCTTCAATGGTTGGGTGTTCAATGTGCTTTCCATTCTGACGCTATTATGCATCCTCGCCAATTTATTGGGCTCCAGGTGCATTATTTGAATACTAAAGATTTTTATCAGCTTGTGTGGTTAGCTTCTATATGGTGGATTTGGAAATCTCGCAATGAATATTTTTTCCGTCAGAAGCCTTTTGATGTGGCTTACGTGGTGGATCAAATTCGCCTTAATGTATGGTGGTGGTTGCGGGCTAAACGCTCTGACTTTATGGTTGATTTTAGTTTTTGGCTTTCTAGTCCTTTGATGTGTTTAGGATGGCAGGGAACTTGATCATGTTGATACCACGGTCAGGGGCGTCTCTGCTTATAGTTGAGGGGGTGCAGCTGCACCCCCTAGGTCTTAATATTTTGTACTAATAATATGAATTTTATCGATAATGAACCCCCTGAATTTTAGACGTTGCACTCTACTTGCACTCGTGTCATTTATTTTTCTTTGTTAAAAATATAGTGTAAATATGTGTTCCGGACCATGTTGAAAGCTACTCCGATATATGTTACTTTGTCAATAAATTGTTGCCGGAATACTTTGGTTTGTGTTGTATAATATTTTTCCTTAATGCGTTCCTACACATATTATGATTTGTCAATGTATAACTCCTAATTGTTAACCAAATATGAGCTTAGCTCTGTATTTTTTACCTTCCACTGAACACAAATTTAATGCATTAAATACTTGTTCATCATAAAGTGATTGAGATTTTAAATAACTCTTCTCTAGTTATCATTGAAGTTCCAAGTTCTACAAACAGTATAATACCAGAATAGTTTTCAACATGATCTGGTACATATATTTACACTATCCGTATATTTTTAATAAATCGGAACAATTTTCATTGGTTTCGGTATGAATGTTTAAAAAATTTAAATTTTACTTATCTCACGATCGAATTTTAAATTATTTGCACCACCTGACCCAGGGTCCGGGAGACGCCACTGACCACGGTAACCTGTCTGTAATGTAATAACTTTATTTATCATGCTAGTTGGGCATGCCTTGTGCTCGAATAGTATGTTTTTTAATGCAATTTCTTGAAAATTACTTGAAAATTACAACAACAACAACGTTGAAATATACAAGCGTTCCATCAAGACATCTCAAAGAAATAATTTTTTTTTTACAACTTTTCTCAATTTTAGTAACATTACAGTTAAAATTAAAGTATTCAACATGGTAACATTATAATTATGTAATTTAACATCTAAACAAATGTAGTTTCAAATTTCAAATACAAATTTGATTGATCTCAAACTCATACCCGAACTCAAATCCAATCAACTAAAATTTTTACTCATTGATTCGGATTCTGATCCGGATGGACTTGCAGGTTTAGACTTAGTTGCCATCCTTATTATTAATGCAATCAAAAGACAATAATAGAGAACTTTTGTGACCAATTTATAGTTCCTTATCGTACTAAAGAAGATAATACTTTTTCTCTTTTATATGGACCAATTTATCTCTTATTGATTAAATTTGTCATGGATCAAATTGTCTCCTTTATGAAAGTGATTCAAGTAAGGTCTAAGTTATCCAAATTTTACATTTTTTAGAGGCTCAAATTTTCTATAGAAGAAATGATAACACACAATTTTTTTTCAGTTGAATAAAATAGGTAATGATTGATGTAAAAAACAGTCCATTTTTTTACATAGACGAAATTATAAGTCATTAGAAACTCACACATATAAAGTTATATGATTGGAGTTCGAACTCCGGTCATCAACACCTAACAAAACAATTTTAACATTTTTTACTGCTAAACTAGGATTTGTCGACTAAAAATCACCCACTTGAACCTTGATACAAGAACAAAACCTCTTACCAAAATCACTAAATCAACTTCATTAAAACTATATCTAAATTCTTAAAGATAGAAAACATAAAAAAGTACTCATGGGCAAAATTTTCTACAAAATAATTGTAAAAAAACAAAATGTGGGACAGTGTGAAATTAAACTCTTTCCGTATATAAACTAATTTTTCCAATCTTAGAAATAGTGGAGAAATGGAATATAGTGTATTTCTACAATTGAAACAAACAACTTCACTATCAATAGGACAGAGTAAGTAGAGAAATAGGACAATGCATAATGCATTTGCCCTTAAAAAAACCAGAGTTGAGTTGAGGACCATCATCACCAAAATCTTTCTTAGTAATCAAAAGAATATATGGCAAACCTGTGGAGTATATTCTTCACAATATTTGCGTCAATGATTCCTGTTTCGTTGTTACCAAATCGGCTGGCTAAATTGATTTATCTGATTTGCTTATTTTCGTTGACAATGTTGATAAGATGTATAAAGTCTTATTATATATCATCAAGAGTAGTAGAAAATGATGTTCAGTTACCATCAGAGTTATTATCTATAAGGAGATCGATCAGAAGAAGAAATGACTATGTCTTTTGTTACAAGGGCAGAGCCAGAGATTGCTAAGTGGGCGATAAGAGCACTGCCCTCTGCTATGTGTTTTAAGGGTGAAAAGATTTCTCAATGTCCTATTTGCATGGAATTATTCCACAGAGGAGATCTCATTCAACCTTTTGGTATCTGCAAACATGAATTTCATACTTCATGTCTCACTTTTTGGTTACTTGCTGGTAAATCTACTTGTCCGGTTTGTCGCCTTGATTTGTTTGTCTAACGGCCGTAAGGGGTCATCGGATCATATTTCTATTTTCACCCTATTTCAGTGTTCTACTGTTCTTTAGTTCCGATTTCGGTGTTTTTCTTCATCAATTCAGCTTTAGTTTTCCTTCATTTCAATTCTGGTGTCAATTATTCCCAAGTTCTGAAGATTAGTGTTTGTGGTGGGTACAATATCTTTTTTACTTTTTTAAATGTTAATTACTAATAATAGTATTAGTAGTATGAATTTGCTTGGTAATAGTGAATGAGCTAGTTATGGAGTCTGGAATCCATTATGAGTTGTGTAATAGTTACTGCTACTACTTTATTGTGGCATTATTAAAGGTTTGGAATGTAATATTTATGATATCTATAATGTATTTAGTCATTTTTTTATGGTCATGTATATATATTATATATTTATTAGTAATGATATTATAATGTCTATTCTTTTTGAGCAAAAAGGTTAAAGTACTAAATAATGAAAATTTGGAATGCATACTAAATACGACCATGTTTTTATATGCCTAACATTTTTTGTTTTGACTGAATAATAGTACACTATAGAGGAGAGAGCCCCCCACCAAGAAAATTGATGAGACAAATTATGCAAGTAATAGTGATGTTTGATGATTTTTCATCCCACCCCCCAACACTCTCTTTTCCCCCTATTAAAAAAAAGTTTTTATTTTTATACAAAAATCATTTTTGGGGGGGAAAAGAAAGTTGTGGGGGGTGGGATGAGAAATCATCGTGATGTTTAACTCAAATGGGCTTGGGGAGTAATGTTGGACCACTCCTATATTGAGAGAGTTTAAATGGAAAAAGTTGCATTTTGATTAGGTTAAAACTTCATGTCAATAAATATTGGGGATATTCCATAAGTCATGGCTAAAATTCTCATTTCATTTACCTAGAAATCATTGTTAAAAAAAATGTACATGATGATATGATCAGATTTGAGAGAGGAATTTAATCAATTTATTAATGCAATCGAAAACAACAACTAAAGATTTATTTTTACATAAAGTTAGAGATCAAATATCCATCTATTTTAGAGTCTAAAACTTTTGTGATTTGGATCAATTTATTATCGCGCTAAAATGAAAAAAAATATTTTCTTTTATGTGGACCAAAATGGTTCTTATTGATTAAATTTGTCATGAATCAAATCGTCTCTTTTATAAAAGTGATTCAAGTAGAGGGTATAAGTTATCCCAAATTTTACACTTTTTAGAGGTTCAAATTTTTCTCAGAGAACAAATTAAATCTCACAATTTTTTTATGACTAAAATGGGTAATTGTTGATGATAAAAATCACCCCACTTTAAAACCTAGATACAAGAACAAAATCTCTTACATAAAATCTCTAAATAAACTTCAATATATAGGACTATATCAATATTCTTAAAGATATAGAAAACATAAAAAAAAAAAAAATACTCATGGGAAATATTTCAACAATAATTGTAAAAAAAAGTGTGGGACCGTTTCAAATTAAAATCTTTCCACATATAAAATACTTCTGTGTGTTGACATATTGCCAATATACTGCCATTTTTTACAATTACTTTAGCCAATGTTATGAATAATGAAGAAAGAGAATATTTTCTATTTTTACAATAGAAACAGAAGATCTTGCACATCAAACCAAATAATTGGTAGAAAAGAAGAAAACAAAAAAACAAAAAATAGAGAAATTAGAGAAACAGACGTACTATGCATACTTACAAGAAAACAAAGTTCAAAGTTGAGGATCATCATCATCTCACTAAAATCTTTCTTAATAATTAGAAGAATGGTAAACTTGTGGGGTATATTCTTCACAATTTTTACGTTACTAATTCCCATTTCATTGTTACCAAATCGCTTGACTAAATTGATTTATGTGATTTGCACATTTTCGTTGACAGTGTTGATCATATGTATAAAGTCTTATTATAATTCAGCAAGAGTAGTAGAAAATGATGCAGGTGATTTTCAGTTACCAGAGTTGTTATCTGTAAGAAGATCACAAGAATTTCAGTCTGCTACTACTAGGAATGCATGGTCAAGGAGGGAACTTTACAGACCAGAATTGAATATGCCTTTTTCTTCAAGGGCAGAGATTGCTAGGTGGGCAATAAGAACACTGCCCCCTGTTAAGAGTTTTAACGGTGAACAAATTATGCATTGTCCTATTTGCATGGAAGAATTCAAGAGAGGAGACTTGATTCAATGTTTTGGTGTTTGTCAACATGAATTTCATACATCATGTCTTAGTTCTTGGTTACTTGGAGGAAAATCTACTTGTCCAGTTTGTCGCATGGATTGTTTGTCTAACCGTAATTAAAGGGTGATATAAGATCAGGTTTCTATAATTGATTAATTTCATTTGATTTCAATGTTTGGTGCGTGTTCTTCTTAACTTTAGCTTAGTTTTTGTTCATTTCAGTTCTGGTGCATGTGTTACTAAGTTCAATGTGCGTGGTACAATTTGTTGAATGTAATATTGATGATATCAATAATATATGCATTTTTAGTCATATATACTACTGTTATTATTTTGAAATTAATTTGATTTTTTTATATTATAAATTATTCTCTGCAAGGTTTATAGTTTTGACTGCTTCTTTTATTTCTTAATTGTTCATGGAAAGTTTTGGCTACTACGTACTATGTTGTTCTTTTGTATTTTTGTTATTTTGTTACTGGTGAAACAAGATGCTATTTTTTATTTTTTTATTTTGAATTTCGGCGGCTTTGGTTAGTGGAGGTATCTCTAGAGTTGTGTATTCTCGTAATTGTGTTTCAAGGTGTTCTTGTTTTTTTTTTAGTATTGGGGTGTTTGTTTTTATATTTCTGGTGTTTTTTATTTTTATTTTTTGTGGGGGTGTTTCGCAGTTTTATAGATTTTTCTTTATGTGGTTGATGTTTATTCGTGAATATTTCTCGCACTCATTTGTATTTTAGATACTTATTCTTTTCGTCTTTTATATATATAATTATAGTTATAATTCAGAAAAAAAAATTACTATTTTATTTTATTTTTTAGACCAATTATTTCATGCATTATAAAAGTGTCACACACACATACACAAAAAATATATATCTCCCTAAAATTTGGCTTTTGTTGAGTGGGAGATTTGTGCCTTGCTGTGTCGTGGCTGGGCAGTTAGATTCTTTTGTATTGTTCTCCTTTAGAGTGACAAGTGTACTGATCAATCCTTATTAATAAAAACTTTTGATGTTAAAAAAAAAAGCCCTACAAAATTGATTCAAGATTAATTTGCTTCTTGACATTAAATTTTGTTGCCGTAACCTAATTGAAGAAGATGAAAGGATGAATGGGTTCAAAAAAAATATTAATTGAGTGGAGAGAGGTGCACATGTTAATATTTAATCTCAATTATCAATTTTTGATCTAAAGACTGATAATATACATCCTCACATTCTCATAGAATATTTCCTCTATATTATCTTTCTAATTTCTAATTCATTTGTCATTTACCAATTTCCACTTATGTGTGTAAATAAATTTGATTTAAGTTTTTGATGAAAGTACTAGTAGTGCTTACTTTGATATTGTTATAATGATTATTTTTGATATTGTTTATTATATTTACTATAATTTAAATATATGATATTCTTTTTTAAATCGGCGTAGCTTATTGTCCAATTACTTTTGATTCATATGTAATTAAATTATATATAAATAATTTTTTTATATATGATGTTAGTTTTATAAAAAAAATGTATTTTTATTAGGGGTCAATTTTTATTATTCGCCTTGAACCTCTAATAACTCAGGGCCGGCACTGCACTGCAATGAATGAATATATACATAAAGATTGAATAAATATGGGGGAAAAGGAAAATATTCTTAATCCTTTTTTACAGACAAAATGAAAATAATTTCATAGAAAACAACGGAAACATATTCACTACTGTAATTTTTTTTTGAAGGGACTACTATTGTAAATTATTATAGTCATCCGATCTAAATTGTACAGCTGAGATCATTTTAAATAATATTATAACTGAATTAAATTAGACTGTTCGATCTATAATTAATGATCACGATTTAAAACAGTTTGAAAATTGTGTTAAATATTGAAAACTAGTACTAAAAATCTACTATCTACTATTAATATGAGATAATAATATGTTGTTTCAATTACTGTTTTAGCCATTCTTTTTTTATTTTATTCTTTTTTGTTTCTACTATAAATTTGGGGTAAATGTGGAACTTTTGATCTAAAATGCTCATATTTATCATCCTCACAAAATTTATCTTGTCTTTATCTATAAAACACTTCACATATTTTGGCATGTTATCCTATTTTTGCTTTTTAGAGCATTGAGAGACTAATAAAACTTTGCATTCGTGCGTGCATGCACACAAATACTTCACACATATTCTGAATAGTTCTATCTCAATTAAATTTTTTTAAATGTACTAACAGTAAAAGTTTTAAAATTTTCATAGTTGGGAATCTAATTTCACCCATATGAAATGACAAAGTCATCACCCAACCACAGTGCCCATATATATATATATATATATATATACTTTAAAATAGAAAGTAAAAGGTATTAATTTTTTCAACAATATAACATTTTTAGAACAATCATTTGCAATTGTAGCACAAATGATAATGAGAGGATAGCTACTTCATAATAAATTCAAATTTTGGATCTATTTATATTTCCTCTCTCATTAGTCCTTACTATCACAAAATTTCTTTTGCTCTTGAAAGCTATTCCATTAAGAAAAAAAATGTGTTGAAGAAAGTAGAAACGATTTTTTTTTTTTTTTGATAATGAAAATAGAAACGAATTTAGATATAATAGAAATTACAATGAAACTGTATTTAAAAGGTGACTGAAAATACTTGATGTCAAAATTCGCTATGAATCAGATTAACTGGTCTAATGAAACGAATACTGATAGTGAAAATAAAAAAAAAAAATTAGTGAGAGAGAAAGATCACAACTAGACAGGTGGTAAGAACCTACTTGTCGCTATGATCAGATGCAATGAGAAAAAAATTAGTTGTGATAAAAAATGGGTGAAAACATATATAGGAATTGTTAGGTGGTAAGACAAAGTAATTGTTTGGTGGTAAGGCTAAATAATACTTTAACAGAGAGTGGTTGGTGGGTGGCATAAACTGGCATTTACATTTAGTACGAGTAGGTTGGTTTCATTTATTCTCTTCGAGTTGGATTAATTACGAGAAAGAAAGATCAGATACAATGATAAATTAACATGTCTATTTTAATAAGTAGATAGGTCCTACTAATTTTTTAAGTGTGTTTATCTTTTTCGTAAATTGATAAAAAATTGAGATAGTAAATTAAAAAAAGTAAAATTTATTTAGTAGGGAGGAAGTGTATGTTAGTTATGCAATGGAAAAATAATTTTAATAAAATTAATTCCGTAAAATTGATTTGAAGAGAAATTAAGGAGGGATCCCTAACTTTTTTTTTATTGTAAAAAAAAAGGTCATTGAATAAGATAGAAAATTAGTAACTTTACCTTAATCACATTCGTTGAGCTTTATTGTTGAATCTTCAAAATAAAAATGGGATCATTCGTTGTTTACCAATTTCCACTTATATGTGTGTAAATAAATTTGATTTAAGTTTGTGATGAAAGTAAGTACCAGTAGTACTTACTTTGAATATATATTATTATAAAATTATAAGTGATGTTATAATTTCTAGGATGTGGTCCTATTCCAAGATTTTTATTCTGCTTTCCATTTTGGTATGTCCGAGTTGTTATATGTAGCTTTCATGTTTGGTTATTGGTGTGTAAGACTATAGACTTTAGTGTAAAACATTTCATATACCCATTTTCTTGGTCATTCTTTAATAAGCCTTAATTAATTTTCTTGGTCATTCTTTAATATATTACTCCCTCCGTCCCAAAATAAGTGTCACACTTGCCAAAATTGTTTGTCCTAAAATAAATGTCATATACTATTTATAACATTGGTTTTTCCTATTTTATCCCTTAAAGCAATCATTAGATGAGAGAAAAAGTACATTCAAAGATCTACTTTTTAGTATTCCAATATCTACTACCAATAAAAAGAAGGGGTATTTTAGTAAAAAACATATTCTCTTTTTCATTTACACATTTTTCTTAAAGTGTGTGATTTGGTCAATTGTGACACTTAAAATAGGACAGAGGGAGTAATAAGCATTGATTAATTTTCTTGGTCATTCTTTAATAGTACATACTGAGCAACTTGATTTAAGTAATTTATATTTGGTGTTCACACTAACATCTATATAAACATAAGCTTTAGTGTGAAACATTTCATATATATCTTTTAACTTGAAAAATATATATAAATTATCCTTGATCCCATATCAAAAATGCCAAAGCCTAAAATAGATGCTGCATTATGTTCACCTAAAACAAACGAGTGTTACATATTTGTGGAAGTATGCGGTTTTGAATTATGCATACAAAAAGAAAGATATAATTAGTGGTCTCTTAAACAAATCATTGTTATGATTGATGACTTCTCGTCAAATGTTATTTTGAAACGGAATGAGTAATTTTAATTAATTAAGACTTTTCTTCTAATATTGATAATTTGAAACAAACATCAATCACATAAAAAGTTAAAATGTTAATTTTTCATTAAACATTTTAAGTTTAAATAGTTGATATCTTATGCTCTTTTTTTGACTCAAGTAGATATCTTAAGCTCGGTGTTTAAAATTATGTGTATGGATCATGTGGATATTTGTATGCATTTTAAACTTAGTGTTAGTATTTTAAATTTATGGGACTATTTCTTCGGAACTTATAAGATTAACACACACAATAAAGTGTTGCAGTAGCACATCAAATAATTTGATAAATTTGACATTTTCTCTAAGAACTTTTAATTCAACCATCAAGGAAGCACCACAAGTCACAACATTAAGCATAATAGTAATAGATAAAAAAAGTAGATTAACTTTTCAATTTGAAAAGAAAAATATTAATTTTAATACAAAAGTATCTATCCAGAGAAAGGACAGACCACAATAACATTTGTAATAAATAGATCAAAATTTAAATTCCAATACCAAAACATCTACGACATTATTGCATTCCATTAATCTCTCACACTATGTAAGAATTTGCAGTTATCTCCAAAATAGCATTTTCCACGGGCAAAATGTCTACAAAACTGTTTTTGACGATAGCTTTCTCTGTTTGGGATCTCTGTATGCATGTTATTTGCATTTGCAAAACGCGGAACAAAGTGATTTGTACTTGCCAAAGGCTTCCTTTGATGACAAGTTCTCTCTGCAAAATTGTTTGTCTCAACAATGAAAGGACGGTATCTCTCAACAGTGGTTGGTTTGTCTCTGTAATTGTAGTCAGCACAATAGCGGTTTAAATTAAAAGACGATGAATTTCTGAACTGATCAGTTCCCATTGTGACAGCTCGAGAATCAATGGACCGAATGTTTTGTTCAGTTACAGCTGCTGGTCTATTCACAATTGTAGATGTTGGAGCAATGAATACATTTGGTTTTTCTTGAGGTTGATTTTGTGACCTTGCAATGGATAAATGTGATTGACATTGGTTTTTTGATGAATCCTTTTTCAAGATCCTGAAAGTGTAGAGTAGTACATCATGACATTGTTTTGCAAACATAAACAAAGTGAATATTCATATTGAAAGAAACTTGCAATACAAGAAACAATAAATCGAAAATAATTTGAAGTACCTATTTTCCTTCATTGATTTTCTCATCTCCTTTTCTTGTATCCTTGCTTCCCTATCTGCCCTAGCAAGTGATCCACGAGAGTGCTTTTCCGATAACAGCTTTTGCCTTTGCCCTTCGTCCTCCCATTTCTGAAATTAAAAGACAAGGACATGATGAACATCAAAAGAACGACAGCGCAATGATATTAGAAGAAAAGGAGTGTTGCAAAAATGAGGAACCTGTCTCAAAGTCTTCAGCCTATAAAGGTTTCGACCCTTAATCAGTAGGGGGTGAAGAGGAGGGAGAGGCTTTTCTCCCTTGCTCCACAGTACTTCAATCTGTATCAAAAAGATACGTAACAATGAAAGAATAGTTCAAAGATAATTCAAATTATACTGCTACGCAATACAAATAATGTTTATTGGGATCAGTATTTTCAAATAACGGTGCTATAGCATAGCAAAATTTGAAATCATGCTGCGATATGTTAATTAGTACAATGTGTTTCAAATAGCAGCGCTGTAGCACCATAACACAGCGTAGCGGAATTTGAACAAACCAATATATATTCTCAATCCAGTATTGACAACACTGATTGGGATATAAAAAAAACGATCCTTCAATAAAATGGAGACTGCAGCTCTAATTATTTATGAAGCTTGGTACTTCAATGACTGATGTTAATATCGGAATAATTAGTAACACGCTTTTATTTTTCAAAAATGATGCTGCTTAAGTTACATAAGCTTTATACAATAACCATAAGAAAAGAATCCATTTAGCAGAAACTATGTAAAAACATTTCTCACCGTAAATGTATGCTGTTGTTTGGCAGCACCATAGCTTTCTTTCACTATGCGGCCTGCAACAATCCTTTTGCCAGATGGTGGACCGCCACCACTCCTGGATGCTATATTGAACCTGAGAAAACAATTTCTTATTAGGAAACTGGAAGATTTTCGCAGCACCCTTCATCCAATGGCATGTACGTTAGGAAATAATAGCAATGTTGTGTGTGTTGAGCTTTCTCGAGTACGTTTATATGCACGCTTTCAATAACATTGTATAAAATGTGGTGCCTTAATATCTTTGTCAGTGTGTGATATGATATCATCCATCATGCATTAAGATAACAATAAAAACAGAAATAGTGTTAATGCATGTTGGTACAAATAAAAAAAAGAAATAGAAGCTTACATTTCATAAACATTTTGCTCAAACAAAACAACATCACCAGTGCATGCATCGCCTGCAGAAAGCAATTTCAGATTTTAAAGCCTGACATAGTGAGAGAGAAAAATAAGGCTTAAAGAGTTTTAGTGCATTACAAAAATTAGTTGAAGAGATCATATCAAAATTCTTATTAATATAAACATGTGTAGAATATGTTTGATTTTCTCCACATTTATCAATGATAAACAAAAGTTTGTAAAACAAAGTACAAATTATATGCAAAATTACCTTTACAATTCAACACAAAGCCATCAGTCGGGTACTTTTTCTCCCCTCCACCATTTATAATCCTGGAAATTTCACATAATCAGAGAAAGCATACAATTATTCAAAAAAACTACTTTGTTTTACACAAAAGAATAATTACTCTTCATGCTCCTTTATACGCTGAATAAGTGTGTCCTTATTCCCAGTTAGCCTCAGACCATTCTTCTTCAAATAAGTCTTGCATTCGTCCACTTTCAATTTCTCTAGCAGTCCAGCTGCAAAGTGGAAGCCAAAAACAATGAGAGAAACCTTAAACGTGTTTAATTTGAGATTACCAAAATCAACCTCATGCATAGCTACTTAAGATGTTCTATCTCATTATTTGAAATCAGTTGAGTTTATGCATAAGTACTTGTGGGACTGTTTGAGAAACCTAATAGAAACAACTTTCCATAAGTGGTTTTTAACTTGATTTCATAAGCTCTCCACGAGCTTATGAAATCAACTTACAGCTTATATGAAAATAACTTAGCTTTATTTTATCTTTTGTTATAGAAATAGCTTATACTAGTCCCATGAGCTTAGCCCAATTGGTTGGACATCGCATTATATATGCAGGGGGCGGGGGTTCGAACCCCGGTCATCCCACTTCACCACTTTAAAAGTGGAATTTCTAGCCGCTAAGCTACTTGACCAAAAAAGAAAAAAAGAAATAGCTTATACTATACATAAACACTTATATGATAAATGCTTATGCCATAAACATTTGTTTGCATAAGAGTATGGTATTAGATGAAGCTTAAACATATTTTTTTATCCACATAAATATACCACTTTTTCTATTTAGTCAATGTAAAAAAATCATTTATTTTAGTCCTTGCAAAGACTACACAGAGATGTATCATTTGAATATCAAAAGTGATATATGCAAATCAAAATCATATTCAAACCTAAAGATATAATCTAATAACAAAGCTTAATCCACCTTACAACAATACCAAGAAAAAGGAATCATCAAAGGAAACGAGACCAACCCTTTATAATTTTCTGAACTTTTTCAAAACTATCATCATCAACAGAAGGTGTATTCATCTCTACTACTTCAGAGTTTATCACAGTATCCATACCCTTATCTTCAACTATGCTGAAAACACCAAATTAACAATAATAAATAAGGCATAAAAATCCAATTTTGAATAATGGGGTTAAATGGGATTGTGATATTATTATTATTATTATTATTACCGCTTTTTTGCCTTGTTCTTGAGTGAGAGATTGGAGAAGCTACGATGAGTTTCTTCAAGGATACAATAATCAAGATCTTCTTCTGAATCGTCCCATTCTGAATTCGGGTTTGATCCTTCACTTTCGATGATGATTTCGCGCAACTCCATTGATGAATATTCTTTGGTCGCCATTGAAACGAATCGGTTCAGACTTCAGAATCACAGCAGAAGAAGAAGAAGAAGAAGAGAGTAACCTTTAAGAATGTTTTGTCGACCGTTGCAAATTTAAGGTTTAAATTTCTCACACAATTGGCACCAATTAATTACCGTATTAATTAATGAAAATAAAATAAGACAGCACAATTAGCGAGGTATCTTTGAATAAATGGAAAATTAATTATACCCCATTTTTATAAATATCTCATTTTTCTATCCCCTTTTCTCTTTATCTCTTGTAAACAAAAAAAAATTATATCTCATTTTTCTGTCAAAATAATTATCACTTTATAATAATATATTAAGAAATTTCAAAATATCATCTAAAATAGCTTTAAATCATTGGGCCAGCTATCCCACCCTTCGAGGTGCCTCCAATCTAGCGAGGGATTGGTCACTGCGTTCGGCAGTGGATACCCCGGTCTCGACCAAAAAAAATATCATCTAAAATTTATAAAATGTCGTTTAAAATTTACACACAGATTAAGAAATAGAATAATATTGTCTCCATAGGATAGTTTGAGCGATGAGTTGGGGACATATTATTTCATGTAAAAGTAAACAATAAAATATTAATATAACCAATCCAATCTAAACCACATTGGTTTGGTTTGGATTGGTTTAGATGACTTTACAAAAACCAACCGAACCAAACTGAACCGTGTGTATTTTTATCTCGCGGTTAGATTGACTTTTAGGCTCAAAATCGAACCGAACCGCATCGTGATCACCCCTAACCAGCAGTGTAATTTGTATTGGTGTAAATGGTATAGTTTGGTTAATTTCAGTTTTTATGTTCAAATTCTCAATTAGGATCATTCTTGTAGCAATAAGATATATTTAGTTTCAAAATTAAAACATAAGAACTCATTACTCCACCCCACACACTAAGGATGTGTTTCGTTTGGAAGAGAAATTGTGAAGAGAGAAATAGATAAGAGAAGGTGTGAAAAGAGAAAAATATGTGAGAAATAGAGTAGATATGATAGATTGTTTGGTATAAGAGAGAAAGAAGAGAAATAGAGAAGAAATAAATGTTGATTATATTTAAAAAGACAAAAATATCTTTAAATTATTTTAGTAGTTTAAATGGAAGATTTTTTCACCAATAGGTAAATATGAAAAAGAATAGAATGACAGGGGCTCCCCACCATTTCATCCCACTTTTGGAGGGAACCAAAATAAACATGACCCCCACATATTTTTATCTCTCTCCTTTGTTTCTCTTCTTTACCAAACAAGAGAGATACCCTATCTGACTATCTCTTTCCAACTTCTCTCTCTCTCTTCTCATATTTCTCTCTTTCCTATTTCTACTATACCAAACAAAGAATAAAGTCGGTTTTTTTTGGACAAAAACAAGGCGATTGTTATGTTATATCTGCAAATAACCTCCTTGTTCAGGTAACTGGGATAGCTTTTCAATTCTTCTAACCAAAATAAGAACAAATACCATTACTGGTTTAAATAAATGCAGTCAGCAATATGTATCTCAACATAAAAGAAATGAAACAGAAAGCTGAATATATGATCATCCAATAGATCCTGATCATTGCATTATTTGCAAGTAAACTCGTATAATCGAAATTGCAAAAGGTTTGCCGGTCTAAAAACAAACATTCCACACTAACTCATTATATTAACCATACAAAATGCAGTTCTATTTCAGGGGGGGTGGCAAAACAAAATATGGAGGGGGCAATATATAACTCATGAACACAGTAATCCTGAAAATAATTGGGTAGTAAGAAGAAATGTCTATATGCATCCCCAAGGGGATCAAGTTTTCTCATGACTTGTAGTTGTCTCCTTAATATAAAGGTAAAAAGTTTCTAGTCCAGAAAGTCGGATCCAGCCTTTCTCACAAGTAACACAGGATAGTTTTGTTTCATAAATTGTCCACAAAAAGTAGACATCGCCTAGTTTATGTAGGGTTCCCACAAAACTGAGCAAATCTTGATGATAATCACGAGGAAGACATGAAACCATAGCCAAAGTCTAGGTTTATGAAGTCAAATGCTAAGCTTGATCACCAAATTTTGTTCTTGAGCCAGAAAAGTACAAAGACAACTCCAAAAACAATAGCAACAGGGGCCCATTTCCGAATCAGAGCCTGCAGCAAATATTTCATTTGAAGTTATATATCCGCAATGCTGAAAACAACTACAAATATACAAATATTTGAGGCAGAAGTTTTAAAAGAGTGCATCACTACCTAACACTAAGCAGGGTTATATGATCCATCAACTTATCTTATCATTAATATAGAAGGCTAACAAACTTTTATGGAAGACCCATAACATTAAGAGAAATAGTAAACAGGACAAAGGACTCGAACAATGTAAACAGAAGCCAAAATAATTGTACTAGTAGTCAGCAGAATGTGACAGCTTGTTCAGTGCTATTCTCTTTGGTTCTACCCTTTTTATGGGACCAAAATGTATTGCTTTTTTTACCTTATGTTCTTAATAAGTACACAATAAATAGAATAAAATATAACTTATACTTTGTTCTGTTCTAATCTGGCTATTTAGTGCTTACTTAAGAGGTCATGCTTTTAGTTGTGGAATTATCCTTTTACAAATGCAAGGTAAACTGCTTACAATATACCCAAAATGGACTTGACCCTTCCTCGGACCTCATTTGTTGTACAACCAGATTTCCCTAAGGTAAAATAGATCCAAAATAGAACCCTTCCTTGGGCCCCAGGTTACCCTTTTATTAAAGTAGAACAACATGGAACTATTCAACTTAAGTAATAGTGATAACAAAAATCTTTGACCTGCATATAGAAACCTACTGTATTAACCGACACATTATCTGCAAGCATTGGCAGTCCATGCAAATTGCAATGGTCAAGAATTTTTAAAAGTTAAGACCATAAAATATCCAACAAATGTCTTTCAATGATAGCCCATTGGCTAATAGTTCTAAGTTCTAACTGACAATCATGCCTAAAATTAACCACAGGACACACAAACTGAAACTGGCACATAAAAAAGTATATTTCAAAGGGAATGCTAATGAAGCATATTTTGAAATAGCAGACAAAATTTGTCATGTTTCAAATCCATAAAATGATAAAACATAGAATCTTATATTCAAGCTAACAGAGAGCCCTATAACCAAAAGGTAAAGAAAGTGTCATGTTTCAAATCTGTGAATCATTGATTAGGTAAAAGGCAATAAAAATGCATAGATCATAATAGCTATAGGACACATTCCACACACTGCATGCTTCAACCTAAATTGTAAAAGCAAATAGCACAAAGTGATTTACATGAGCAAGCGTCAGTCTTCAGATGAAAATGAAGGATTTAATATCATGTGCATGCTGCTACAGAGAAACTGAAAATGACTAACCTGTCTATTTAAATCTCTAGCCTTGTCAGCATATACACGAGATTCTGACGATAGGCGATTGGACATTTGGCTGACCTCTGCATATTTGATTTTAAATCAAGTGTAGAACATAAGTTTCATACACCACAGAGAGATAAAAACAGTAAATAATAAATATACCAACATACAAACAGAAATTGAAGCCACATGAGAAGTAGAAATAAGAGGAAACCATCTATCAAGATTATGTAGGTAAAAATGTGGAACTAAGAAATTTTAGCAGAAGTTTCTGATAAAAATCTTTACACTAAACAATGTATCTGGGTTAAAAATAGGAACGGGAGATCACATGCATTTGAAAATGATGTTGTCAAGATAAAACCAACACCCTATTGGAGAACCATCTTATGTTCCTTCTATTTAACATTAGGTAGTAGGACTGTAGGACAGACTTATATTGCTGTTTTATTGCAGCCACCCTTTTCAAATTATAAGAGATTTCCAAGGGCATCATATGCCTTTAATTTAACACATTAATTATCCCTTAACTTAAAACCATAGCTGCAACTTGAGAAAAAAAAAAGTTAACATTTTTTATTAGGACAGAATCTTAAACATTGTCAACTCAACCTTATCAGTTTTCAAGCCAAGTGTTTGATGAGTCAAACTAATATAAATATGAATTAAGCCTAGTTTACTATAACCAAGTAAGCAAACAAATGTATGACGACCATTTTTACATACAGAGTACATATAAGCAACAAAAAAACATTTACAAATCCTAACCCATGCTTCATTTTTTATGAATGGATAGTAATATAGCAATCAGGAAAACACAACTACAGTGGATGCATATATAGTAGAGGCCTATGTTACACTCAAATTATTAAGCAAGCAGAAGCAAAATTACATAAACTACAATTGTTCAGAAAATACAAGGAATGACTTACGATCCAACTGTTCACCAACACCAAGAACTTCCTGCACATTTCGAGTCATAATTTGGTGGACTTCATAAAGTTCATCATTTAACTTTGCAATATTGCGCTGTGTATGGGTATCCTGGTAAAGTTTCTTTGTCTTCTGTATAAATGTGTCTATTGAACACACAAAAGAAAAAAGGTAAATTAAACACCATTGAAAAAAAATGAATATGCTAAATGGTATATGTGACAGTACAGAAACTGATATCTACCAAATTTAATGAAGGCATAAGGTCTGGCAGCAGTTTCAATTTGAGATCCATTAACACGCTCAAACTCATTCCTGAGTTCTTCAAGATATTGAAATGCTAGTTTCTTGGGGTATGCTCGATCACACATTGTCAAGTAACAGACCCGTCCTTCTATAATATAACTTGTTTGTGTCAAGGTCATCTTGGGCTACGAAACTCTTTCAAATAAAATTAATGAAAAAGAATGTAACTAATTTAAAATATAATAGACCACAAAATTTCAAGATAATGAAGACAAGATCAACTTGCTAGGGAAGCAAAGTTTTGGAGAAACAATATAGTATTCCATTTTTCATATGCATACCATAAATAAAAGCACCAGCTAAATTGTGATTCATCAGAGAAAAGAGATATCAATCAAAACAAAGAAAACATATAGTAGCTTCTTCCAATGTCAAAAACCCTAAGATTTGCAGACCTAGCAACGAAAATATACATGTCGGTAAATAAAGTAATGCCGAGTCAAGCATCTCATTCTGAGGATGGGATGCCGGGCATTTAGTGGAAGATAACAGCACCCAAAGTAACAACAAACTGTAGTCCTCACACAAAAATTATTCCCCACTCATTATAATTGCTACACTCAGACACTGGAAATGTCTTATAGTATAACAGCAGAACAATTGAGCAACTCTTTAGTTTTACACGACTACAAAAGACATAATATATGAGAAGGATACTGGAAAACATAAGGACCACTTTCAACTGACATCCTGGATGCCTCATTATGGCCTCTTGATAGATTCTTAAACAAAGATTTGGCTTGCTGTTTGTAAAATTCACTATCTGTAAGATCACGACCATCATCCAGTCCTTCAGCCAGTGGAAGACCATCAGTAACACGGGCAATCATAGTCAACTTCACCATCTTTCTCAGTTCACAATCTCCCTCTCAGTCTTAAATTTTGCAACTAAACCAAAACACACACTACAATACCGATCGAAAATACAGTCAAAATTCAAAGGTCGTCAGAGTGTTAAGACCGAAACAAAATTCAAAATGCAACACAAAACACTAATTATTTGTCTTAACTTTCCCTCATTCTACTATTAACAGATGTACTAAAAACAAAAGCAATAATTGATGAACAAACTCCTCATACACTACAACCTTACCAAACAGCATCTAAATCATGAATTTGACGATAATTCATAAATAACATCCTACTTTTAATTCATTAATCAACGGTTGATAACACTCATTTTACACTCTAAATTCAGTAGCTCACTTTAGAGGAGCCAGATCCCTAAATCACGACAAATTTATAATCATCAAGAACCAAACAATGCCAATTTCAAACAATTCATTTATTTAATTCTTTTACAGTTCACAGTCCAAAAGCTATTTTTTAGGTTTCAAAACATCAAAGAAAGTATAACTTTACCAAAATTCAATACAAGAAAATCATTATATTGAGGCGAAAAGCGCCAAAACTAAACGAAAATCCATAAAAGAACTCATGCATATCCGATGTTAAAACTTGCATCGCAAATTTCATCATTACGTCATCGATTCTTTTACAATTTACTAGATCTGACAACACAAAATCGCAACCAAACCTAATTTACGTAATTCAAATCTCGCGCAGTTAAATCATCATCATCATCATAATCATTGCTACTGCTAGATAATTAACTGAAACATTAGGTATTTTAATCTCAATTTCTATAAAATTGCGAAAGTTTGAATGAAAAATAAAGAAAATTAAGGCCGAAGTAAAGAAGATGGCGGAGAAACCTGAAGAATGAATGAATGGCGGTGAGGTGGTGGCCGGAGCTGCCGCAACAATCGACGGCGTCGATGGTCCAGCCGAGCCGAGCCGATCGATGAAACTTTCGTAAGATTTTATTTATGTTTACGTTCAAATGAAAATGAAGTGTGAGATCTTCGCCAAAAGCAAAATAAAACGAACACACTTATTTAATTATTGTGTCTTAGTACTTAAGCATAAGCGTTTAGTATATTAGTTCAAAATAGAAATTTCCACGTGGCATTTTCATGACATATCAGCATCCAATTAACTGCTGACACGTGGTGATGTAAAAAACAAAAGAAAGATATTTACATTGGCAAGAAGTAAAAAATAGAAGTGTTCATGGTTCAATTGAAAATAGAAGTGTTCAATTGATAAAAATATTGTACATTATGTGTAGCATTGGATTGCAATTCGAATTCTAATACATTCATTTATTCAGACCAAAAATTTTAACTATTAGATTAGTTGATCAAAAAAAATATTATATAAAACTGTATTTTTAATTTCATATTTAAATTATGTTTCTTTTTTTTTACGGATAAATTATGTTTTTTATTGGTAATATTAATATTAGAAGTGTTCATGGTTCAATGCAGAATGCGGAATAAAAATCAAATTAAACCAAACTATTTCCATAATTTGGAAAACTAAACCAAACTGTTAATAATGCATCTCGATCCACACTGAACTAAATGATTGAAAATATATCAAAAATTAATTCAATTTGAATTGTATAACTACTTTTTAAATCGAGGGATCCTTCTTTTAAATGAGATTCCTTTGAATTAGAGAGGTATACATTGAGATGTAGTTTTTTTTTTTTGGTACATTGGAAAATACATTAAAATATAGCTACAAAAATATATGAGATTTTTTGGCAATATGTTGGTCTTGGGTGAATGGATGTCAAATGAGGAAATTAGTACCAAGAAGGAGTTAGAGAAAGATGATCCTCTAGCTCCACTTTTTTTTCTTCTTGTGGCGGAGGGTTGAAATCGAGAGGTTTAAGCTGTTCCGAGTTGATAGAGGTGGTGTTCCAATGTCTATTTTGCAATATGCGGATGACACTTTGTGTATTGGGAAGCGACAATTGATAACCTTTGGACCTTGAAAGCGGTTCTAAGAGGGTTTGGGTTGGCTTCGGGTTTGAAGGTCAATTTTTGGAAGAGTAGTATTATTGGTGTCAATGTTTCAAATAATTTTATGGAGATGGTCACGACCTTCCTTAAGCATCTAGGGCTTCCAGTTGGGGCTAGCCCAAAACTTAGTTCGACCTGGCAACCAATGGTGGACATCATCAGGGGAGAATTAGGTCTTGGAGCAATAAATATCTAAGCTTTGGTGGTCGGATCGTTATGCAAAATGCGGTTTTGAACGCGGTGCCAATTTCTTATCTTTCTTATTTGAAGATGCCAACCAAGGTGTTTACAGGAGTAGTTAAGATACAAAGGAAGTTTTTGTGGGGTGGTCTAGCTACTCTGAGAAAATTAGTTAAGTAAAATGGGATGATGTTTGTAAACCGAAAAAGGATGGTGGGCTCGGAGTAAGGGATCTTCGTCTAACAAATATTAGCCTTTTAGCAAAATGAAGGTGGAAACTTCTTCAACCGGAGGAGAAAATGTGGAAGATCATTGTGGTGGCTAAATACGGGGTGCAAGCGTCTAATTTCTAGTCTTGGTTCCTCCTGTTGGCGTAATATTTTTCTTTTGGATAATAATCACCGATGGTTCGATTTGGCGGTGTGCTTAGAATGGGAGAAAACTGATTTTTGGAACTATGTGTGGGTGGACAATCAACCCCACCGTATGCGTTTTAGTCGTTTGTTTCTTCTGTCGGAACAAAAAGACACAAAAATTAGTGATTTAGAGAGTGTGGCGGAAGGGGGGGGGGGGGGGGGGGTGGAGATGGGAGTTTATTTGGAGAAGAAACTACTTTACCTGGAACTTATTGGTGTAATTGCAGACTTTCAACCCTCTGTTGGACAGCAGGTGGTGGCGTGAGGATATGGATTTGGGGTTTTCGGTGAAATCGGCATATGATCAATTGTTTGATCTTCATCGTCCTGTTTATGATTTTATTGGTGCACAACAGGCAGGATTTTATTGTTTGCTCTTCATCGTCTTGTTTCTGATTTTCTTGGTTCCATAAGAATTTCCATTCAGATTTGAAATACTCATATGCATTAGGGTTTAAGGTTTAAACCAAGAAAAATATGATAATCAACTGGTTAAGATAGTTGAGCTAAGAGTCAAGGAGCAATAAGGTCCAGAGTTTAAGTTTTGGTAAAGAAGAAAAACTAACATTGTACTAATATATACTAACTTGCCTATAAAAAAAATGAAAAATATTGCCATTATTAATAAGCGCGGATTATAAAAATGAGAAACGTAGCAAAAGTTTACATATCGTATATAATAAGCTCAAATAGAAGCAAATAAAATACAAATTACTTAATAAATTACTAGTTTATAAATTTAATAAATTTCTTCATATCTTGTGCATCATCATATTTCATATGTCATTCCAACTTTGAGGAGCCTTTTACGAGGGATAGCCATCAATTCATCCCTTTGTTGAAAATTCCTTCTCAAAAAATTATATGTATTGACAATAATCTTATTCAAGATCGATGATTTTGGATCTGCCACTACCTCGGTTTCCCCTAGCATGTACACTATCCCTTTCTCCAATGCCTTATCTATAAACTTTATCTCATTTTCAATTCCTTCTTCAACCATACCCGATGAATGAATTGAATCCAAAGCTAAAGCTTCTTCTTCTTTATTAGATACTTGTTCACACATTGATGTTGTTTCAAGCTCGGGCATATAATCACTTTCTTGTATAATAAATTCTTTTAGATATTGCACCAATTGAGACTCAAACTCCATAGAATCTCCGATTACATCATTGTAACCGTGCCTTATAATGCAACGAAATATTTTACATTCTCTCGGCTCCATGTATCGAAAGAGAAACCTCTCTTCCAATGCAACATTGCTAATTGGAATTGCTTTGACAGAAACAAACACAACGACCGAATGAATCGATGGTATGTTAGCAAAGAAGTGAGGGAATATTGGAGGAATTCCTTGTACAAGCTCAGAATACAAAACTCCAATTCCAGGCATGCGATTTGTGTTTAGGTCATTCACCAATTTTATGAAATACTCAGTGGGAACTTTGTTCTTGAGTTCAAACATATACCTTTCTTTTTGTGCATAAAACCATATTCCCATGACCATAGTGAAGATGACAGCAGATACTAGAGGAAGAAAACCGCCTTCTTTAAACTTTACCATTTGTGATGATAAATAAAGTAACTCAATGCAACCAAATGGTATAGAAAAGAGAGCTACTTGCCATATGCTTTTCTTCCATACAATCAACATTACAATGGAAACCAAAAATGTCGTGATAATCATATCACAAACTATTGCAACACCTGCATCAAACATCATAACACTAATTAATTGGTTTTGTTACATATTAGAAAGGAGATGTCGAAGCATAATTACGTACCATATGCATTACTGAGTTTTTCAGAGGTTCTGAAGAGAATAGTAACCACAATACATGCAAACATGAACATATAGTTGATTTCAGGAATATAAACTTGGCCTTCATGTGTCGCGGAAGTGTGCACAACCTTAACCCTTGGGAAACAACCCATACTTAAGGCTTGAGATACAATGGAAAATGCTCCTGAAACTATTGCTTGGCTTGCTATAATAGAGGCAACAACAGCAACTATAAATGTTGGCCAATACAAAGGACCTACATAAAATAAGTTAACGCATATTAAATATTTAAATGTGTGTATATTGTATACATATCAATGAATCTTTAAAAGTTACTGATCAATATATAAGCCACTAGGTTTAGACTAGTGGTGAGGGGCTTAAGTAGTATGTTAGAGATTTTGGGTTCGATTCTCAGCTTTATTGTACGTACCTGGTATGCATTCATAGAAAATATTTGACACAGTGTGAGGGAACTTTCGGAGATATGCTGCTTGTCCACTATAGGCTACCAATATTGCTGGAAGTGTAATAAAAGAGAAGCTAATTTGTATGGCTCGAACACTGAAGTGACCCAAGTCAGCAAACATGACCTCACAACCTGAGATGCATAAAAATACTCCACCAAGTGACATCCAAGCTTTTTTACCATTGCGTCCGAAGTAATCAACAATATATTTTGGATTAATAGCCCGTAATACTCCAACATCGTATTTAAACAAGTTGTAGAGACCAATCCCTCCGATTAATATAAACCATAGGGTTATAATTGGAGCGAATGAAAATCCTACTTTGTCAGTGCCAAATCTTTGCACCATAAAAAGGATGATCAATATTGCTATAGTGATACCAACAACATAATCTGAAAGTGAAAAATAAGCAATATATATTAGTTATTTAGTTATAATAGTTACTCTATAAGATAAAATAAATAAATAAATAAATTAAATACCTTGACCCAATTTAGAGCTAATTCCGCTGACTGCAGAAATAACTGCACATATACAGTTGAACAAAATATTTTTGTCAAGTCCATCCAAAGTGAAAAATGATCAATATAATTTAGTAGACAATTTAAATCGACAGAGGAAAATGAAAGTTAATACTTAACCAACCTGACATTGGTGGAGTGAAAACTCCATCACCTATAACCATAGTAGTCCCCAAAATAGTCATAAATAAAAGAAGAACACGTGCAAAATGATTGTTTTCAAGTTTTTGCTTCAGCTTTTGCTTGCTAGATTGTGTTTCTAGTTTGTAATTAGAAAGTTCCATGTCTTCTGGCTGTTGATTTGGAATCAAACTCACCTTGGCGTGCCTACATAGAAGTGAGTATAGTGCAAACGCCCCACCTAAATAAAATTGTAAAACAATATTATTAGAGCATGCACATTCATGTCATTCAATTTGATAGCTTAAATGGACTTCACCTCAATTTTTTATATTATTTATGTTTTCCAAAATTTTAAATTACTCAACTACTTTTTTAAATATCAATACCGTCTATCAAAATCTCTAAATTGAGTCTCACTAACCCCACAATATATCTCAATTTAAACTTTAACACAATAAAAAATTGATCACGACAGTGAGGCACCGTTGCTTTCTTTGACAACGTAGTAAGATAAAGACACTAAACACTTCAAATAGTGACAACATTTCCACAACTCAACAATGCCACATCACAAAAGATAACTTTTTGTCTGCCAACAAAAAATCAACAAAGAAAAAGTAAATGATGAAATCTTCACATTCACATTACATTACAAAGAGTAATTAAAAAATTAATTTTAAAGAAGACAAATAAAAATTCGCTCATTTTACATATGGATAAAATCCTATTATTACATAAAATAAATAATTCAATAATTTATGATACGTACCATTGCCATTGTCGTTAGCCCGAAGTACAATAAAGACATACTTGAGCAAAGGGAAAACCAAAATGGTGTAATATATGAGAGATAAGACCCCAAGAATGTCATCAGTGTGATCAATACCATTTGTGAAGGTGCTTGCAAGCACATAAAGTGGAGATGTTCCAATATCACCATATACAACTCCCAAACTTTGAAATGCTAATGAAAGAGTTGCCATCCAACCCAACTATTAATAATCAACATTCAAGAAACAATTTGTCAATAAAAAAATACATTGAAGGGGGAGTGGGGAGGAATGAATTCTCTCCATAGAAAAATAGTGAAATGTTGATCATTAAATTAAATTAAAATATCAAATAACAGGCGAGAGTCAAATGTTTAAAGGTAAGATTAAACATACATAAAAAAATATGAGAAAATAAATTGAAAAAATTTACTCCTATACCTCCATTAGCCATTTAGATATTGAACAAAGATCAAGGAAAGGATAACAAATAGTGAAAAAGAGAGTTTTAAACCACCAATCATTTTTCTCCTTTATTTTCGTGATTTCATCTTTTGTAACATCCTACTACATATGTTGGAGATTTTGTTGAGAAGTTGCTGCAACACATTCAAAGAAGTAGATATTGATGACGAATTCTCTTGCCGATTCAAAGCGTGTAGGAACACTAACCTTTAGGTTCAATTCGCCCCCACCAATATATGTATATTGAATGCAATTGGGATGAACAGCGAATCACCAGCAGGATACTTTGAATACCTTGAAATGTATTGCACTAACACAACAAGCTTATCTATGATAATAGTTTACAGAAAAATGATTCCCACAATTCACTCATGCATTAATGAATTGAGGGATGATTTAGAATGATGTAAATGGGAGAGAAATTGGATTAATGCTTTCCAATTTCGTGTCTGTACTTCTGTCCAAGTTTCTCTATTTATAGAGAGATTAATATCACTTGGTGAAGAGAGACATCTCTTAACATATGTACTGGTACTGGTTTTCTGAAAACGTTTATTACTGTTAACAATCAAAATTATTCAAAACCGTTGCATTGCTTCAGTGGCTGTTCCGTTTTCCTTGTAACAGAAGGGTGCGAGTTCAACTCTTGCAGTTGCACCTTTTTGCTAAAATTCAGATTCATAATTTGAATTAATTAGCAAAATAATCACGAAATAGCAAAAGCCACGCACAGCCACAATTACAATTCAATCAACATGCTAATTTTCATAACAGTAATAATATAACCAATACTACAAATGTATATTTCCAAGTATTTATATTTTGGAAATATATCTCACAATCCCCCACCATTTACAAAATATAATTAAATCCATAATTCTGGAAATATCATGTTTTCAGATAATGGTATCTTACGATTTGAACCACTACTTAGTGAGTTAAGTTTTCACTCATCCCCGAATAAATTGGTAGACAAGCTTTGAACCAATTATTCATTAGAACAAGCGTGCACAACTCACACATGAAATCTCGGTATTATCAAAAGAATTGTTAAATTTGACACATTCAGTAAGGCCTTGTGTCACGTATCCTTTTCATGAGAATTTTTGAGTCAAGCCCTTGAACTCAATGAAGCGGCCACACTTCATTCTCATATAGGTAGACTATATCATAAATGCATCCATAAATATGCATTCAAGCAAACATATGCTATATGTCTATTAAGAGAAAAATCTCATCCTTCCCATTTATTCTTATGGTTCAAGTACTTATAATCTTTGGGATGTATCAATATTTAAGTACTTCAATCGCTTTTATAGTGTACTTACGTCATTGAACTCAAGACTTGATTTTACTCAAGTGTGAGTTGCGTTTCCACTATTGGTGATTAATTATATATGGGCTTGAGACCCATCCCCAATGATGTCTTCAACACCATACCCTTTGTCAGACCTTTCGTCAAAGGATCTGCAAGATTCTTTTCAGTTCTTACGAACACAATGGAAATTACTCCATTTGAAATTAAATCCTTCACATAGCTATGTCTTAAACCAATATGTCTAGATTTTCCACTATATACTTGGCTATATGCTTTTGATAGTGTGGACTGACTATCACAATGTATGGATACTGGTGCCATTGGCTTTGGCCAAATAGGTATCTCATACAATAGATTTCTTAGCCACTCAGCCTCTTTACTACTTGCAGCCAAAGCAATAAATTCTGCAGCCATGGTGGAGTCGGCAATGCAAGTTTGTTTCTTTGAACCCCAAGAAATTGCACCTCCACCAAGATTGAAGATCCATCCACTAATGGAAGCATGATCTTCAGTATAAGTTACCCAACTAGCATCTGTATAACCTTCCAAAACTGGAGGATAACCATTATAGATCAAACTATAATTAATTGTCCCTTTCAAGTATTTCAATACTCTATTAACAGCATGCCAATGGTCTCTATTTGGATTACATGTATACCGACTTAATCTGCCAATAGCATATGCTATATCAGGTCTAGTACAAGTCATGGCATACATTAAGCATCCAATTGCCTTTGAATATTCAAGTTGTGCTACAGGACATCCTTTATGTGGTAGTAAGTTAATATTATGATCAAATGGGGTAGAAACTGATTTACAATCAAAGTGATTGAATTTTTTAAGCACTTTCTCAATATAATGAGATTGGGATAAACCAACACTCTCACCATTTCTTATGATTTTAATTCCTAAAATCACATCAGCTTCACCTAAATCTTTCATATCAAAATTTTTAGACAAGAAAAATTTAGCCTTTTCTACCTCATTTAAATCAGTACCAAAGATTAACATATCATCCACATATAAACAAATAATAACACCTTTTCCATTGTGAAATTTACTATAAATACATTTGTCAGATTCATTTATTTTATATCCATTAGCAAGCACAACTTGATCAAACTTTTGGTGCCATTGTTTGGGTGCTTGTTTTAACCCATATAAAGACTTAGTCAACTTACACACTTTATGTTCTTGTCCTTTGATAACAAACCCTTCAGGTTGTTTCATATACACCTCTTCATCCAACTCTCCATTTAAGAAAGCAGTTTTAACATCCATTTGATGGATTACTAATTTATAGATGCATGCTAGTGCCAATAATACTCTAATTGATGCAATTCTTGCAACAGGTGCATATGTATCAAAGTAATCAATACCTTCTTTTTGTGTAAATCCTTTAGCAACTAATCTAGCCTTAAATTTTTCAATGGTACCGTCAACTTTCATTTTTCTTTTAAAAATCCACTTACAACCTATGGGTTTTGACCCTGGTGGGAGATCTACTAATTTCCAAGTTTTATTGCCCATAATTGAGTCCATTTCTTCTTGGATAGCTTCTTTCCAAAATGCAGAATCTTGAGACTTTATAGCCTCTTCAAATGTTTCTGGATCACTCTCTAAATTATAGCAAATTGGTCCATAACTATTTATGGAATCATTAGTTCCTTCAACAAGGAACATAAAGAAATCTGATCCGTAATTTTTCTCTTTACGAACTCTTTTGCTTCTTCTCGGTTCTGAACATGCCAAGGTATCATTATTAGATACATTGCTTTCTAGACTTTGTACATTGGAATGAACAATATCTTTGGGCTTTTGAATTGAGTTAAATCTATTTTCTTGAAAAATTGCATCTCTTGACTCAATCACCATATTCATTGGATATGATTCATTTGATTCAATAACCATGAATCTATATGCTTTACTACTTTCAGCATAGCCAAGAAATACACATTCAATTCCTCTTTCTCCCAATTTCTTTCGTTTTGGTTCAGGAACCTTCACAATTGCTCTACATCCCCAAACTTTTAAATAGTTAAGATTGGGCTTCCTTTTATTCCAAAGTTCATATGGGGTCATCTTGTTCCTTTTATTAGGAACTCTATTTAATATATAACATGCAGTAAGCATGCCTTCCCCCCAATATCCTTTAGATAAACCAGAATAAGATAACATGGCATTTACCATTTCTTCTAAGACCCTATTTTTTCTTTCTGCTATTCCATTTTGTTGTGGAGAATATGGTGCAGTTGTTTGATGCACAATACCAGTGGACTCAAAATAATTAGGGTGATAAAACTCTCCTCCTCTATCACTTCTAAAACATTTAATGAAAGTTTCATGTTGAAGTTCTACTTGTGCTTTAAATATTTTAAATTTGTCTAAAACTTCATCTTTAGAGTGCATTAGATAAACATAACAAAATCTAGTGTAATCATCAATAAAGGTGACAAAATATTTTTTACCACCAATTGTAGGCCAGCCATGTATATCACACACATCAGAATGAATTAAATCTAGCACTTTAGAACTTCTTTCAATTCTTTTAAAAGGTTGTCTTGTGATTTTAGTTAACATACAAGTAGTACATGAATCTGGTGTTTGGTCAAAATTTGGAATTAAACTTGATTTCATCATATCTTTCAATTTTCCAAAATTAACATGTCCTAATCTCATATGCCATAAATCACAAGACTCAACAATATAAGCAGAAATCATATCATTATTATTATTATTATTAACAATATTACACTTGAACATGTTTTCACATAAATAACCCTTTCCTACAAACATACCCCCTTTGGAGAGAATAAATTTATCTCCCTCAAATACAGATTTGAAACCATACTTATTAAGTAAAGGTACAGATATCAAGTTCTTCCTAACTTCAGGGACATAAAATACATCTTTAAGAGTGAGTTTCTTTCCCGAAGTGAATTCAATCTCCACTGATCCTTTTCCTTTGACTTGGACAGTTGAAGCATTTCCCATGTACAAAATACTATCATCTTCATCAATAGTCTTGAATAGTTCTTTGTTTTTGCACACATGGCGGGTAGCACCAGAGTCTATCCACCAAGAATCAATATCTTCTATCATATTGATTTCAGAAATAACAGCAACAAGGTTGTCTTTTGTTGCACTTGAATTCTTTTCCTTGTTCTTCTTTTTCAAGAACCTACACTCACGTTTAAAGTGTCCTGGTTTTCCACAATGATAACAACTTCCTTTTTTGTTACTTGCTTTGTTGTTATTGCCATTGTGCTTTTCACGAGACTTATCAAAATCTCGATTTCTTTTCTTGGAAGTTTTACTTGAATTTCCTTCCTCCATTACATGGACCTTCTCATGAGCATTTTGAATTTTAGTATCATCTTGTTTACGATACTCTTCTTCTAAGCGAAGGTGATTTCCTAGTTGCTCAAGAGAAATGTCTTCTTTCTTATGTTTCAAAGACTTTTTAAAATCTTTCCATGAAGGAGGAAGTTTATCAATTATGGAAGAAACAATTATTGTTTCATCCATATGCATGTTATGTTGTGTGTAGTTATTAAGAATGCGTTCAAGTTCATGCATTTGTTCCATAACTGGTCTAGAATCTACCATTTTATAATTATTAAATTGAGAGACAAGAAATTTCTTACTTGTAGAACATAAGTTTCATACACCACAGAGAGATAAAAACAGTAAATAATAAATATACCAACATACAAACAGAAATTGAAGCCACATGAGAAGTAGAAATAAGAGGAAACCATCTATCAAGATTATGTAGGTAAAAATGTGGAACTAAGAAATTTTAGCAGAAGTTTCTGATAAAAATCTTTACACTAAACAATGTATCTGGGTTAAAAATAGGAACGGGAGATCACATGCATTTGAAAATGATGTTGTCAAGATAAAACCAACACCCTATTGGAGAACCATCTTATGTTCCTTCTATTTAACATTAGGTAGTAGGACTGTAGGACAGACTTATATTGCTGTTTTATTGCAGCCACCCTTTTCAAATTATAAGAGATTTCCAAGGGCATCATATGCCTTTAATTTAACACATTAATTATCCCTTAACTTAAAACCATAGCTGCAACTTGAGAAAAAAAAAAGTTAACATTTTTTATTAGGACAGAATCTTAAACATTGTCAACTCAACCTTATCAGTTTTCAAGCCAAGTGTTTGATGAGTCAAACTAATATAAATATGAATTAAGCCTAGTTTACTATAACCAAGTAAGCAAACAAATGTATGACGACCATTTTTACATACAGAGTACATATAAGCAACAAAAAAACATTTACAAATCCTAACCCATGCTTCATTTTTTATGAATGGATAGTAATATAGCAATCAGGAAAACACAACTACAGTGGATGCATATATAGTAGAGGCCTATGTTACACTCAAATTATTAAGCAAGCAGAAGCAAAATTACATAAACTACAATTGTTCAGAAAATACAAGGAATGACTTACGATCCAACTGTTCACCAACACCAAGAACTTCCTGCACATTTCGAGTCATAATTTGGTGGACTTCATAAAGTTCATCATTTAACTTTGCAATATTGCGCTGTGTATGGGTATCCTGGTAAAGTTTCTTTGTCTTCTGTATAAATGTGTCTATTGAACACACAAAAGAAAAAAGGTAAATTAAACACCATTGAAAAAAAATGAATATGCTAAATGGTATATGTGACAGTACAGAAACTGATATCTACCAAATTTAATGAAGGCATAAGGTCTGGCAGCAGTTTCAATTTGAGATCCATTAACACGCTCAAACTCATTCCTGAGTTCTTCAAGATATTGAAATGCTAGTTTCTTGGGGTATGCTCGATCACACATTGTCAAGTAACAGACCCGTCCTTCTATAATATAACTTGTTTGTGTCAAGGTCATCTTGGGCTACGAAACTCTTTCAAATAAAATTAATGAAAAAGAATGTAACTAATTTAAAATATAATAGACCACAAAATTTCAAGATAATGAAGACAAGATCAACTTGCTAGGGAAGCAAAGTTTTGGAGAAACAATATAGTATTCCATTTTTCATATGCATACCATAAATAAAAGCACCAGCTAAATTGTGATTCATCAGAGAAAAGAGATATCAATCAAAACAAAGAAAACATATAGTAGCTTCTTCCAATGTCAAAAACCCTAAGATTTGCAGACCTAGCAACGAAAATATACATGTCGGTAAATAAAGTAATGCCGAGTCAAGCATCTCATTCTGAGGATGGGATGCCGGGCATTTAGTGGAAGATAACAGCACCCAAAGTAACAACAAACTGTAGTCCTCACACAAAAATTATTCCCCACTCATTATAATTGCTACACTCAGACACTGGAAATGTCTTATAGTATAACAGCAGAACAATTGAGCAACTCTTTAGTTTTACACGACTACAAAAGACATAATATATGAGAAGGATACTGGAAAACATAAGGACCACTTTCAACTGACATCCTGGATGCCTCATTATGGCCTCTTGATAGATTCTTAAACAAAGATTTGGCTTGCTGTTTGTAAAATTCACTATCTGTAAGATCACGACCATCATCCAGTCCTTCAGCCAGTGGAAGACCATCAGTAACACGGGCAATCATAGTCAACTTCACCATCTTTCTCAGTTCACAATCTCCCTCTCAGTCTTAAATTTTGCAACTAAACCAAAACACACACTACAATACCGATCGAAAATACAGTCAAAATTCAAAGGTCGTCAGAGTGTTAAGACCGAAACAAAATTCAAAATGCAACACAAAACACTAATTATTTGTCTTAACTTTCCCTCATTCTACTATTAACAGATGTACTAAAAACAAAAGCAATAATTGATGAACAAACTCCTCATACACTACAACCTTACCAAACAGCATCTAAATCATGAATTTGACGATAATTCATAAATAACATCCTACTTTTAATTCATTAATCAACGGTTGATAACACTCATTTTACACTCTAAATTCAGTAGCTCACTTTAGAGGAGCCAGATCCCTAAATCACGACAAATTTATAATCATCAAGAACCAAACAATGCCAATTTCAAACAATTCATTTATTTAATTCTTTTACAGTTCACAGTCCAAAAGCTATTTTTTAGGTTTCAAAACATCAAAGAAAGTATAACTTTACCAAAATTCAATACAAGAAAATCATTATATTGAGGCGAAAAGCGCCAAAACTAAACGAAAATCCATAAAAGAACTCATGCATATCCGATGTTAAAACTTGCATCGCAAATTTCATCATTACGTCATCGATTCTTTTACAATTTACTAGATCTGACAACACAAAATCGCAACCAAACCTAATTTACGTAATTCAAATCTCGCGCAGTTAAATCATCATCATCATCATAATCATTGCTACTGCTAGATAATTAACTGAAACATTAGGTATTTTAATCTCAATTTCTATAAAATTGCGAAAGTTTGAATGAAAAATAAAGAAAATTAAGGCCGAAGTAAAGAAGATGGCGGAGAAACCTGAAGAATGAATGAATGGCGGTGAGGTGGTGGCCGGAGCTGCCGCAACAATCGACGGCGTCGATGGTCCAGCCGAGCCGAGCCGATCGATGAAACTTTCGTAAGATTTTATTTATGTTTACGTTCAAATGAAAATGAAGTGTGAGATCTTCGCCAAAAGCAAAATAAAACGAACACACTTATTTAATTATTGTGTCTTAGTACTTAAGCATAAGCGTTTAGTATATTAGTTCAAAATAGAAATTTCCACGTGGCATTTTCATGACATATCAGCATCCAATTAACTGCTGACACGTGGTGATGTAAAAAACAAAAGAAAGATATTTACATTGGCAAGAAGTAAAAAATAGAAGTGTTCATGGTTCAATTGAAAATAGAAGTGTTCAATTGATAAAAATATTGTACATTATGTGTAGCATTGGATTGCAATTCGAATTCTAATACATTCATTTATTCAGACCAAAAATTTTAACTATTAGATTAGTTGATCAAAAAAAATATTATATAAAACTGTATTTTTAATTTCATATTTAAATTATGTTTCTTTTTTTTTACGGATAAATTATGTTTTTTATTGGTAATATTAATATTAGAAGTGTTCATGGTTCAATGCAGAATGCGGAATAAAAATCAAATTAAACCAAACTATTTCCATAATTTGGAAAACTAAACCAAACTGTTAATAATGCATCTCGATCCACACTGAACTAAATGATTGAAAATATATCAAAAATTAATTCAATTTGAATTGTATAACTACTTTTTAAATCGAGGGATCCTTCTTTTAAATGAGATTCCTTTGAATTAGAGAGGTATACATTGAGATGTAGTTTTTTTTTTTTGGTACATTGGAAAATACATTAAAATATAGCTACAAAAATATATGAGATTTTTTGGCAATATGTTGGTCTTGGGTGAATGGATGTCAAATGAGGAAATTAGTACCAAGAAGGAGTTAGAGAAAGATGATCCTCTAGCTCCACTTTTTTTTCTTCTTGTGGCGGAGGGTTGAAATCGAGAGGTTTAAGCTGTTCCGAGTTGATAGAGGTGGTGTTCCAATGTCTATTTTGCAATATGCGGATGACACTTTGTGTATTGGGAAGCGACAATTGATAACCTTTGGACCTTGAAAGCGGTTCTAAGAGGGTTTGGGTTGGCTTCGGGTTTGAAGGTCAATTTTTGGAAGAGTAGTATTATTGGTGTCAATGTTTCAAATAATTTTATGGAGATGGTCACGACCTTCCTTAAGCATCTAGGGCTTCCAGTTGGGGCTAGCCCAAAACTTAGTTCGACCTGGCAACCAATGGTGGACATCATCAGGGGAGAATTAGGTCTTGGAGCAATAAATATCTAAGCTTTGGTGGTCGGATCGTTATGCAAAATGCGGTTTTGAACGCGGTGCCAATTTCTTATCTTTCTTATTTGAAGATGCCAACCAAGGTGTTTACAGGAGTAGTTAAGATACAAAGGAAGTTTTTGTGGGGTGGTCTAGCTACTCTGAGAAAATTAGTTAAGTAAAATGGGATGATGTTTGTAAACCGAAAAAGGATGGTGGGCTCGGAGTAAGGGATCTTCGTCTAACAAATATTAGCCTTTTAGCAAAATGAAGGTGGAAACTTCTTCAACCGGAGGAGAAAATGTGGAAGATCATTGTGGTGGCTAAATACGGGGTGCAAGCGTCTAATTTCTAGTCTTGGTTCCTCCTGTTGGCGTAATATTTTTCTTTTGGATAATAATCACCGATGGTTCGATTTGGCGGTGTGCTTAGAATGGGAGAAAACTGATTTTTGGAACTATGTGTGGGTGGACAATCAACCCCACCGTATGCGTTTTAGTCGTTTGTTTCTTCTGTCGGAACAAAAAGACACAAAAATTAGTGATTTAGAGAGTGTGGCGGAAGGGGGGGGGGGGGGGGGGTGGAGATGGGAGTTTATTTGGAGAAGAAACTACTTTACCTGGAACTTATTGGTGTAATTGCAGACTTTCAACCCTCTGTTGGACAGCAGGTGGTGGCGTGAGGATATGGATTTGGGGTTTTCGGTGAAATCGGCATATGATCAATTGTTTGATCTTCATCGTCCTGTTTATGATTTTATTGGTGCACAACAGGCAGGATTTTATTGTTTGCTCTTCATCGTCTTGTTTCTGATTTTCTTGGTTCCATAAGAATTTCCATTCAGATTTGAAATACTCATATGCATTAGGGTTTAAGGTTTAAACCAAGAAAAATATGATAATCAACTGGTTAAGATAGTTGAGCTAAGAGTCAAGGAGCAATAAGGTCCAGAGTTTAAGTTTTGGTAAAGAAGAAAAACTAACATTGTACTAATATATACTAACTTGCCTATAAAAAAAATGAAAAATATTGCCATTATTAATAAGCGCGGATTATAAAAATGAGAAACGTAGCAAAAGTTTACATATCGTATATAATAAGCTCAAATAGAAGCAAATAAAATACAAATTACTTAATAAATTACTAGTTTATAAATTTAATAAATTTCTTCATATCTTGTGCATCATCATATTTCATATGTCATTCCAACTTTGAGGAGCCTTTTACGAGGGATAGCCATCAATTCATCCCTTTGTTGAAAATTCCTTCTCAAAAAATTATATGTATTGACAATAATCTTATTCAAGATCGATGATTTTGGATCTGCCACTACCTCGGTTTCCCCTAGCATGTACACTATCCCTTTCTCCAATGCCTTATCTATAAACTTTATCTCATTTTCAATTCCTTCTTCAACCATACCCGATGAATGAATTGAATCCAAAGCTAAAGCTTCTTCTTCTTTATTAGATACTTGTTCACACATTGATGTTGTTTCAAGCTCGGGCATATAATCACTTTCTTGTATAATAAATTCTTTTAGATATTGCACCAATTGAGACTCAAACTCCATAGAATCTCCGATTACATCATTGTAACCGTGCCTTATAATGCAACGAAATATTTTACATTCTCTCGGCTCCATGTATCGAAAGAGAAACCTCTCTTCCAATGCAACATTGCTAATTGGAATTGCTTTGACAGAAACAAACACAACGACCGAATGAATCGATGGTATGTTAGCAAAGAAGTGAGGGAATATTGGAGGAATTCCTTGTACAAGCTCAGAATACAAAACTCCAATTCCAGGCATGCGATTTGTGTTTAGGTCATTCACCAATTTTATGAAATACTCAGTGGGAACTTTGTTCTTGAGTTCAAACATATACCTTTCTTTTTGTGCATAAAACCATATTCCCATGACCATAGTGAAGATGACAGCAGATACTAGAGGAAGAAAACCGCCTTCTTTAAACTTTACCATTTGTGATGATAAATAAAGTAACTCAATGCAACCAAATGGTATAGAAAAGAGAGCTACTTGCCATATGCTTTTCTTCCATACAATCAACATTACAATGGAAACCAAAAATGTCGTGATAATCATATCACAAACTATTGCAACACCTGCATCAAACATCATAACACTAATTAATTGGTTTTGTTACATATTAGAAAGGAGATGTCGAAGCATAATTACGTACCATATGCATTACTGAGTTTTTCAGAGGTTCTGAAGAGAATAGTAACCACAATACATGCAAACATGAACATATAGTTGATTTCAGGAATATAAACTTGGCCTTCATGTGTCGCGGAAGTGTGCACAACCTTAACCTGGAACTACTTTACCTGGAACTTATTGGTGTAATTGCAGACTTTCAACCCTCTGTTGGACAGCAGGTGGTGGCGTGAGGATATGGATTTGGGGTTTTCGGTGAAATCGGCATATGATCAATTGTTTGATCTTCATCGTCCTGTTTATGATTTTATTGGTGCACAACAGGCAGGATTTTATTGTTTGCTCTTCATCGTCTTGTTTCTGATTTTCTTGGTTCCATAAGAATTTCCATTCAGATTTGAAATACTCATATGCATTAGGGTTTAAGGTTTAAACCAAGAAAAATATGATAATCAACTGGTTAAGATAGTTGAGCTAAGAGTCAAGGAGCAATAAGGTCCAGAGTTTAAGTTTTGGTAAAGAAGAAAAACTAACATTGTACTAATATATACTAACTTGCCTATAAAAAAAATGAAAAATATTGCCATTATTAATAAGCGCGGATTATAAAAATGAGAAACGTAGCAAAAGTTTACATATCGTATATAATAAGCTCAAATAGAAGCAAATAAAATACAAATTACTTAATAAATTACTAGTTTATAAATTTAATAAATTTCTTCATATCTTGTGCATCATCATATTTCATATGTCATTCCAACTTTGAGGAGCCTTTTACGAGGGATAGCCATCAATTCATCCCTTTGTTGAAAATTCCTTCTCAAAAAATTATATGTATTGACAATAATCTTATTCAAGATCGATGATTTTGGATCTGCCACTACCTCGGTTTCCCCTAGCATGTACACTATCCCTTTCTCCAATGCCTTATCTATAAACTTTATCTCATTTTCAATTCCTTCTTCAACCATACCCGATGAATGAATTGAATCCAAAGCTAAAGCTTCTTCTTCTTTATTAGATACTTGTTCACACATTGATGTTGTTTCAAGCTCGGGCATATAATCACTTTCTTGTATAATAAATTCTTTTAGATATTGCACCAATTGAGACTCAAACTCCATAGAATCTCCGATTACATCATTGTAACCGTGCCTTATAATGCAACGAAATATTTTACATTCTCTCGGCTCCATGTATCGAAAGAGAAACCTCTCTTCCAATGCAACATTGCTAATTGGAATTGCTTTGACAGAAACAAACACAACGACCGAATGAATCGATGGTATGTTAGCAAAGAAGTGAGGGAATATTGGAGGAATTCCTTGTACAAGCTCAGAATACAAAACTCCAATTCCAGGCATGCGATTTGTGTTTAGGTCATTCACCAATTTTATGAAATACTCAGTGGGAACTTTGTTCTTGAGTTCAAACATATACCTTTCTTTTTGTGCATAAAACCATATTCCCATGACCATAGTGAAGATGACAGCAGATACTAGAGGAAGAAAACCGCCTTCTTTAAACTTTACCATTTGTGATGATAAATAAAGTAACTCAATGCAACCAAATGGTATAGAAAAGAGAGCTACTTGCCATATGCTTTTCTTCCATACAATCAACATTACAATGGAAACCAAAAATGTCGTGATAATCATATCACAAACTATTGCAACACCTGCATCAAACATCATAACACTAATTAATTGGTTTTGTTACATATTAGAAAGGAGATGTCGAAGCATAATTACGTACCATATGCATTACTGAGTTTTTCAGAGGTTCTGAAGAGAATAGTAACCACAATACATGCAAACATGAACATATAGTTGATTTCAGGAATATAAACTTGGCCTTCATGTGTCGCGGAAGTGTGCACAACCTTAACCCTTGGGAAACAACCCATACTTAAGGCTTGAGATACAATGGAAAATGCTCCTGAAACTATTGCTTGGCTTGCTATAATAGAGGCAACAACAGCAACTATAAATGTTGGCCAATACAAAGGACCTACATAAAATAAGTTAACGCATATTAAATATTTAAATGTGTGTATATTGTATACATATCAATGAATCTTTAAAAGTTACTGATCAATATATAAGCCACTAGGTTTAGACTAGTGGTGAGGGGCTTAAGTAGTATGTTAGAGATTTTGGGTTCGATTCTCAGCTTTATTGTACGTACCTGGTATGCATTCATAGAAAATATTTGACACAGTGTGAGGGAACTTTCGGAGATATGCTGCTTGTCCACTATAGGCTACCAATATTGCTGGAAGTGTAATAAAAGAGAAGCTAATTTGTATGGCTCGAACACTGAAGTGACCCAAGTCAGCAAACATGACCTCACAACCTGAGATGCATAAAAATACTCCACCAAGTGACATCCAAGCTTTTTTACCATTGCGTCCGAAGTAATCAACAATATATTTTGGATTAATAGCCCGTAATACTCCAACATCGTATTTAAACAAGTTGTAGAGACCAATCCCTCCGATTAATATAAACCATAGGGTTATAATTGGAGCGAATGAAAATCCTACTTTGTCAGTGCCAAATCTTTGCACCATAAAAAGGATGATCAATATTGCTATAGTGATACCAACAACATAATCTGAAAGTGAAAAATAAGCAATATATATTAGTTATTTAGTTATAATAGTTACTCTATAAGATAAAATAAATAAATAAATAAATTAAATACCTTGACCCAATTTAGAGCTAATTCCGCTGACTGCAGAAATAACTGCACATATACAGTTGAACAAAATATTTTTGTCAAGTCCATCCAAAGTGAAAAATGATCAATATAATTTAGTAGACAATTTAAATCGACAGAGGAAAATGAAAGTTAATACTTAACCAACCTGACATTGGTGGAGTGAAAACTCCATCACCTATAACCATAGTAGTCCCCAAAATAGTCATAAATAAAAGAAGAACACGTGCAAAATGATTGTTTTCAAGTTTTTGCTTCAGCTTTTGCTTGCTAGATTGTGTTTCTAGTTTGTAATTAGAAAGTTCCATGTCTTCTGGCTGTTGATTTGGAATCAAACTCACCTTGGCGTGCCTACATAGAAGTGAGTATAGTGCAAACGCCCCACCTAAATAAAATTGTAAAACAATATTATTAGAGCATGCACATTCATGTCATTCAATTTGATAGCTTAAATGGACTTCACCTCAATTTTTTATATTATTTATGTTTTCCAAAATTTTAAATTACTCAACTACTTTTTTAAATATCAATACCGTCTATCAAAATCTCTAAATTGAGTCTCACTAACCCCACAATATATCTCAATTTAAACTTTAACACAATAAAAAATTGATCACGACAGTGAGGCACCGTTGCTTTCTTTGGCAACGTAGTAAGATAAAGACACTAAACACTTCAAATAGTGACAACATTTCCACAACTCAACAATGCCACATCACAAAAGATAACTTTTTGTCTGCCAACAAAAAATCAACAAAGAAAAAGTAAATGATGAAATCTTCACATTCACATTACATTACAAAGAGTAATTAAAAAATTAATTTTAAAGAAGACAAATAAAAATTCGCTCATTTTACATATGGATAAAATCCTATTATTACATAAAATAAATAATTCAATAATTTATGATACGTACCATTGCCATTGTCGTTAGCCCGAAGTACAATAAAGACATACTTGAGCAAAGGGAAAACCAAAATGGTGTAATATATGAGAGATAAGACCCCAAGAATGTCATCAGTGTGATCAATACCATTTGTGAAGGTGCTTGCAAGCACATAAAGTGGAGATGTTCCAATATCACCATATACAACTCCCAAACTTTGAAATGCTAATGAAAGAGTTGCCATCCAACCCAACTATTAATAATCAACATTCAAGAAACAATTTGTCAATAAAAAAATACATTGAAGGGGGAGTGGGGAGGAATGAATTCTCTCCATAGAAAAATAGTGAAATGTTGATCATTAAATTAAATTAAAATATCAAATAACAGGCGAGAGTCAAATGTTTAAAGGTAAGATTAAACATACATAAAAAAATATGAGAAAATAAATTGAAAAAATTTACTCCTATACCTCCATTAGCCATTTAGATATTGAACAAAGATCAAGGAAAGGATAACAAATAGTGAAAAAGAGAGTTTTAAACCACCAATCATTTTTCTCCTTTATTTTCGTGATTTCATCTTTTGTAACATCCTACTACATATACTATAATATGGGATGGAAGGTGTCAAAAAAAAAAATGGATGGAAATAGTGTCTAAGACTTATACATAATGTCGGTCTTTTATATATATATATATATATATATATCATGACCATCAAACAATTAGACTTTTTATTTATAAGTTGATTTTTGGAATGACGAATCTATATAAAAAATATATTTTATAATGTTCTTAATTCAATGCAAAAAAATACACTCTCACAAAGTCTTAAAGAATAAATGTGGACGTCTCATGGATTAGACCATTTTTTTTTTGGTACATCAGAAAATATGGATTAAACCATTAATGGATCATCTAAAGACTTCCGACATAAAAGTTTTTTTATATTATTTACTCATAATTTTTGACAAAAGTAAGTATATATATGATCAATTATTAATACAAGATGGAAACATTTTGTCTAACAAAAGCCCCAAAATTAATTTGTGTATATGTGTATGTGACAAGAGATAAATTAATGAGGAGAAAAAAAAATCAATAGATGTAAAAGCAAATGGTAAAAAGACTGACCTTGGAGGAGTGATCGGTGATGTTGGAAACTTTTCCAGCTTCGATATTGAGTGAGTTTAAATGGCGAAGCTTAAGAAATGGTGTATCTCTCTTCTCTGTTGTCTCATTCCCCTTTGATATCTCTTCTTCCTCCATGCCTGTAGAATCTGCTTCACTAAACATTTTAACGTTTTCTTATGAATGAAAATGTTTTGGTCGGTTTGCTTCTATAGTTGCTTAGGGTTTATATATATATATATATATACTCAATTACCTTTTTTTATATTTGTACATATATACTCCTCAATTACCTTCTTTTATTTTTTTACGATATACTCAATTACCTTGACTCATTCGTTGTCATGATTATGGTAACAAAGTAATTAAGATATATGTTTGACTAGCAAATACACTCATTCGTATTAAAATATGTATTATGATTATGGTAAATAAGATATGTTTGACTATTCGTCAAAAAAAGAAAGATATGTTTGACTAGCAAATACTCATTCGTTATAAAATATATATAATTTTTTTTTAATATATATAATAAATTAATATTATATTAAAAAGAAAAATTGTGAGTTAGTTTATAAAATTATCTTTCATTAATAGTGTAGAAAAGATAAATTATAAATTTGTAAAAAAATAATTATTATGAATATAATAAGAACAACATTAAATATTTTATTAATAATAATATAAAATCACTTATATTTTTTTTTCACCACCCGTTTAATTAATCTGGTTAAGTGATCACTGGGCAATTTAGGTAGCAAGTGGTTCCAACTCATTCTCAATCGCTGTTGCAAAATCGAAACACTGGGGAAGAAGAGAGGTTTTGTGAATGCACCGACAATTGAGAAATTTTTGGTACTAAACATGATTTAGGCCCCGTTTGGCCCGACTTAATTATTTTATATATTTTTTTTTCTCCTTAAAAATAGTAAAGAAGGAAAAAATTGTGATTTTTTTTGGTATGGTGGAATAAATTGTGTTTGACTTCAATTCTCTGTATTTTTTAATTCTTTACTTTATTTTTCTAATACTTTTAAGAAGAAATATAGTTAAATTCAATTTTAAAATACTTCTCTATTTCGTTTATAAAAAAATAAAAATATAAAATTTAAGCTAGATGGATTAGTGTTTAGTACCTTGATCTCACGGAAAGTAATAAACTAGTAGTTTTTAGATAGATAAATTCTCCTTCTTATTTGTTTCACTTAACTTTACTGAAAAAAATTGAAGAGAAAAGAAAATTATTTAATTTTAAGTATTGTTTAATTGATAAAATAAAAGACTGAGTTTTTCTGCGGATTAAGACTGAAAGGGTAACATTTCCTGTGAATATTTCGAAGTAGTAAAATCTGCAGGAATGCGGGTGCCAAAATCCAAAATGTTATCTGCGAAATTTCCTGAAGTAGTAATTCTTCAGAAACGTGCGTGCCAAAATCTGTAGGTAGATCATTGGAAATACCTGCGGAATATCTTGAAACAAGACAATCTGCAGGAAATTGTTTTGAATGGCAATATCCGCAGAAATTTTTTGGTAATACCTGCGGATTTTCCTGAAACAGAGAAAATCGAAGGAAACAATTTGTAGAAAAATTCGCAGAAATTAAGAAAAATTCTAGTAGTGTCAACAAATACACTAATTTATCAGTATCCAATTAAATTATGGGTAAATAACAATTTACATATTTTCTTTACATTTTTATCTAATGTTCTAACTTCTTTTTTTGACTAAATTAATGTTTTAACTAAACTGTCAAGTGGTTCCAACCCCCTCTTGATCGTAGTTCGTAGTTGTGGGATCAAACAGTGGTCCTCCCTACTAAGTTCAGGGTCAATTCAATCACCACTGAAACAACTAACGATTGGTAGAATTCCAATTATAATTCTGAGTAAATTAGTATATATAGTCATTGGAATTGAATTTAGGAATTAAGATGTTGGTTATAATAATGTATATAATAAACTTAGCTTAATACTTCTCCAAATAAGTGTTGTTACTATGTTAATTAATTGTGAGAATTTGCATTGAGCAAGTTGACCTCTGGAAATTGGACCACTGTTGCTAATTAGAAAGAATTGAAAATAGAGTAGTGAGTTTTACACTGATGAAAGATTATAACTATATTCTTAGCTTAAATATAAGTAGTTTTAGGAATTTCCCCCAAGTCTAAGAAACTAAATAATCAAATGACAATCATATAGATCAAGTTGATTAATTTTATATATTAGATTGATCAATGTTTAGAAGAAATGTATATTTGAAACAAGTTGCTAAAAGTTTACTAAATGTATTTATGACAAGAAGAATTTTAAAAGTTAGTATGTGAAGAAAAAGCCATGTAAAGATAGATATGCAGCCGAACGCCGCTCACAAGTTTACGTTGAGTCGTTGACTACTTAAACTTATTTTACACTAACAAGTTTACATACACTGGTGAACTGAATTTTAACATGTACAAGAGCAATTTCAATATTATGAATAAATTTGGATGTGACTAGAAATTTTTTTGTGAAAAAGGCAGCTCGATAATTTGATTGAAATCCATTGTTGTTGGTTTGAACACTAACATTCTCAGGGGAAAAAACTCTGCATAAAAGTGTTGATGTTTTCAGTTTCTTGTACTATCATACTATTTCCCAGTTCATGCCAAGTGTATGTCATGTTTCTAAGTTGGTTCTATCATACTATCATACCTAGTAGAACCAAGTGTATGCCATTTTACATATGTGCACATGTTTTCAGTTTCTTAGAAACATGGCACATACTATTTTCTCAGTTGTATGTGCCATGTTGCTGCAGCTATATAGATGGCCAAGACTTGGTTCTATTTTACTCTAGCAGTTCCTTCAGCTGGATTTTCAGAATTGCTGTTGTTGATTTAATTGACATTTTTCTCACAGTACTTCAAACAACTCTCTTTTATATTATATATATATAAACGTAAAAAATGGTAAATTGCGGCAAAATTTTGGTTTACACTTTTCTTAAGCATAGTACGTAATTTGTATAAACTAGATTTAGTAAATAGCAGTAACAACTACTAGTAGAATGTTCCAACTGTAAATGGTGTCAAAATTATTATTGAAGTTGTGCAGTGTTTTATAGAAGCCAAAACTATCAGTAGAATATTCCAACTGTACATGCATTCTTGAGGCCATAGCATCTGATGTAGTTACACCCTAAAGCATTGTACACCTATCTGATAACATAGTGAGTTATGTTCTTACAAAACACCAAAGACCAAACTATTGATTGGCCTTACACCCCAAAATCAAGACAATTTAATAGTACACTGTATTCTATATTATGATGAAGTTAAATCTTCCCTCTTTGTGAGATTCCAGCACTAGTCCACTTGCAACATTATCAATAAACTTGATGAAACGCACTTTTCCATTTGCAGTAGAGTTGGTTCCAATTATCTGCATAATCATCCACTTCTGCAAACACATGAAGCACTTTTTCATTTGAAGCAACACATAAACCATACTCACTTCATGAAAACAATTATCAAGTCAGTCTCCATCATCAATCAGACACAACTCTTACACATCATGAATCCAAATCACTGCACACATACTGCCAGTATCAGTACACGCCTACTCGCCATTATGCCCAATACACCAGACACCACTCACTATATCCATTAACCACCTGCTCCACACATGCCAACAAACATGCATAAAACACTTTGCCAAATCATCAAAACCTGCATTTACCAGCTGAATTCCGCATAAACCCATCATCAGACATGATAATGAGAGTCATCCAAGTCAGCCCCAACAATTATAACGACGCCCCGCTATTTTACTCAGAACAAATCAATTATGTCGCAGTAACCTTGTAATGCATTCTACCAACAAAGATTGTGCAGTAGCAGTAACACCCATCGCACCAGTCAAAAAAGCATCGTTTTTTTTTCTCTCCAAAAAATACACCCAATTCAATCTTTTCAATATCATTGTACTGCTGAATCAAAATAACAAAGATTCATCAGGGCCCTCTCTATGAAGCAAACAAAACCTGTAGCATCCAAATTCCATCTCAACAAATAACAACGTTACAGCCCCAAAAGCACCAAAGCTACTTTACTAGAATTGATCTTTGGTTTACCATACTACAAGTACTGCAGGGAATTGGGTTGGGAACACAGTCTGTCCAGATTCGAGAATAACAATAGACCAATAGCAACAGGAAGAGTTTCAAGGTTGAGTGTTGTCCCTGAGCATTGAAAGCCAAAGTCTTATATGCAGATCCATAACAAGCACAGAACCACTAAAATTGATGCAGTAACTCCAACAGCTAGCTATAACAAACATGGTAAGAATGGTTATAATATGCTGATGCTCAATACTATTGCAGTTTTGATTAATTTATAAATACAAATTTAGTAAGTTAAAGAAACACTATTGCAGTATCACTTATCAACAGACAAGAACACACCTGGCCATCACAACACTCTCTCTATCACCAGCAATTACATGCCAATGATTTTATTCCCTGCAACAATACCACAATACAAATTAACATACGCCAATAGAGAAAATGTAAATCAGCAGAAACAAAAAAAGTTTGACTACAAACCTTGGGAAGCCTCCTACAGTTCATGTGTCATTCCAACTTTGAGCAGCCTCTTAGGAGGGATTGGTATATATTGATTCTTGTGCTCAAAGTTTCTCCTCAATAAGTTGTATCCGGCTATCATGAGCTTTCTTAGGATTGAAGAATTTGGCCCAGCTGTTATTTCCGTTTCACCAAATATAAACACCACACCGTTCTCCCACGCTGTCTCTACAAATTCTATTTCACATTCAACTCCATCTGATTCAACCATACCCAATGATTGAATGGAATCTGAAGAGACACATGTGCGGCTGTGTTTGATAAACTCCTTGAGGTAAAGAATCAGCTGAGACTCAAAATCTGTCAATTCTTCAATAATATCACTAAAACCATGCCTTAGAATACAGTGGAAAATTTTGTATTCGTTTCCCTCCACTTGCTGAAACACGTACCGATCCTCCAATGGAACGCTGCTAACCGGTGTTGCCTTAATGGAAAGTAAGACAACAACAGAATGAAGGGAAGGTTTTTGTGCAATAAGGTGAGGGAATGCCGGAGGAATTCCTAGTGTAAGCTCGGAATACAGAACTCCCACTCCAGGCATGCGATTAGTGTTAAGCTCTCTCACCAACATTCTTAAATTTTCTGTGGGAATTTGGTTCTTCAGTTCAAATTCATAACTCTCCTTTTCAGCCCAGAACCAAACTCCCATTACTATACTAAAGATGATTGCAGATACTAATGGAAGATAGCCACCCTCCTTAAACTTTACCATCAGTGAAGATAAATAAACAATCTCAATGCAACTGAATGGTAAAGCAAAGAGAACTACCTTCCATAAGCTCGTCTTCCAGACAATCACCATTATCACAGAAACTAAGAATGTTGTGATAACCATATCACAAACTATTGCGACCCCTGCATCAAACATAACACTTGGTTCTTAGAATAATTATATATATAAAGTGCTCAAACTGATATTTGATATATATAAATTTAGTTGTGTGTGCAAAAGAGAAAATTACCGTAAGCATTACTAAGCTTTTCTGAGGTCTTGAAAGAATCAGTAACTGCAATACATGCCAATAGGAACATGTAATTGATTACTGGAATGTATACCTGGCCCTCGTGTGTTGTGGAGGTATGCTTAACCTTAAGCCTCGGGAAACAACCCATACTTAAGGCTTGCGATACCACTGAGAATGAAGCAGAAATAATTGCTTGACTTGCAATAATCAAAGCACTAACGGCTAACATAAATGTCGGCCAATAGAAGGGACCTATATGGAAAAAAAGAAATAATTAACCTGTAAGGCAAGACTCCACTTTTGATTAGAATCTTTCTATAAATTGACTATTTTTTTTCTGTTATCTATGTTAAATTAAGTGTTGTTGCTGTATAGCCTTGTTGCTTTTTATCATTGGGTAGTCTGATTTTGTTTTTTTAAAAATGAGCCAAAATTTATTAATAAAAGTTTTCCAAGCACAAGCACAAAGAGGCCCTTAACAAAGCAACTGTAAAACTAGACCAAACTGTTGAAGAGGCATAGCAGAACAAGACCAAAACATGCATACAAAAAATCAAGTAACACTCCAAAGAAAATAACAGGAATCAAGGCACAGACATAGAAATCACTGATCTTTAAAAATTAATCAACTTACCAGGTATACATGCATAGAAAACATTTGACACTTCACCAGGGTGCTTTCGCAGATAAGCTGCTTGTCCACTGTATGCAGCCATTATTGCTGGAAGTGTAATGAATGTAAAGCTAATCTGCAACACACAACATACAATATATCAATAGCACAATTATGTAGTTATAGCAAAAAATTAATTTTATAAAAAAGGTTTGATATAGAATTATAATAAACAAAAGATCAATATCAGTATAGACACTACAAACCCTACTAAATTGATACTACAATAAGAAAAATTTATATTAATAACATTGTGTGCTTACTTGAATTGCTTTAACACTAAAGTGGCCCAAATCAGCAAACATAGCTTCACATCCTACATTATAGATAAATACATTAGAATAAATTAAAAAATGATACTACATTTATTTCATATACTGTCTAAATAATTACAATTTTGATTACACAATCATATCAAATCATATCAAATGTTTGCAATAACCTACTATAAAATTTATTTTTATAATAGAACATTCACACACTCATATCAAATATTTACACGTAAATTACTTACCGGATATACATAAAAACACTCCACCTAACGAAATCCATCCTTTCTTGCCATTCCGTTGGCAGTAATCCGCAATGTATTTGGGATTGAAGGCGCGCAACACTCCAACGTCATAATGAAATAGATTGTATAAACCGATTGCTCCAATTAATATGAACCATATGGTTATAATTGGAGCAAATGCAAATCCCACCTTCACAGTACCAAACTTCTGTGAAAAGAAGAGAATAGTCAATATCGCTATTGCTATACCCTCGACAGCACCTGAAAAATAAACAACATCAATATTATCAACATATTGTAATAGTTACATTACATCACATAATAATAAATAAAAAGTTGAAGGCTTGTTAAATTACCTTGGCCCAGTGTAGAACTAATTCCACTCACTGCTGAAATAACTGCACATATACAAATGACCAAAATAGTTTAGTCAAAGTCAAGAGTCCAAAAACAACAGGCCAAGGCATATAGAAAACTCTAAAGCACAAACAAGAGTACAAAGGTGCTGAGTTATCACAACTTTGCATGCCACATGCATAAATATATTTTTACCACATCACTTATAATCTGAGTTATCACAACTCACAGCCAACCTAGCTACATCTATTTATAATTCTAATAATCCACTATTAAGCCTTCATCGTAGCACATAGGGAATGGCTTCATCAGTTACACAAATATTATAGCTCATAATTGTGCATGAATAGCCTCTGCTTATAGTAAATCTTATACTTGTATGCTGTTGTTTTATGTGTATTAGTTAGTTTTATTTAATTCTTTCATTAGTTACTCCCATAATCTGTACCAATGTTTTCCCATTCCAAAATATTCAACAATATTACATATTTTGACCCTTAACGTTCCTTACCTTTCACATAACTTGCACCTAAATATAATTAAGATGCTGGATGAGGGGGCAAGGCATGACAATCAATATCTTTTGGAGTTGGTCTCTCAAAGTTCAAAACTTTGGAAAAGTTCAGGTTATGTTGCTATTTTAGTGATAATTGAGTCATTTTTTTTTATTTTACTCTTTGTTTTGTAAACAAATTTCATACTCAAAACAATTAGGTTGACCTCAACCCACTCTTACCCCAGAGATTTATTGTTATGTTTAGGGGTTGAGTTTATTGAAAAACAATAGGGTGTCCAAAGTTCCAATCCGGCCCCTACATATAAAATCCCTATTTTACATATCTTTAGTTTCTTTTAAGTTCTTTCATGTACAAATTGAGAGTTAGTTTTTTTGAATTCAGCAAAATTTTATTAAAAAGAGTGTTCATGCACAAGGAGTGCAAAGGATAACACTAGCAAAAACTAACATAGTGGTCATAATGAAAGTACTTAGCAGAAGAAAAACTAAAACACTATTAAAGCTACTAAGCTATAGCTAAAGCCCAAATAACCAGAGCCAAAAAACCAGAGGCTAACAAGGAGAGGATCAAAAAGCAAAGAAGCAAAAGCCAACACCACAGAAAGACAATAATAGGCAACCAAGCCAACTCCTGAAAAACCAGAACAAAGACTGCCTCTTCATCGCCGCATACAAAGCATCGGGTTGAATCTGCACTCATAGGCACGGGCTAGATTTTGATATGTCAATCCACCATCTCCAAGCGATACTTTTGACTTCTTCAATCAATTCTTCCACATCCCCTCTACCGTTTTAAAAAATGATCCGATTTAGATGTCGCCACAAAGACCAAATGACTGCATTCCAAATCATAATCAAACCATATTTCACCTTTTTTTCGTTCCCATTGTTCCAGCCAGAAAATTTAGCAAGGACACCAAACTGTGCGGCAACATCCAATCAATTTCAAGCCAGTTCAGAATCGCATTCCATAAGTGAATGGCGAAATTGCAATATAAAAATAAGTGGACCGAAGTCTCTGCATAGTTCCCACATAGCACACAAATCTGGTCTCGTTCCGCTTGAATAATTCACCTCTGATATAAATTAACTCTATTCAGAATTCTGTCGTGCAAAACCAACCACGAAAAAGCTGTCACCTTTGAAGGTGCAGGACACTTCCAATTCAATTTAAAAGCTGAAGCCTCCTCCCTTGAAATCATTCCTACTTGCAGAGACATATTTGAAACCAAAGCATATGTTGATTTAACTGAAAATGATCCGCCGTTTTCTGGTCTCCAGCCCCATTTATCGTCCTCGTCTGACAGTGACACCGATCGAATTACTGTTGTTTAGTTGACTATTCTCCCACTCAAACAAATGTCTGTTCCACTGCAAATCCCAAGTCTCCCCCACTTAGTTGTTTTTGAGTTTTGACACTAGCGACTGAAACTTCTTTTTCTTCTTACCGATGCCACAATCCGACAACACTAGCAACTAGCAAGGCTTGAATTAAATTAGGAGGTAAAACCAGGACATGATCAATCCACCTACAAATACCATACCAGATTTTTGCGCTAATACGGCAATGCAGGAACAGGTGAGTCGCGGTTTCATCTTTCTCACAGCAGAAAGGACAGACGAAGACACTACTTTGCTGCATCCCTCTCAAAACTAAGTTTTCTCTAGTTGGAATACGATCAAGCAGCAGCTGCCATGAGAAAGCTGTCACTTTGGAAGGCGCCGCACTTTTCCATATATTCTGAAATATAATTTGCTGTGACATATCCAGACCAGGTGCAGGTCGGTAAAGTGAAACGAGACAATAATAAGCAGATTTTGCCGTAAAACCCAGCTCCTCATCTGCTTTCCAACACCAGCTATCCTGCTGGTCTGCAGGCTTAAAACCATTAATAGCATGCAAAAGATCCTGATAAATGAGTTTTTCCCACTCAAAGAAAGGCCTATGCCAAGACATAGTCCATCTCCAGCCACCACCCTCCACTACACCCATCGTGCTAATCTTGCCGAGTTTCTGATCCGACAAACTATAAAGTCTTGGGAATCAAACACTAAGGGATTGCTCATCCACCCACACATCGTTCCAAAAACCGGTCATATTTCCATTTCCCACTTTAATAAAATCCTCCGAATCAAACCAACGCTAATTATTATCCAATAAATAAATATTACGCCACCAAGTTGAGCCAACTCGCGAGACGTGATATCCAGGCCTAAGCAACTAACACCCACCACCTTCTGTCCATACTTAGCCATCACAATACTCTTCCACAATTCCTCCTCCGGATGGAGTAGTTTCCACCTCCATTTTGCTAGAAGGCTAAGGTTAGTAAGATGAAGATCATGCACACCTAGACCTCCATCTTTTTTTGGTTTACACACATCATCCCATTTCACCCAACTAATTTTTCTCCTATTTGACAAACCACCCCTGAGGAACTTCCTTTGTATCTTCTTAACTTCCTTCCAAATCTTTCTACTATAATTGATTATTGATTCATATTATTTATGCAACGTGATAGATAGAGACGTAAGCTAAAATAATTTATGTGAATAATTCATATTTACATTAATTGGCTCCTATTCTAACTATTGTAATTATTGTAAATTAGCCTCCATATCATTACAGTAAAAAACTCTTCAACAATCATCACAAGCCTTTCAACTTTCTGGTAAATTTTTAGAGGATTTTAGTTTTAGGTCCCAACAAATATACATCCTTCTATAAGAAAACATGTTCCAGAGGTACAAATGAGAATTATATCCATATAAAACACCAATTACTTATCCAATCATTTGGTCAAAACTCAATTCAATAAAACATGCTATTTGAAGTCTCACAAACAATGAGACGTACTATACAAGAAAAATAGAAGGAAACAAACAAGAAACATTTCTTCATATGTCATTCAGTATTCACATTTCTTTATCCAAATAAAAACAAATACTCCTACAAATTTATAAATTTAAATAAGATTATCATAATATTTATTTTTCTTATATATTTAAAATATTAAATAACTGATATACCAAACCATCTACTATACCATGTTCAAATTTAACAAAAAACAATTACTACAACCGCGCAACACGCATGTCTCAATCTAGTTATTATTATTATGTAAACCTTATAATCAGTGAGTTTTAATTAGAGAGAGTGAGGCATAATCATCAATTTAATTAAATATATAGCAGTAATATAGTATATGACAAATGGAACATAAGAATTTACCAGACATTGGTGGAGTGAAAATTCCATCACCTATGACCATTGAAGTTCCCAATATGGTCAAGATGAGTAGAAACCACTGAGCAACCTTTTGCTTCACAGATGACTCCATATGCTCAGATGGTTGGTTTCTTGGTTTAGGCATTAAACTCATATTGGAATGTTTACACAATAATGAGTATAATGCAAAAGCCCCACCTAAATAAATATACAAAATAATAATTAATATCATTTTTATACAAAATAATAAAATAATTAAGAAAAGAAAAAACTTACCATTGCCATTGTCATTGGCCTTGAGAACAATACATACATACTTGATTAATGGAATAATCAAAATAGTGTAGTATATCATGGATAACACACCAAGTATGTCATCTATGTGGTCAATCCCATCGGGGAATGTGCTTGCAAGCACATATAAGGGAGATGTACCGATATCTCCATACACAACTCCTAAGCTTTGAAATGCTAAGGAGAGTGTAGTCATCCATCTCACCTATTAACATTTAAGAAATATTTGTAAGTTACAAATTTAAAAACAAACAATAATTTACTTTTTTAAATTAATAAATACAACACATAAGTATGATATTTTATTTTATGTACTATTAACAATGTTTTTTTTATAAAGCGAAGAACATTAGGCATCCGGGAAACCCCATCCTATACCTAAATCTCAATTTATGCACTAATAACAATGTAATGTTAAACTATTTTTTTATTATAATTACAATCTACAATATGTAAGAAACCTCAAGAATATTATATTTTTTAACAAATTTAATAACTAAATTTCAGTTTAAACTAAATTTGAAAAATATAATTACTGTTGTAATAATGGACATTTTTATGCTAAACATTTTCAAATATTATACAATATTAGTGAAAGGAATATGATTTGTAGAATCAATTATCATATATGATTTTGTCATTTAATTTCATATATTGAACTAATTTTTAACTATTTTATCTCTTGGTTTTGGAAACTCTATAGAAGAGATAATTAAATGAATGAAAAATGTAATGGAAAAAGTATACAAGATACTCAACCCACTTAAGAAGGAACAGTACAACTAAGACTAACCCCAAAATTCAAAATTTCACCCACATGAAAAAATAACTTAAACACTTACTATCAAACTATACAATCAAATGAAAACACATTTCATTCATACAATAAGCAAGATGAATACCATTTCCACACAACTATCGAGCACCTATTGTTATTTGTTTCTAAAATGTGCATTGATGAACCTATATACACACACAGCCCCAATACCCTAATGATATCTATTTGCATAACTTAATACTTCCATAAAAATTATGGTATGATATTTTGAAACAAATTTCATCATTATGGTGTGTGTGTGTGTAATTTATATTGTTTTATTTTATTTTACTCTATCTATACATTTTTTTTTTTGATAGGCTACTCTATCTATACATACACATATCCATTTTAATCCATAAAAATTACAAATTACTCCCATACTTTTAGCAAGTAATTGACTTTAATGTTGATGATATATATACATATATTGGTGTAATTTTACACAATAAATCAAGAACTTTTAATAAATATTTTTTTTTCATAAACATTAATGTAAAATGCACGGATAAATTATGCTAATCATTATAGAGAAATATTATATATAACATGTGCATGAAAAAGGGAAATTATTAATTAGAGGTAAAAGGTGAAAAAAAAAATTCAAATAAACCTTAGAGGAGTGGTGAGTACTGGTGTTGGAAACTCTTTGAGCTTCCATAACATGTTCTCTCTTCATTGTTGTCTCACTCACCACTATGATCTCTCCTTCTTCCCCTCTGATCTCTCCTTCTTCTATTATCACTCCTTCCTCCATTCTTACAGCAGAATCTGTTTCAATGGACAATTGAGAATTAAATCAACACACAATTGATCTCTTGTAATAAGAAAGATAAAAAAACAAAACTAAAACTAATGTGTGCATGTGACTCTAATGAGAACACTTTGTTATTATCAGTAATGAGAACAATTAATTACATTCACTAGATTACATTTAATTCAAATTAATGGTTAGATCATGTTTTGTTAAGCTTCATTGCTGCCTATAAAATAAGTAGTTTTTCTTTGCAATTGTAAAATAAAGACATAAAAGTCACTCATGTTGATTAAAAAAAAATTCACTCATCATGCACACTATTCAAAACTTCAAATAATATATCTCTCAAGGGGAATACTAATTCAAACAAGGATGACGTCACGATTGATTAGCAATTTACAGAATAGTTTTTTTTTTGGTATTGAAGCATGAACCAAGATCAATTATTTCTTTTATTCATTTTCTTTAATCAGCTATTTTGATTTAACAAAAGCAAAAACTAGATGAGATACAGGCTGCAATGAAATTGTTTTATGCATTTTTTTCTTCTTTTTATACAGGCAGTGGGCGCATTAGATGAGATACATAGTTATTTACTTAAATTTTTTTATTTTTTATTTTTGATAAAAGTTATTTACTTAAATGTATATTTATTATCGGCACTTTAAAATTTAAATGCTTGATGACCAAATTATTTTGAAAAAGATTTTTATTTTATGTAAAATTGTGTTATCCAAGAGATACTAGATCTCTTATAATTTTAAACAAATTATTTATTTATATGCTTTTTAAACATTCACTAGATCTCTTAATTATAACAAAAAAATAATTTTATTTTGTTTATTTTTTAATTTTAAAACTGCTAGATTTGGTAAAAGAAGAACAAACAAATTAACCTTCGAAAAAATAAACTGGATTTATATTTAAACATAAGCAATAGCCTAAGCTAAAAAAAATTGTATTATCAAAAAATAAATTAAAAAAATTGTAAAATTAAATGCTAATGACTCTAATCAAGCATGCAAGAACTTAATAGAAATATATATTGAGTAAATTAAATTAAAAAAAAAAAAGAAAGGAATATTAAGATGAAGAGAGAGAAAGAGAAATGACCATGTTGTTGAGGAAGAATGTGAGGAGGGGTGCTGCTAGGGGATGCTAGGAAGAGATCTCTCAACGCAACTCGTTTCATTTCTCCTTCTCCTTCCATTGTTTCTCTCTGCATTGTTGGTGTACACAAATTGATTATTACAAAAAGAACACTAGTAGAACACAATCACAGAGGTCCAAAACCAGAAGGCAAAATCAGGTGAAGACAAATACACCAGATTAGCCAAAATGGAAAAAAGAAAACCGCTCAACAAGTACCAAAAGCTAAAGGCAGTCGAGAGGTGTGAACACTTTCCATTTTTATCACTCACATTATATTATACATACAAAGTTCTTCACATTTTAATTTTGTTTCTTTAATTTACTAATTTAAGCAAGTCCAAGATGTCATTATTTTTATACATTGTAATGAAAATGGAGTTCATATATATTCATTTCTTTATCATGCATTTAATGTATACTTTATAGCTCTTACATACTCCAAAAAAAGATGGATACCAAAAAACATACCAGTACCACCATAATATACTGAGAGATAAGAACAAACCTGTGTTTTTAATTTGGCACACCTTGAGCTTAGTGAGTGAGTATTGATTAGGTCAAGTGAAAGTGGAAGAGTTGCAATTTTATTTTTTTTGAAACAGCAATAATATTATTAAAAAGAATGAGTAATTAAAAAGAATGAGTCAAGTACAAGGCGTACTCCACCCACATATCGGATGGGAACAGAAAGAAATCAAACCAAAACCCAAACAAAGTCCCATAAACTAACAAGGAGATTGGCACATCCCACCAAAAAAGAACTATCTCAAAATGCAATCTAAAGGATTAGAACACCATTCATAATGTAAACAAGGAGTCCTACCCTTAAGAGTCAAGAACCACTTCCAAGACACATATTTGATTCCATCAAGAACACTATCCAAATCTAGAGCTTTCATCCGGAAAATGGCCTCATTCCGAGCTTTCCAAATCATCCACATGACCGCATGCCAAATCATAACAATTCCTTTCCAACCAATTTTTCCTTTTCTACTAGGCACAAGGAACGACTCAAACAACGACGAAATATCCTCCGGTAACACCGTATCCACCCTAAACCACCTATGCACACCACACCACACCTCCCAAGCAAAAGGACATTTGACAAAAATATGATTTTCCGTCTCCGGAACACCCACACAACAAACGCAAGACTCACCCACACCTCTTTGGACCACCCCACGGCGCGCTAAATTAACTTTAGTCGGAAGTCTACCAAGAAGGGTTTGCCAAGAGAAAACAATGACTTTTGATGGCGCCAAACTTTTCCACACAAGAGCCACCAAACTCGGAGGAGCCAACAACACCGAAGACGAGCTAGAGAAGATAGAATATAAGAATAAGTACACGGAACTCACCAAAAAACTCCCATCCAAGGCAAAAGACCACGTATCATCCACTTTTGAGATTGAGTTCCTGTTGATTAATTCCAACAATCTCTCTAAAGTACTTAGCTCCCAACAAAGAACGTCCTCCTCCAACGTAAATTCCACACCCATCTCTCCTCCACCCACTCCCCCATCTCTTGAATGACACACATTGGTTGAAGAGAGCACGTGAATAGCCTAGGGAAGGTCTCGCGCAACGGAGCATCTCCAATCCAATGATCCGACCAAAAACTCGTTCGGCCACCATTCCCCACTTTCTTGACAAAAATCTTTGGAATCCAATCACCCACGACATCTTTTTCCACTCCCAACCCAACAAGATCCTTCCACCATAAAGAACAAAAAGTAGCTCTCCCAAGCGACAATTGTAAACAATCTACCTCCCCGTACTTTGCCTTCAAAACCGATTGCCAAAGCATTCCCTTTTCAACCATAAGCCGCCACCTCCATTTAACTAACAAAGCCAAGTTAAACCATTTGAGATCCTTCACTCCGAGCCCCCCCTCCGTCTTTGGACGACAAACATCCTTCCAACAAACCCACGGAATTTTGGTTTTCTCACCAAAAGAGGCGCCCCACAAGAAATTTCGTTGGATACGAATAATAACTTTCTTCACCCTCAAAGGCATTTTAAGGTAGGAAAGATAAAACACCGGTAAGGATGTTAACACCGAATTAATAAGGACCACCCGCCCCCCAAGGCTAACAAATCGGTTTTTCCAAGATAAAAGTCTTTTTTCAATCAACTTTATCACCGGTTCCCAAGTTGCAAACTTTCGCGGACTTGCCCCCACCGGGAGCCCCAAGTAGACAAACGGCAAAGTACCAATTTTACAATGAAGAAAATTCGCGGCATTTTCCAAGAAGTCACTTCCCACATTCACACCATACAATCTACTTTTGGAGAAGTTCACTCTAAGCCCCGAAATTAACTCAAACCACCGTAAGATTGCCTTCATAGCCCAAAGATTTTCCGCACACGCCTCCCCAATGAAGAGGGTATCATCCGCATATTGAAGATGAGAAACCATAACCTCCGAATTAACTTTGAAGCCTTTGAAAAAGTTCAAGGAAACCGCCTTTTGAGTTAGAACACTAAGCCCTTCCGCCACAAGAAGAAAAAGGAACGGAGCGAGCGGGTCGCCTTGCTTAAGCCCTCTCTTGATATTAATTTCCTTCGTTGGGCTACCATTCACCAAGACCGACAACCTCCCATTACACACACATGCTTTCATCCACGCCCTCCATTTATCACCGCACCCCACTCTTAATAGCATATAATCAAGGAAGCTCCAACTAACCGAGTCATAAGCTTTCTCGAAATCGACTTTAAAAATAACACAATCCTTTTTCGCCCTTTTCGCATAATCAACCACTTCATTTACTATCATCACCCCGTCGACCAAATGCCTACCTTTAAGAAAAGCCGATTGACTTTGAGATATTAGAGAGTTCATCACTTTCCCTAGCCTATTAGCTAGCACTTTAGCCAATAGCTTATATAGACTTCCAAGAAGAGAAATAGGACGAAAATCCCCCATCTTATGCGGATTCAACACTTTGGGAATCAAAGTGACAAAATAGGACGAGAAGGCCGTAGGAAGTCTAGCCGACAAAAAAAATTCTCCAAAAAGACCCAAGATATCGGTCTTAAGTAGTCCCCAAAAGGATTTAAAAAAAGCAAAGTTAAATCCATCCGGCCCCGGGCTTTTATTTCCGTCCGCCAACCTAATAACCTCATACACCTCCTCTTCCGAAAAGGCTTTTTGAAGGTCTCCCATCTCCTCAAGAGTCAAATGATTAAACGCTAATCCATCTAACTTTGGTCTTTCCCACACCACCTCATCAAAATGCCCTTTAAAAAATTCCACCACCTCCTCCCTAATATCCTCCGGTTTAGTCAACCACTCCCTCCCCCTTTTAAGGCCAACAAGAGCATTTGATCTTTTGCGACTCCTAACACAAGCATGGAAAAAGCCGGTGTTAGCATCCCCTTCACGAAGCCACCGCACCCTTGATTTTTGGAACTCTAAACTATCTTTACTTTTCAACAAAAGCCAAAGATAATTAAACTTCACTTTTCTAGCCTCTACTTCTTCCTCCGACCACCCTATCGTCTCCCCCTTCAACTCCAACGCCTCAATCTCCTCCTAAAGAGCACCAATTTTATGATCAACACGCCCATAGACTTCCTTGTACCAAGACCTAAGCACACCTTTAAGATTCTTAAGCTTCTCCTTCAAAACAAAACCCTTCCGCGCCTCCATCACATTTGATCGCCACTCATCCTCCACCACCTTCCGTAGGCCCCTATTTTCTAACCAAAAATTATTAAATCTAAACGGTTTTGGTCCCCAATCATACCCTAAATATTTTAGGATAATAGGACAATGATCGGACACATCCCGTTTAAGACCCCAAAGAGAGACCGACCCCCACTCTTCAAACCAATTAGCCGAAACCATCATTCTATCTAATCTACTCATACACCGCCCATTCGGTTGAACCCAAGTGAACTTTCTTACCATCAAATTAAGGTCCACCAATCCTAGGTTATTCATGAAAATATTAAATATCTGGCTCTCCTCCGCCCAATCCTCGCCCCCTCTACCACCCCTCCTTTCCTCCCGACTCCAAACCGAATTAAAGTCACCCGCAATGCACAAGAGAGACGTCTCATACACCCTTGACATCACCAACAGATCAATCCAAAGAGCCTTTTTATGACGAATTATACAAGGGGCATAAACATTAATAACCACACACACTAAATTTTTTACTCCCCACCTCAACACAACGCCTAAGTAGCCTTGCCCTTGGAAGGAAGACACCAACGAACCTTTTGTTCTATCCCACATAGTGATCAAACCGCCACTCCTTCCCACCGCCGGAACACTACACCAACCGACATTATCACCTCCCCATAACAATGCACACGTCCTATCATCCACCACCTCTAGTTTAGATTCTTGAATTACCATCACTTCTACCTTCTCCCGAACAATCAACTCTCGAACTTTTCTTTATTTAATTCTCCCCCCCAAACCCCTCACATTCCAAGAAGCGACTAACATTAAGACACCTCTTCCTCCTCCCAATCTTCCACTATATCATCGTCTTTTGCTTCCATCTCGATTAGTTTTTCCACCATTGATATACGTTCCGCATTTGTGGACACACCTAAGTTAATTCCAATATTGAAAAGTCGTTCCGCTTCTTTTCGATATTGCCTATATTTCTCCTCATTTTCCCCATTTGATTCACCTTCCACAAGGGCCACCTCTAGGGAAGCCACTACCACCGTCGTCCTCTTTTCACCTTTCTCATGTTGGTCAAAATTAGGAGAGATTACAGTGCTTGACTCTATGCTCTGTGCTGCCAAATTCTCTGCCCGTGCTAACTTCTTTGTCCCTTTTTTTGTGTGATGTCCTTTTCTAGTGTTTTGGATAATTGCTGCAAAACGTTCTGCTTTTGGCAAAGCTCCAAACCCTCCAGCTACATTACCGTTCCCCCCCCCTCCACACCTTCTTTTCCTTTCAATTTTTTCAGCCTCTTCTGTTTTCTACCTGCCCCTCCCTTAACCGCAACTGATTTAATTCTAACATTTTCTTCACAGGCCAACTGGGCTATCTCTTGGCTGTTTAAAATGTTAACAGGGGCATTTTCAGATTCTTCATTTGACATAGACCCAACCAGCCCAACATGTTTACCTGATCCACTTCCCTTTATTAATCTTCTATTTCTCATATTTGTTTTAGGTGTTAATAATACTTCAGCCTTGTTAGCCAAAATATTATTAGATTGTGTATCCAGCCCATCCTCTAGGCCCAAACACACATCCTCTTTACTAGGCCCACCTTGCAACAACCCCATCTCTTGTCTTGTTTGCGTAACCAGCTTCACGTTTTCACTCTTCTCCAAAGCTTCAGCCGCCGCCGATAACTCTCCTTCTTCCTCTTGGGACCCATCATATCCTTCCTCATCTAACCATGTCAGGGCCAAATATTTGTTTTCATCTAAAAAGGTCTCCCCTACCCCATCGTCTTCGTTGTTTGGTACTCCTCCCTCCCCCAAAATGAAAGCATCAGTCTCCATCATTTGACTCACTTCCTGTACACCTACTCTGGCCTTGTCTTTTTCTACTAGGAAGAGCTTCGCTTTGACCGCTGGGTAAAGCCTCAATTCACGTCTTCCAATTTCCGGCGAGGCTGACTGATACCACTCTAAGGCCTTGCCACCGCCGGTCGTTTCAGAGCAGCATCCTTCCACAAATTCTTCCTCTGACGCTGAGACTGCTTCAATCGAACCATCACTGTATAGTTGTGACTTGTTCTTCCGAAAACCCCTCAAATCTGAATCACCAAGCTTTTCCTCTATCATCCTAATTGAAAATCTCAGATCTTCAACTTGGATGCAAAGTGAGCAATCAACACGATCCCAGGAGGGAACTGAAATCTGCACACACGCCACATCTAGTCGCACCTGGTTTTCGGTATCTCCGTCAATGGCTACCATAGTACCCAGTTTATGAACAATTTTCTGAATACAATTTCTACCCCAAGCATGAGGAGGGATTCCAAAAATCCTGACCCAAACCCTTCTTCCAATTGGTTGTATGTTCGGGTTCCATCTTTGGATATCAGAAAAAATCTTCATCCACCACTCCCAATCTTTATCTAAAGCTTCCTTCACACCACCATCGATAGGGCTCGACAATAACATCAGATTTGAACCCAACAACGTCGCTTGAATGGGATGGAAGCCTTCCATATTAATCTTCACTTGTACGCTCTCCGCCATCTCGCCATCACGTAAGGTACCCACATAGCTATGTTTTAGCTTAGTCATATTTGTTGATTCTGTTTCTACGACTAAAATTCCATCCTCAAGAGTTGATCTTTGCTTCTCAACATTCATCTGCAGTGGTTGCATCTGAGTTGAATTTTGTGCATGGACTTCCTTCTGCTCCTTCTCCTTCACTTGTACTCCCTCCATCACATCCTTAAATGATACATTCTTCCTCACACGTTCACTCCGAACAGCTCCTCTTCCTTGTTGTTGTTCTGTAGAATCATCAATGGTTTGCTCTGGCTTAGCTTCCCCTCTTCTAAAACGTGATACATTGGCTCTGACCTTATAGTTCCTTCAATCTTCTGCAGCAACTCCTCCACGTTCCTAACATCTGCAAATCTCGCGAATCCAAACCGTTTACCAAGTATGTCTCTTTTCGCCGGAATGAATACTTCTCCCACCTTCCAATAGCTAGCGAAAATTTCCCAAAGTTCCTTTGCCGTAACATCATCGGGGAAATTCGTAATGAAATAAGTTGTTGTGTTGTCTTCACAATTCCTGTAGCCTATTGTTTCCGGATTTGGTGACTTGAAAACAGGTCTGTTACCTGATATGGAGTTTGGTGAATTATTTGTGTTAGAATTCAAAAAAACCCTCCCTCCACTCTTTCTCTCTCTAGCTTTCTCTCTCATTATAGCTTTCTCTCTCCAGTCTGGTTATATTGCTGAAGGAGAGAAAATGAAGAAACCAAATTAAAATCGTTTCAGTTTGGAATATATATATATAGTAGAAAGGACAAGAGATCTATATTTCCTTCATTGTGAAAGTGATTCTTAAACCATATAGTGGAAGAGATCTATATTTCTAAATTCTGTGATGAATATAATATAATCTTCTAGTAATTCTAATCTAAGTCTTCAGTGAAAACTATTTAAACGTAACTGGTTTTCCACTAAAATTGTAAATAAATGGTTTGATGAGAAGCACCAACGGAAATTCATGTATGATTCTTAAATGTGGAATCTTAGAGAAAGAACCAATGAAATGAATGGACATCTAAGTTTGCAAGAAGACAATATAATCCACCCTTAGGTTTTGAAATATTTTTACTTCACTTCACTCTCTTTTTTCAATCGGTTGCTTCAAGCATGCATCCGTTTTTCCAACTTTCACATGTGATTTTTTTTTTTTACTATTTTTTTATAAGTAATTGCCAAAATGTTCATGAAGTACAAAAATCAATTAAAAATTTATTCAATATTTAAATAATAAATAAATAACGTAATAATACTTTCTTTTTTTTGACTAAAATACTTACTTCAACACTTTTTTTTAATGTTGAGTAAAACAAATACTTATTTTAATGTTTAAAATATTACATAAATATTTAATAGTATATTAATTTCATTTCTACCTTAATATATTATTTGTCATGGTAAATTTCTTTTCTCTCATTTTCTATTTAATTTCTATTATATCTCACTTTTCCTTTATTATTTTCTATTTAAATTACCAACATAGTGTGGCACAAGTGGTAGATGCTTGGGCCCCTTAACCATTTGGTCCTGGGTTCGATCCCCGGCCGGTGCGTATGGAAAAGCATTTGTTGGGAGAGGTCAACCCCTTAAATGGATCTCAGTTACCTCGAGGGGATTAGTCTCTGCAGTTGCGCGCGGAGGATACCTTTGGTTTACCAAAAAAAAAATTTCTATTTAAATTCATTTCTACGTACTTTCTTCAACACTTTGTTTTTCCTTCCACTTTCTATTTTTCATCAAACAAAGCACCAATGTATACTCCCTAAACCGCTAGAAGTAGAAAATGTGTCACTATCCATGATTTCCACCTTCCAGAGTATACAAAGCATGAGAAGGGAAATTGTGTCTATTTCCAATGTATGACAAATTGATACCTTTTTCTTTTTTTTGCACATAATTGATACTCTTTTTTTACTACTCAAATTAATACATTTGGGGAGTTAGGTATATACGTATAATTAATAATTATTTATTTAGTGAGTTGGGCAAATGCTCGTAGCCTTTATACTAGACCGTATGTCTCTGTTATAAAAAGAAAAATTAGATATTTTTTCTTTTCGTGCTTTCATTATTTTGTTGTGTATGCTGCAAAATTATAAATAAATGGTGACACCTAGTGTATGTACCTTCAAATTGAAGGTATTTATTTTCAACCACTTAATAATATTTTAATCAATATAAATTTTTATAAAATACACTGTTAGATTGAAAGTTTATATCATATAAATTATATGTATAAAATTTCAGACAAATTCAAAATTATTTGATATGTTATTGAAATTTTAGACAAAAGAATTATATAATATAAATTTTTAATTCAACGGTGTATTTTATAAAAATTTATATCGGCTAAAATATTACTGAATGATTGGGGGTAAATACCCCACAAATCTTAAATGAATATATTAAAAAATAAACCTAAATTATTTTGTTCGAGTTTTAGACTTCAAACAAAATTCTGAATCTTAGAATACGAATTTAGATATAGTTTTAATGAAGTTGATTTAGTGATATTTGTAAGAGGTTTCGATCTTGTATCAAGGTTAAAGTGGGTGATAATTTTTAGTCCACAAATCTTAGTTTAGCCGTAGAAAATGTCAAAATTGTTTTGTGAGACATTTATAATCGGAGTTTAAATCTCAATTATTTAACTTTATGTGTATGAGTTTTTAATAATTTATTATTTTGTCTACGTACTAGTTAACATTTTTTATCATCAATAATTACCTATTTATAGTCCTCGAAAAAAGTTAAGTTTTCATTTGTAGGTGGTTGAGGTTTAATCTCTTATTCTTGTACTATTGCATCTGACCTAACAAAACTGTAAATATTTAAGGAACTGTTATCACCACGTAACTTTTTAAGTCGGGTGATTAGTCAAACTGACTTAAACACTTTTTTATAAAGCTATTTTTATACTATAATAAATATATTGTATTTATTACATTGTTCAAAAATTTGCCATTATGAAAAAACAAAGTTGGGGGGGAATTCAAGAAGTTAGACTTTGCAACTATTATTTCAAAATTTAGGGGGAAATAAAGAAACATTTATTAAAAAGATGGTGATAATAGGAAGGTAGCAGTACATACATAATGTTAAAAAAAAAACATGGAAGGCGCGTCATATATGAGTATTTTAGCCATGATGGCTGGAATTTGGAAAAGCTAGCTAGGTGTAATGTGATCAAAGTCAAAAAAAAAATAAAAATTGAAGGGCAAAATATTATTAATAAGATCAAGTCTCGGCATAAGATGAATCGAAACTGGAATAAGATAATTACAAAACAAAGATATCGTATATAAACGGAACACCAGTGAAAACACCAAAATCTACCCCATCCAAAAGAATTACACTTCTAATCCCATTTAAGATCAAAGTCAAAAAATGGTGCAACTTTTTCCATTTAAGATCTTAAGTATAGGTGTGGTCCAACATCACTAATAAGAAACCCATTCAAGTTAAAAGTTATTGTCATTTGCATCATATGTTTGTTCTCATTAATTTTCTTATTACTCAAAATAATCATGTTAATTAATTGGGACCCTCTCTTCTCTTTCTCTATAGCACTGTACTACTGTAGACGTGTTGTACTCATTCAAGACAATAAAATGTTAGGCAAAGAAAGCATGGTCATGCATCCTCATTTTCAAACCTGATTTGCTCAAAAAGTATAGACATAATTATCATGATGATATTACTATATATATTAATCACCAAATACACTTTTAGTACTATGAGAAGTAAATTTGATTAATTGTTGTAAGACATGTGTCATTATATTTATGATGTAACTATTTATCCAAAAATAACACTTCTTCAAAAAAAAAAAAAACACTTCTTCAATTTGCACATCCCTCTCCCTCCTGAATGCCACACAAACGTAAAATAATTGCAGCGTTGTCTTTGATTCTTTTATTTATTTATTTTTGAAGAAATTGATTATTATTTTTGGTTGTAATGAAATGTATTTGTTTTGACTTTTGAGTATTTGAATTATTTAATTAATACATATTTACTCTATAAAATACTCCGATGTAGTACTATTAGTCCGATGTAAAATGATTGTGAATAATTACATGTATGATAGTAGTAAATTTAATTGAAATTGTAACATTAATTGTTGTATTGAGGGTTAGCTTTGTTCTGAGATTTGTATCAATTGTATGTATGAACAAGTAACAACATAGTAGCCAAAACTTTCCATGAACAATTAATTAAGAATTAAAAGAAACAGTCAATCTATAAACCTTGCAGATAACTTATATAATAAAAAAGGATCAGATTAATTTCATAATAATAATAATTGACCATAATATATGACTAAAAATACATTATATATAGATATCATAAATAAATATTCCATTCCAAACCTTTAGTAAAACTTAATAATGTCACAATAAAGTAGTAGCAGTAATTAATTATTACACAACTCATAATGGATTCCAGACTCCATAACTAGCTCATTCACTATTACCAAGCAAATTCATACTACTAATACTATTATTAGTAATTAACATTTAAAAAAGTAAAAAAGATATTGTACCCACCACAAACACTAATCTTCAGAACTTGGGAATAATTGACACCAGAATTGAAATGAAGGAAAACTAAAGCTGAATTGATGAAGAAAAACACCGAAATCGGAACTAAAGAACAGTAGAACACTGAAATAGGGTGAAAATAGAAATATGATCCGATGACCCCTTACGGCCGTTAGACAAACAAATCAAGGCGACAAACCGGACAAGTAGATTTACCAGCAAGTAACCAAAAAGTGAGACATGAAGTATGAAATTCATGTTTGCAGATACCAAAAGGTTGAATGAGATCTCCTCTGTGGAATAATTCCATGCAAATAGGACATTGAGAAATCTTTTCACCCTTAAAACACATAGCAGAGGGCAGTGCTCTTATCGCCCACTTAGCAATCTCTGGCTCTGCCCTTGTAACAAAAGACATAGTCATTTCTTCTTCTGATCGATCTCCTTATAGATAATAACTCTGATGGTAACTGAACATCATTTTCTACTACTCTTGATGATATATAATAAGACTTTATACATCTTATCAACATTGTCAACGAAAATAAGCAAATCAGATAAATCAATTTAGCCAGCCGATTTGGTAACAATGAAATAGGAATCATTGACGCAAATATTGCGAAGAATATACTCCACAGGTTTGCCATATATTCTTTTGATTACTAAGAAAGATTTTGGTGATGATGGTCCTCAACTCAACTCTGGTTTTTTTAAGGGCAAATGCATTATGCATTGTCCTATTTCTCTACTTACTCTGTCCTATTGATAGTGAAGTTGTTTGTTTCAATTGTAGAAATACACTATATTCCATTTCTCCACTATTTCTAAGATTGGAAAAATTAATTTATATACGGAAAGAGTTTAATTTCAAACTGTCCCACATTTTGTTTTTTACAATTATTTTGTAGAAAATTTTGCCCATGAGTACTTTTTTATGCTTTCTATCTTTAAGAATTTAGATATAGTTTTAATGAAGTTGATTTAGTGATTTTGGTAAGAGGTTTTGTTCTTGTATCAAGGTTCAAGTGGGTGATTTTTAGTCGACAAATCCTAGTTTAGCAGTAAAAAATGTTAAAATTGTTTTGTTAGGTGTTGATGACCGGAGTTCGAACTCCAATCATATAACTTTATATGTGTGAGTTTCCAATGACTGATAATTTCGCCTATGTAAAAAAATTGACTGTTTTTTATCATCAATCATTACCTATTTTAGTCCTCGAAAAAAATTGTGTGTTTTCATTTGTTCCCTGGAAAATTTGAGCCTCTAAAAAATGTAAAATTTGGATGACTTAGACCTTACTAGAATCACTTTCGTAAAAGAGACAATTTGATCCATGACAAATCTAATCAATAAGAGATAAATTGGTTCATATAACATATAAAAGAGAAAAAAGTTATGGAACTACATGTGTATATTAAAATTTAAAACTAATGCAATCAAAAGATGCACAGATCATTCTACAAAGTACAAATAACACATGCTAATCTTGGCCTAAATATCCCAAAAATTCATGTGATGATCAATGAGTGTAGGGGAAAACCAAAAATGCTATATACAACTGACACAATATGTGATTCCTTCTTGAGTTGGTTCTAGAGTAGCAAAAACTAATTCCCCTAACATATGCTTTATTTATGTTGTAAAATAATCATGTTATTTCATCCTTTAGGATTCAGTCATTTTATAACTTTCTAGGTTTTGTAATTTCATTGTGCATTGTTGTTGACAGAATTGCTCTTGTTAACACCTTGCATGTCCATAGGGGAATTGGTTATGCTACCAACAGACCCGAGTGTCTGAGAGCTCAACTGCGGACTTGCTGGACAAGCTTCAGGATTACCGGTACTAATCGCATGAATTGCACCTGAGCTCATCTGTTGTGGACTCATCGGAGTTCGTTGATTCATTTGCTGAGGGCTTGCTTGCTGATGTGTTTGCTGGCTCATTGCTGGAACTCCCATTGTAGACGGCGATCCAACCTGGGGAGGTGAAACAACTGCCTGCAACTGTGATGTTGTTTCTTGTTGTTGTTGTTGTTGTTGTTGTTGTTGTTGTTGCTGCTGCTGCTGCTGCTGTAATTGCTGCTGCTGCTGCTGTTGTTGCTGCTGTTGTAATTGCTGCTGCAACTGCTGTTGTAATTGCAACTGCTGGGATTGTGGGTGTTGCTGCTGCTGTTGCCGATTAATATAAAGATTCATCCCTGGCATAAGCTTTGGTGGACCCATAGGACCCATTGCTCGCTGCAGCGTACTCATATTAGCCCTATTCAAAGACTGGTTCAACACTGAAAGATTGGAAGAGCTGGTGTGTATTTGCCGAGCTCCTGACATGCCAGCAATGCTGGACTGAGGTGAACCTAACATGCTTTCACGAGCCTGTGCCATTCTAAGCTTAGATAAAAGTTCAGCTTGACTTGACGGCCTGTATTGTTGGCTTAGAGAATTGCTAATATTTGAAGCTTGGCCAAGATTTATTGGGTTCTGACCGATATTTCCCATGCCAGCAATAGACGCCATTGGTGCGGAGATTCCGGTTCCTCCTATACCTCTTGCAGTTCCAATTCCCATGGCATTGCCCATAGGTGAAAGACCAACTAAGCTATTTCTGAAGTTACTCATTCCCATAGCAGGTCCAAGTCCCATCATCATTTTCCTTTGCATTTGTGGTTGCTGGTTCTGTTGCAGTTGTTGTTGCTGGTGATGTTGCTGTAGCATCTGAATCTGATGAGGTGAAGCTTTGTTCAACAGGTGATTACCTAATGGCATGTTGGAGTTCTGTCCAACCCCGTTCAAATGTGAAAGCTGATTTGCACTGAGCAAAGATCTCTGGAGCTGTGGATTTTGCTGTTGAAGGAGAGAGTGTTGGTTTTGTTGAAGCTGCTGTTGCTGAACTGCTTGTTGTTGTGAGTCCAGATGCTGTGGTCTTTGAGACATTGAGACACCAGAGAGAAGTGCTTGGGACATCTGCAAGGCCTGAGAGTTTCCAGGAGGCAACATCCTTGCATTTGCTACAAGGTTCTGCGGTAAGTTTAAAGATGTATTACTGCCGCTGGCTAGTTTTGCAGCTTCATTACCCGGAATTGGTTCTCCATATTGCTGCATGTCATTAGGAGGTAAACTAGATTGACTGCCCAATGGAAGGTTCACAGGGTTTGGCCTGAGTTGGATTCTGTTATCTTCCTTAACATATTGTTCCTTTTCTATCTGCAGTAGGCATATTTATTTTTACTATTAAAAACATAATTTGGCGAAGACTTATCCATCATATGGTTCAAGCAGGGACAGAGTAACATACCTGTGAAATGAACTGGTCTGCAAGCAAATCCGCGAAATGCTGCCCACAAATTGGTTACATAAATCAGAGCAATAAAATTGCAAAAACTCCTTTGTATTATATAGAAAGGCAGAAAATTCGAATGTGTGTGCTTCAATAACTTTGATAGTTCATTATTTTCAAAAACAAACTTTGATAGTTCATTAACTTTTGACATCGACTGATACACCATCTTGTTAATGCTGAGAATTTAAGAAATTATAGGCACAAAACTATCTATAGCCAAAATAAATTGTGCCTCAAAAACAATGTGTGCTGAGGAAGTGAAAGTAAACATTATAGCCAAAATATATGTAGAGAAATGAAAAGAATGGTAGCAATGAATGAGATAAACAGCAAAGGATTCCTCAAAAAGGGTGTCAAAGCCACAAGGTAAAGAAAAGCTATGCTATGATAAACATAGACGGAAAATGAATGTTTTTTTTTTTTTGAAACAACGGAAAATGAATGTTTAAATGGCTAACATTTTTGCATCCAACTAACTTCAGATGTAAATCTTCAATATACACACAAAAATGTATGCAATAAAACTTACAGTATTGGGTAATGTGGGGAGATAATCTTCAGCAGCTATGTAATCACTCTCATCTATGTCCCCATAATGAAAAGCCACTGTACCATCAGATGGCTTTTCAGCCATTATCATCCTAATTCGAAACTTGGGGACTAAAGTGACATTATTTCCTGTAGAAGAAAGTGTGTTAAGACAAGAGAAAGAACTATATATTGCCAAGAACAAGAGATTGATAAAAAATTGCAACAAACCTTGAAGTATACGATCATTCCAAATGTAACTTAATGCTCTCATTTTGCAGGTATTCATACTACCACCTATAATTGATTTCGACAAAGAACTGGACTCGTCTACCAATCCTTCATTATTAGATGCATTTGCAAGATGAGCCGCCAAACGTTGTGGTGCATACGTGTTCTGCTTTTTAATTGGCTGATCCGGTTTTTTCATCTTGAACTGAAGTTTGTGCCTGATAAAAGTCCATAGGTTATATGTAAGAATACTAGAATAGTAAGAAACACTTCATGAAATTTGAAAACATAAGAAGACTACACTTCCATTTTTGTATCAACAGTTAGAGCAAAGGCTATAATAGCAACAACCAAGCCTTGTCCCATTAGGTGAGTCTGCTACATGGATCAAACATTGTCGCAATCGTCTGTCATTAAGAACGTCTATAGCCAAACCATTTGCATCTAAATCATTCTTAATAGTTTTTGCCTATAGTTTTTCTTTGTCTCTTCCTCTAGTGATTAGGCTGCACTGCATCTAATCAACTCTCCTACTATAGAACCTACAAGTCTCCTCCATACATACCTAAACAAACAAAGTTAAGTTGAGATTCACTCAACTTATCTATAAACGGTGCTCCCTAACACTCTCTCTAATGCTCTCATTCTATTATCCAACATTGTCTCATCTAATATTTCCACTCATCCAATGCAACATTCGCATCTGCCTGCACTAAATTGAATTGATTCTTATGTTGCCTTTCTACCTCTCAAACCGCCCCATACAACATTGTCTGATTAAAATGCTTCCATCACAACCACAGAATACTTGAATTTACATTTTTCTTTTTAAATATCAATGGAAGAGAATAAACATAGGATTTCTAAAAACAATACTGAGATGCTGTTTTAAAATGTAAAGTATACCTCGTTGTCACCATATCAATTTTTGAGAACCTGTCGAACATATTTTGAAGACCTTGGTCACTAACAGTTGAGGTTCCAACTGAGGGACTATTTGCATTGCCTGGGACACCAGTACTAACACTAGCAGGAGAAGCCACTCCACTCATTGCTTGGGTCTTGGGAAGGGAATTAGATCTCCGTTTTGCAGCTAGCTGTGCCTGTTGTTGCCTTTGTGTAGAATCATTAGCACTGGAAGTCAAAGATGGAGTTCCAACAGCAGCAGTAAGTGAAGCCATTGCTGCCTTCTCTTTTAGTAAGGCTCCAGGTGCAGTGTTCATTGAAGATGGTCCGAAACTTGGTCCAACTGAACCATTAGAAAATTCACCAGATTTTGAAGATAAAGGTGAGTGAGGTAATGCCCCACTAGATAACCGAGGACTTTGTACTTGTTTCCTTTTCAGAAGTTGGTCCTCCTTTTTAGCTTCTTTCTCAATTTGCTGGCCCAGACTATTCCAGGTTGTCTGTGAGAAATTAGGTCTCGTATATGGATGCTGTGGCATTCTTTGCTGAAGCCGTAATTGTTGTGGGTCCATTTCCAACTCACTTTTATAGCGGTTTATCCCTGCACCATCTATTCTTTCCATTTCAAATTGTTCTTCCTTGGCAACTAACCTCATGCCTTGCTGACCAGAAGAAAATTGAATAGCCCCACTCTCTTGATTTAACCCCCCTTCAAAAACCTGCTGGGGAAACTTCTGAATGCCACCACCGGTATATTGAATACCTCTGGCCATTGCTTGTTGCTGTAATAGTGTATTCTGCCAATTCATATCCGATCCTTGAAGAGCATCAACTTGTGAGCCTATTTGCTGCTGCTGCATTGCATCAACGCCCAAGGGAGCAGACCTCATTCTTTTTGCAATATTTGATAAAGGTGATGATTGTCCATCTGGATTCTCTCTTTTTGCATGAAGAGATACACTCGCGTTTGGATTATCGGCATATGAAATCATGACATCTTGTGCAGCAGGAGAAGCCACGGATGAATTAATACCAGAAATTGATCCATGCTCCTGCAAGCTTCTTGGAGTTCCAACGGCCATTGGATATCTTGATTGATGGGACATCATAGAAAAGCCTGGGATGGAAGAATCTGGAATAATATTATTAGATCGCATGGCCATGGCAATGCTTGGATTAAGATTTTGCATTGCTGGATCCTCAAGAGTCTGTTGCACAAGTGCATTAGATGTAGTGATTCCTAAATCACCCAACCTACTATTTGAGTTCTCTTGCACTCTATCTATGCATACTTTTTTCCCATGGATTCTATTGCTAGAAGTGACAGCAAACTCTGGGATATTCCTTAATCGCTTTCTTTGCAAATTGAGCTGAAACACGAGTTCAACATCATTAGGAAGCATACATCTAAACAATAATTTCATTAGAGAAAGCCTAAATTGTGTATACCTTTGTTGGAATTGGACTTTCACACAACCGATCTAACTTTGGAGTAGGATCTAGATGAAGGTTTGGCTGTAATGCTTTCAGTATCTTGGATTCAACTTCCTATTATATATGTGAACATAGTACAGTGAGATTAACACCCAATAAATAATAAATTATACAAATTAGTCGTTCATGATTGGTGAATTATACTCACCATTAGATCACCATATGTCCAAGACTTGTCAGTAATAGATGGGATGTCCTTCACAATATTCTCCAATGACATCTTCAGGCATATTTTATTCACAGTAGTAGAACTGTTCACAGACACAGTGCCAGCTCCCTTTTCAGAAGAGTATCTTCGATAATCACGCACCTGTAGTGTTACAAAATTAAAACAGAGATCAGTATGCGTTTAAAGTATATATAAAATGGAGATTAAATTTGGTAAATACGAAAAGGCAATTCACAGAGAGAAGAAAATATTATAAGAGATGTCAATAAGAAAGCTCCTCTGGCACAAGTAGTATTGCATAAATGAATTGTCAACACTACAAGAGAAACTAAATGCCAGTAGAAAATTTGTTTAATCTTAAATCGTTTTTATAAATTCTAACAAAACAATAGATAGAAATTTAAATGTTGCCTTTAAAAGTAAAGCATGCCAAAAATAAATAGCATTCACCTCACATATCAGTGCTCCATCAACATACTTGGCAGGTATATCATCCAGAATGTCCCCAGGCAAGTGACCTGACTCAATGGCCTCCAAACGTATAATGACAAAGAAATAGGAAGGTAAGTAAGTACATGAAATACTTCACTTATGCAGACAAATAAAAAATGATAAAAAAAAACAAATTAAGAAAACATAAGATGCTGATTTAGAAAAGGAAATTGAAGCCACCCAAGGAAAGGCCCAGACAAAAGCAAAGCTTCTGGTCCTATTCCCTGTTTCCACCTTTGAGGTACTCAATGTAAGAAGGTAGAAACAAGTCCCAACTCAAAGTATAAATTTATACCAGTCACTAAAAATTAATTAAATCAAGTCAAAAGTCTTGAAAGCTCAATGAGGCTTTTCAGTCATGTATACTTCAAAACAAAAAATTGTCTAAGCTATAGGCATATAAATGGACTTTACAATTATGAGACTTTTCATTCATATACTTTACATGAGACATGGACTATAAATGTACAAAGTCCACTCAGGATTTGGGCATAACACAACTCCGCAAAAATCAGCTTGTAAAGTGAAAATTGTCTAAGCTTTATAAAGTCTGTGTAAGTCATATCTCTAGCCAACATGTGACATGGATTTTGTCCAACAGCACACTCAAAAATTGAACCCAAGGAAAAAAGTCTATAATAGAATTTCAAGGGAATTACCAAGAAAAGGGTTTCAGATGACCTATCATACGGAAGTAACAACTTCGGTAACGGCTGATTTGCAGCACCATTCTGAAAATTCACAAATTACATAGCTTAGACAATAAACTAGTAGAGCTAAAAGATTCCAAAATAACAAAATATTAATAGTAGTTTTCGACAAACCTCGCATGGTTTACCAATAGAATAACCATCTGGGAACAGGTTCAGAGTAAAAGAAGCTTCCTTGTCTGTCAAAACAACCACCACAACACAACACAACACTTAAAATTGAACGATTTAAACACAATCTAAGTGACCAATAAATTATGATGACTTACTTTCTATTAATGAAAGCTTTTCAGACGAAATCGATGAATCGGGCAACCGAGCAATGTTTTCACCAGCCTCAACAATATCACTCTGTAACAACACAAACAAAATAAACAAAAGTAACTTAAATTCCAAAAACATTGAACAATTCCACTTATTCACATTGATACTTCAATTCAACCTAACTAATCCAAACAACCCATAAAAAAAAAATCAATTTTTACAAATTCTTAGCCTCATTTCCTTCTTAAATCACCCAAAAAAACAAAAATCACAAACAAAAAACACCACAATAGAAATAACAACATAAAAACACAAACTTTTGAACAAAATAGCAAAACCCAAAATTAAGAAAATGTTGATTACCTGAGATTGATCATCCTGAGAAGGTTGAAGAGGAAGGGGCTTAGGGCGAAACCTAGTGCCAGTTTTTGAGACCTTGAAAGAGACACCCATGGAATTTTTTGGGGATTTCGAAACCCTAAAAATAAAGAGTTTTTTTTTGGGATTCAATTTCAGAATTGAATCAATTCAACGAATTTTGACATTGAATTTTACTACGAAACAAAGAGAGTGTCGCTCATGAAGTTCATTACATATGTTTCGGATTTGAGTTCTTTTTGTTTGGCTCTGTTTTTATAATGGCTTTCAAGAATATATTTTCTTTCTTTGTAAGAATTTTTTTTTTCTAACATTAAAAATGAATAAAAAATTGATATTGACAATTAATAATTTAAACTAATTTTTTAATATATTTTTTTAAAAAAAATAAGCTTCATTCAAATAGAATAATTTGCACAAGTTAATATTCAAAATTATATTAATATATGTAATTAAAGTTAAAGTATATTATTTGATATATGTAATAAATCTTGTATTAAAATATTTGTAAAATTATAATTTCATAAAAATTATACAAAAATAAACTCCATATATAAATATAAATATAAGTCCTAAGAAATTTAAAAAAGAAAGGTCCTAGAGAGTGATCTCTTGCACTCAATTCTCAATAATATAATATTTTATCTCTCATTCCAAATTATAATAAGAAAATATAGAGCTTATATTATTGATATGTGAATATAAAATATGTTTCACATAAGTTACAAAAAAAAAAATAGGTATCAATACAAATATTGATTCGTGAAAATTAATGAAAAAAAAACACTCGTAACAATTGTTTGGTTACAATACACACTTAAGTTTATTTCAATTGTAATCATAATGTCTCTCAAAACACACTTAAATTTGGTGATAAAGTATGGCCTTATGTGTGTTGCACGCAATGCTTTTGTATCCTTTAATCATTGTCTTTCCTTAAGGGCAATGTTTATCATTTTCTTAATATTTATGATTTTTTTTAAGACAATTTATGATGGTAGTCCATACTATAATAACCCTTGACGAAGACACTTGTTATAACCAGATGACGGCAGTAATGGAATCTGGTTCGAGATTTCAATTCAACTTCGCCATTTCAAATTTCATCTTCGAAACACCATAACAATCGACTAAAAAGTTATTAGTTGAAAATTAAAAAACATGAAGAGAATTAAGTTAGGAATTAACATTACACAAAAACCAGTATAGTATTTGAAAACGGGGTTGCCAAATATCTATGATCTATGGGGATATGCAAGGAAAGAAGGAAAAAAATCAAATAAAATTTGGATTCAAATAAGAGATGAGACATTATATACAAATAAGGAACATTTTTTAAAGAACGAGGTACAAACAATAACAGAAGAAACTTTCATCCCTCCCTCTTTTCTTTCATTACAGTACAACAATAACTACATAAATAAATAACAAAATGCATGCTTTTTATGAAAGCATTTTGTTCTTTCAAAATTGTAGCTCTAGGTACTGGATCAATTTCACTCTACTCAGTGGGTACTAATCATTCCTGTGTATGCTCCATTTTGCAGATTGAGTATTCCCTCTCCATCAATAAAAACTCCTACAAGTAAAATGTAAAACATGTAATCAGACCCAAATTGACAAAATAATGGCTATTTTTAGTTGCCAACTTACACACCACCCGCACCAACATTGTCAGAGCTTCTTTTCCCACCCGTGTTCTTAAAAACTACTCTCGTCCATCAGGATGCGAGATAAAAAACAGTGTTTTTTCTGTCTAGATTGGTAAATCCACCAATCTGGAGGAGCGTGGTTTTCATGAAATGAATGGGGGAGGGGGTGGAGCGGGGAATAAAAGCAGGTCCCCAATATTATTCATATGCATAACCCAAAGGTTCAAAACTGCAGTGCATGCCTAAATTCAGATATATGGATAACTAAGTGCTTTGGTGGTCTTATCCAAAACAATTTTTTGGGCCATGTGATAATGAAATCAATAAGACAAAGGGTGTGTTTGTTATAGATTAAAAATACAAGATTGTCATTTAATAATTTAGAGATTATGTTTTAGAACGTATTAAGAAAAGCAGGAGTTTGTTTCCTAATTATGTTTTACAACTTAATATTTTAGGCATTTTTGGGATTTATTTGAAAAACAAATATCCTAATATCATTTTATGTAGTAAGTGTCTCGGTAACATTTGAGAAGAAATAGTATCTTGCCTGTAATTGTTGTTGACTGAACAAGTCAAGAAAGCGAGTTTCAGGACTGCCAACCAGTTCAATCAAGTTATCGTGGGAATCTGGCTGGACTCCTGATCCCATGACAGAAACAGAAACCTGTAAATGAGACAAAAATTGCAGACAACAAATCAGTGGAAATTTCATAAAAGGGAATAATTTTGCATCTAAATTTCTTCCAACACATTCTGTTTTGAAACAATCAACCACTCAACTAATTGATGATATCCACAGAGTGGTTATTAAGTAAAATCTAATTAACCAACTAGTCATTGAGAGGTTAGATGTTCTGAAATTTAATTATTTTTTTTCAATCAAGAATTCCTTTTAGCAATTTTTCCCACAAAGATAAATATATGTTAATGTCATCTCTTGACTTACTTGCATGCAACGAAGAATGACTTCTGGGAGACAGCACCTGCGACAAAGTCCTTTCACAATGTATGTTGCAGGGAACTCTAAGATGCCATCTTTAGTGGAATACCAAGCATCCAATCGAGATATTTCCATTGTAACTCCAGCCTGAAACCGAGGAAGCTCGCCTACAATAGGAAGTAAACAAACTTTAAACTTACATGATATTTTACTCATTTTTCATACAGGTCCTCTCATAGTAACATGAGCTCAAAGTCGGAAGAGAAAATAGCCACTGAAATTTGGTCCAAGAGAAAATAAAAGACCTAAACAAAAAATAGCCTTGCTAAAGAACTACGATTGACTAAATTGTGAAGCTAGTATTACAATATCTAGTTTAATAAAATTGTTACCTTTAAAACCAGCGGCCATAATGGTGCTGAGAATGCCACCGTCATTGAAATCATGCTGTCCAAGTCCATCACCAAATATTGCTAAGCAGCGAAGAACAATATCAATGCAATAACTGTCCCTTGAAGATATTGAGACTTTCACCTACAAAATATTAGACTGTAAGCAAAGTAAAAGATGACAATTAGTTTTATAAGAGAATAACCTATTTAAGAGTAAGCTTGGTAAAGCCAGTCCATAATTGTCACAGGATATGACCAATTACAAACACATTAGACAAAATTGATTTCGGATCCAAGAAAACATTTGAATTGTCTCATCAGCTCAACAGCAAATTTTCTCTCCTCTATCAACAAAGCATTCACTCTTTTAATTTATATAAAATCATGTCCCTTATCTTTCACAAATTCTCTTTTTATTATTTTTTTTATAAAACGACTAAGAAGTTCATTAGAAGATGAAGAAAAATAAGTAGAAGTATTAGTTAAATGGACGGAAAACATCAAAATAATGTAGCCATTGAAATATAAATATGATTCTCTTTTTTCTCTGGTTGAGAGGAATGCCACAATTTTAAGGCCATACTTTCAACCTTAAATAAATGGTTTCAGATAAATAAGTGTTTATGGACTCTTTCGGTGTTCTACTTATGATTTCTTTAAGGGAGTTTCCTTGATTAGTATGAAGTGAAATTGATAAAGGAGGATGATAAATACAACAAAGTTGTTTAGATATAGCTGTAAATTAAAACGAAAAATTATGGAAATGATATGATATATACGATAGAAGGGTTTGCATGGGGATTATGCCTCCATGGAAGAAAGACTAACACTCCCCATCAAGTTAAAGCTGACAATAAATAAGCTGTCAATTTAAGACAACCACCCTTGCAATGATATTTCCAGGCTTAAGCTTTCAAAGGCTGACAAACATACCATTAGCTGTCGATTTGAGACAACCTCGTCACCAACAGAAGAGTAGAGGGCACTCATCAGTGTAGTGCATACAGTAGCATCTGGACACAAACAATCTCCAGATGGCAGGCAGAGCATTGCAGTTGCATGAAGTTCAAGGAAAACAGGTTCAGCTGATTCATATATATTATTCGTAGAAGCCAGCCACTGTGTTTCTCTTCCTGCATGAAAGAGAATCACAAATAAGTAAGCTGCTAACATGTCAATTAACTAGCTAAAGGTTTTGGACATTTTCCTCACAGCATGGGCTATGTGCAATGTTGTAAATTTAACTTACTTTCTAGCAGTGAAAGAGACGCAGTCAGTGTTTCATTGGCTGCTGAAATAGCCCTTTCCTTTTCCTCTAGTGACAATTCAGAGACAGGAACTTCTGCATTCTCCAGTTCAATTTTAAGCCAATTGCGGTAGGTTGCATCACAAGAGTAATACTCACGCTAGTAATAAGCAAAGTGGATAAGTACTAATGTCAATCCAGAAATTATGCGAGTGAAGTGTAATAAATAAACTGCGAAATTGTAATTCGGCATACCCATTCTTCGAACTCCCTCAGATCCTCAAAAACATTGTGATCCTCAGAGGTCTCAAGAGTCTCTGCAAGTTGTTTCAAGGGCTCAGCAAGAAAACCAAGAGCTGTGTGGGCACCTATAGGCATTGCTGGTACTCTCCACATAGAAATCAAGGCAAACTCCCTGAAGAGCACGTTGCTATATGGAAAGGAAAAAAAGGTTAAAATTCAAAATGAGGACTGGAAAGATCATGTTCTTACGTAATGCTTTGAAATTCAAATATTTATATTTCAAAATGTAACAACGTAACTAGTGTGTTTTTCCCACTAGTTAGGATCGAATGTCGAATACAAATGAAAATAGGCACTCAAGACTGACAAGTTATGAAGAAAAATTATTATAAAACAATTAGATGTTGAAATGGAAAACGCTCCCAAGTTTCACTTCTTTCAATTGTTTCACCTTCACAAGCATGAATTATTAGATAATCCAATATGATGCACTACTTACTTACCTATGTACCAATGCTTGAAGAAGAAGTTTTTTACTAACATCTTTGACATTAGTAATTGTTGATGGTGGTGTGAAGCAAAGCCACTGGATGACTTTAGCTTTTTCAAGACTCTGCAGTCTGTGCTGTTCTGCAACATCTGACAGGTTATCATATTTGCCAATCTTGATCTCTCGAGATCTCAACAAAACTCTGTTCCAAATAGATTCATTATGGAAGGCAAAAGCTTCATATGTACCTAAACATCTTTTTGAGTAAAACTTTATATATTTTATAAATAAAGCCTAGGTACCTCTCAATAATCTCTTCAAAACTACCCTTAGATTCGTCCGTCGAAGAAAATGGCAAATATTCCATAGCAGAAAGGAATATCTTGTATTTGACATGTACACTGTTGAATTAAACAAACATCACAGGGGTCAGTTACAAAACCACGGATGGAAATAGATAAAAGAAACGGCTTGATTGTATATGAAAAGAAAGAGGAGAAACTTCTCTCCTACAAGCCCCCTTTATAAACAGTTTCCTTTTTCACAACTAAGCACTTGCTCAATTATCCAAAAATTATAATTCCCTGAATGAACCCCAAACCCTTAGTTACCCTTATTAATTTATAGAACAAAATCGCTCTAACTAACTGTTCTAATTGTTTAAATTAACTGATATACCTTCCTTATATTTTTTCATTCAAATACCCTTCTTTTCAAACTGAGTTGCATATAAATCAAGGCTGTCAAACTAAGAGTCTATGAAAACTTGTGGAATCTCCGTAGACTCAACTCATTGAGTTTGCATAATAGAAAAAGAATTTTTAAAACATCTATCGAAGTATATAAACATAATTAAATGCTACGTGCATAGTAAACATTCAAATTGTTAAAGAGTCGCACATCAGATGTGACATGGGCTTAACACGAGTTTATAAGTAAATGCAATCCTTACAAGCCGGTTTAGTAGGGTTGAGTAAGGCCTAACCTAAAAATCTAAGATGGTATCAGAGCCTCCTCCAAGATCCATTGGGCAACATGCAATCAGGTTTGGCCACCACCATTTATATCCATGCACCAAGTCCAATAGTGTTGGGCTTGAGGGGGGAGGGTGGGAGGGTTAAAGAGTTCCACATCGGATGTGAGATGGCCTGAACATGAGTTTATAAGTAAAGGCAATCATCACCTTACAAACCGGTTTTGCAGGGATGAGTTAGGCTCAACTCCCAATTCTAAGAAAGCTAACTAAAAAATTTATCCTCCACAAGCGAGATTTTTCTGTGCAGATGGTGAAAGCATGTTGTTTTTTGACATTAACTCTTTGACTAATGTATTACCGTTTACCATAGTATTTTGGTCGAGATACCATGATATTTTATAACAATAAACTCAAAATCAATTGATTACATTAAAATTTTAATCAAATGCCCATAGTTTTGTATATACCAGCACACACGCTAGCTATTGGTTAGCCCCATGCAATGCGTTAACCAATTACTTGATGTGTGTGTGTGTGTGTGTGTGTGTGTGTTGACTATTGATTACATAACAGAATCCTGCATTCTATTTCCCATCCTACCCCTATTCCTTTTCTACCTGTTGTGGCAGACCTTAATTGGAGACCCGTTATGAGGCCCATCATAAACAAATAGAGATCACAATAACATCGATAAAAGTGTAATCAGATCCTCCTTCAGAGAGGATCACCTGATTATTGCACAAAAAAGGGCAGACATAAGGAGAGAATCAATTATACCTGCTGTGCAGCCTAAGTTCCATCATGTGAACAAAGAGGTCTATGCAACGATGACGTGCAAGTTGAGAAGCATATATGCCCACCAACTCCTCATGCTCCTTTGAAAACAGAAATTGGGCATACCTAATTTTTTTTCAATTCAATCAGTCAATGTAATGAAGCAAAATTTCATTCAATACATACAGTTATTCAGCTCCAACACATACTAGAAAATTGTGCAATAATACAGAAGAATTAGGAAATCTTCAAAGGACAGAGTGGCTATCTATAATATTTTGTCAAGTTTTCCCTCTAATAATATTATTCAGGAGAAGTAGAGTGAAGAACTTTGTATTAATTACTTACAGGTGTAAAATATGATCACCAACGCTCAGAATCTTGTCCCTGAAAGCAGCCTCCATTTCCTCGCGAAGTAAATATCTCAGCACAAGGACTAGATGTGCACCAAATCGTATCATCTGAGGATCTCCATGAGGCCTGTGAGAGGCACAAAAAATTAGGTCAACTGATTTCCATCGACTGGAAGGTCTTCTGAAAGGCAACTCAAAACTAGGTATAGTTTTAAACTTTTGTAGAAATCGCTGAGATGTCTGTTTTAAACTATGTTCTTTCTTTTCCTTCCTTCATTTCCTTAAATCAACTCAAATTAATCGAACATGTTCGTACTATAACAAACAAATCATAGTAAAAACAATAACTACAAGGAAAACTTAACTATAATTTACAGTAAGGCTAATTTATATATAAAAAAATGTTGTCAAGTATCCAAATGTGGCATTGCATGCCCTATCTGGGAAGTTATTGGAATGAACTTCACAAATTTGTTACAACAAAATACTTTAGCATGTCCATCGGAAGATACAGAATTTATGAATATGGGAAAGCATAAAAAAACTTACCTAAATACATTTTGATCATCTTCCAAAGGTGCTATCCATGACCATATAAGGTCTAGTACATGTGGTATATCCGCTAGCATTAAGCTCATCTGCCGGACAAGGTACGACTTAGGACATCAGTAACAAATATAAATAAAGATAGAGAGAATAAAAAAAATTATTCTCTTTTGTACCCAAAGTGAATGAGCCATTTATTTTCTTTTTTTACATAAATAGAATAGCTAAAGATCACAACATTTGAGTAAAGGGCCCTGTCTTATCATGAACTATTGCGCTGCGCGTTCACATCATATTTGGATTTGAAAGACCCAAGTACTCATTCCTTATCTTTATTTTTCTTATTATTATAGACAAAAAAGCTCTAAATTTTGGAATATGAAAAACTATTTCAAAAAATGAAGATAAGACTACAAAAAAGAAGAAAAAAATATCTTCTATAGAAATACCTGAATTTGTCGGTGTTGCTCCTTGCATTGCCGAGCAACAGTTTCATGGACCATTTCCCTAAAATAGAAACAGAACATATATGTAGTAACAAACAACAAAATAAAAGCTACAAATATGATAAAAAATTGTACAGCTACCCTGAATGAAGTTTTTGCAGAAGAGATGAAAGTTGCCGTGGTTGTTGATTCAAAACTTGAATTGGCCAATTTTCAGGTCCATTTGAAGGATCAAAGGAACCATCAACTTGTCCAGGACTTCGGTCAATTACATCTCCAAAAGTTCTATGTTGATCAGCTCCTCCTGGCAGTGAACGAGTGACTTCCAAGTCTACCTGCACATCTAGCCAAGACTTTGCCATTGCCCAGCATGCTGACTGCAAATGTTAAATGATATACTGTAAATCAAGTTCAAGTTTCCAACAAGGAATGTGGGGTGATAAAAAGAGTACTAGAGTTACAGACTTTATGAAGGAGATATATTAATTAGAGTCCGACAATGAGGTTTAACAACCTCTACCATAAAGACGGTCTTCTTCATTTAGTTTAATCATCTGTTCTAAAGGTTGCCAATCAGACACACAAAGTATGTATGAATCATGACGGCATTTCCTCAAGGGTTTTTGCATTAACGAATGAAAACTTTTGCAAAAAATAAATATAAGAAAAAAATACCTCCCAGTCTGTGCAGAGGGGAAGCATCCGTTTGAGGTTGCTGCATTGGGCTGCATACACAGCTGCTTCATATTTCCCACCTAGTTCTGCTATTTTCTGCAACATAAAGGACCAAATAGAAGATTTTAATTTTCAAAAATAAAAGTAATAACTTTGAAAACAAGGAAAATCTGGAGAGGAAGGTATTAGTTAATAAAGAAGTTAACAGCACAAACATGAATCAAACAACAAGAAGAGTGTAGTTCAATCAGTATAATTTATGTCACTACCTCTGATGCGCAATAGGAAGCCCATTTCCAAAGATGCCACTGATGACCAATACCACTCTCAAATTCAACAGCTTGCAAAGTCCTATTTTTACCATTCTTTATCAGAGCTTCAACAGAAGGAAACAGGTTCAAACCTCCAAAAGGACACAGAGAGGAAGCTCTCCATGGCTACAAGAAAATATTAAGATGTTAACTGTTGAACTATGAAGTACATAAACGTGTCATTTCAAAGTTAGCTCACCTGCCCAGCAGATCGACAAAGTCCACACGCCTCTTCTAGCCTTCCAGCCCTTAGAAGAGTCCATACATCCTCTAGAAGAGATTCATCTTGTTTCTGTACCCAAAATGAAAAACGTCAATGACATTCAAAATTTTACAGGATTAGAGCGTCCATAGACAGATAGACTCCCTCATTTATTTGATCATCAAAAACTATACCAGAAAACTACATCGAATAGCAAGCAAGTGCAGACTCTTGAAACTTATTTTCTACCCTTAAACATTGATGGGTAACTGGCTACAAAATTATCTACCAATAAGCATACTTGGGCCACTAAATCTCATTAACCAACTATATGACGTCTTTTGTAACTTTGAAGGTATGCTTATTTTAAAAAGGGTTAAATATATTTTTAATTGTTGCAAAATAAACATATGTAAACTATATGCTTATTTTAAGATATTCTACTTTTTGCTCCTGTTTTGCTTTTATAGGGACTATTTTTAGTCCATAGAGGGACTAAAAGCACTCTTTTTTTGTATGAAATTTTTTAAATAAAGACTAAAATTGAACAAAATTCATGTAGTGACTAAAAACTTGAAAAGTCGTGATTTTTTAGGGACTACAATTATATTTAACCTTTTAGATTGAAATTAAATAATTCTGAAGTTAAATACACATGTCATATAGATTAGCATATCCATTATAAAGTTATTGGTACAACCAAGTAATAGCTGTAAAAGAAATGCAACACAATGGAGCGGAAAATACTTTGTCATCAGGCAAAACATTTGCATTTTCACGAGTTGGAGCATCAAAGTCCAGGTGATGAACAAGGTTCCTATCAGAAGTTCCTTTCTTTAGGTAACGTTGAGTATGATGCCAAACACCACTGCTTGGGAGATAACTACCAACATGAGATCCACGCACCTGCATAAATGTAAAGGAAACCCGAAACACTCAAACAAAAATAAGTATAGAGGCAAGGAAACCCAGTAAAAGGGATGGAACAGGTTTTACTTGAGATCATTCAGCCTTTCTTTTTGTTTATTTTCAAAAACACAAAAATTGCAGCTTGTTGATACTCCAAGGCAGTATTTATAAATGTACTTCATAAAACCAACTTGGCTTATAGAATAAGGATTCTACCCAGCATATGTAAGTTTGTACTCCAAACAATGTCCAGTGTTTTAAAATGGGTTTCGGGTCTAACTAAACCCCACAAAACCGGTTTTGTAAGAGGAAGAAGAATGCCCACGCCATATAAAGCTATAGGCCCTATTTATGCCATACTTTTAGGCAATGTGGGACTAAACACACCCTCTCACACCCAACACAACGAAGATACTGATGGCTACAATGTAGGCATCCCAAAGTTGCCACAATCAAGGTTGTTAAGGGCTGACCAATTAAGAAGGATTACCAAAACACGCTTTGGGCTTTGCAGATGAAGCAAATGCAGAAGTCCAACAACAGATGTAGGATAAGTTCTTATACCATCTTAAATTTTGGACTTTCGGCTTAAGAATTATACTAATAACACATTCTTCTCAACACACACCTAATTGGTTGAAATTCAAAATGGGTCCCAGTTCCACTAAGTCCTTGTGGGACTTACATGATTTAGTGGGACCCATTTGAATTCCAATCAATTAGAGAGTGGATTGATGGCACTCGTCTAGGGCCTAATTCGATCTCATAAAATTGGCTTGAAAGGTGAATGACTGAATACTACTCAAGCCTTACAAGTACAACTTAGGTCATATCTATAGGCAATGTGGAGCTAAGCACACACCCCCTCCCCCCCACCCCCCACAGCTAACACAATGAAGGAGGTGATCGGCAACGAAGGCAGCCCAAAGTTGTCGCTATTAAGGCAGCTAGGGAAAGATGGCAGATTCCAACATAATACAACAGGTCAGATGTGATGTTAAGTTCACCTTTATGAGTCAAATACTCAAATTAACGTTATACATACAGTCCATGGAGAAAATAACGGAAACAATACCTTTCCTTCCAAGTCAAGTGCCTTAGAAGCTAAACCTTCTAACCACTGGACTATCCTAAGGCACAATTGAGCTATATGGTCCTCCACAACAAACTCACAAGCCACTACATGTGATGTTTCTTTCACCTGTGACAAGTGAAAAGATTTCCATAAGTCTATTTCACAGATGGGGAGAAATTATGTGGTCACATTAAGTACATCACACACACATTACCAGTATATTGTCTTTAGAAAGCTCTTCCGTCACTGAAAAAGAAAAAACTTTCAGGCAAAAAAGTTTTAAAAAAACTCAAAGTAATCCAAAGAAAGAGGAGAACAGAAGTATGGACATAAGCTGCAAAGGCACTCTAGAAATCATTTTCTTGAAAAATGACTTTTATGTTGAAAATAAAATAGCTATCGCTTTTAAGAAAATCATTTTTAATAAAAGGGAAAGAGAAACATAATGCCTGGTATCTATGCTTTTTCAATAATATTAATGAAAAACTATTTTAACATGCATAGTTTTCAACTTGAATGCCTTTTCAGACGTGGTTTATACTTTTTTTAAAAGTCTCTAAAGAATAAGCTCCAGATTATTCATATAAAAAATTATTTTAGAGAATAAAAACAAACGGGACCTATAATTCAAGATTGAAATAAATATAGCATTCAATACCATATTATATTTTCAATATACTTTGAATTAAAAAGTATGACAATCAACACAGTAAGCCAAAACATCAGTAGTGTTAAGTTTGCCAATGAATATGATATGGGTCAGTAAAGTGAAGGAAATAAACATGAAAAACAAGACATCAAAGAAGAATCAAGGAATGAGACATAATTAATCCTTAAAAATAGAACACGCAAGGAAAACGATATTTTCCTTTCCCATAAAGGAACCACAAGAGAGACCATGTTGCCGCCTCATCAAGCAGGAGCTGAGCATTCTGCCTCATTAATTTGTCCTCAACAACTCGATGCCTTATGTTCAAACCATACCTATAGATGAAAGGCCAAGATTATATTACCAACAAAGTAATTATGTGATATCCAAGTACACACTATACATATTCAGTTGATCCACCCTTCATTGTAATTTTAAGAGTTCAAGATAACCCACATTTTCCCCTAATATAATAAGAGTTTAACGAACGTGAGAGAAGGATAGAAGGAGGGCAAAGAATCTTGATAATTAGGCAAGTCACAAGACAGCACACAAAAGAAACTGAGCTGACAAACACAGCAAAGTTTCTTCTATAAGTAGCAGTAAACAGGGATTTTAACTCCAAACAAATAACAATAATCATGCAATCCTTTTGTATATCATTCATATGTTTTTTCAAATATAACTACAAAACCGCAGCAGTATTTAACAACAGTGTGTGCCCAAGTTTTTGGAAAACTGCCATGCCTCAGATATAACAATGTACCTACACTATAACCCCCATACAAAGTAAGCATCAAATGAGCTGTTAGCTCGTTGACTTCGGCTACACTACTTTACCGCCAATTTTGGAAACATACAAAATTATTTTCTTAACAATTTTATTTTGACCAAGAGCAATAGTAATAAATAGATTTTACATGGTACCATATAATATAATATTTTGCCAGATTCTGCAAATTAAAATGTAAATTTTAAGGAAAAATTGTAAAATATGCACTAGATAGCCCATTCTGAAATTTTATTATATGCAACAAAAATCTAGCTAGAGTGTTTATGAAAAAAGTGTGTGATTTGTGAATAAACAATTTATCTTTATCGTCTGAGTTGTATGCCATGAGTTAATTTGGCAAGTGAGATCAAAACGACATAGATAAAGAGTGGTGAAGAAAGACGTAGCAAAATCTACTTACCCATTGCGACTGTAATTAACAGTTTGCAACTGTCTCCTATGACCTATCTCTTTAAATAGTCTTGTTGTGTATATTAAGTTATGTGATTCAATTCAGTTTTAATTTGTCAGGTCATATAGAATCTCTCTGATTTTCTCACAAACTTTCCTTCCTTTTCTTGGTATACGAAACTTAACATACATATAATCCACCAGAGAATTTCAATGGATCCACTACTCAATAAATAAATAAATAAATAAATAAGCGAATAATGACGTCTAAAGCTATAACATCCTAAAACAAAAGAAAGGGTGACTTCAGGTTTCTCTATCCCAGAGATGACAGACCAAAATGTCTAACATATAGAGCCTTTATGTCATTCATGAGGTAATAAAATTACTCATCATGTGTATATGTCATGAAAGTTTGCATGATTAAATTTCTACACAAATGATTACACTGACTAGTAGCAAACAAACCTGATAGATTCTGAAACATTTCGACACTCGTTTTCAAGTCTTAGTATCAGATCAGGAATAGGCATCATTCCTGCGAAAAAATATAACAAAATCAAAATCACACTATTCCTTTTTTCCTGAGAAAGACATTGCATCGAGGATGCAGCAATAATTTCAAGAACCATTTTTATGGAATGGGAGGTAAACTAAAATGAGCATACAATATGGAGAGGGGTTATTTTTATTTTACTACATTAAAGTTTTATTACTAACAGGGAAAGAAAGTGGCATACATTATGCTGTAGAAAAATTCAAACAAACAAAAGCAATATATGCTTGTACCATATGGAACTTCAATCTTGAAAAAGATCATCTTTATCCAAATTTAACATTAAACGGAAAATGAACAACATAAATCTTGTGGTACCTGTCAAAGAGGAATCAAACAGAGAAGCAAACAAATTAAAGATATTGTCTGCATCATCTCCCAACGAGTCGCCTTCTTGCTTGCAAGCCTTTAATGAATATCGTACAGAGTCATAACCATCATCCATGCCAGGAATTCCAGGAATATCAGCAGATAATCTCTTTCTAGATGAATACATAGACTTCTCATCCAAGTAATCGGCATCGAGACTCTCAACCTCTTGTTTAATATTTTCAAGAATGAGTGCAGCATTAGTAGGACTATGAATGTTTTGTCCATCATAAAACAACCCACTTTCACTTAATTTAGAAGTCGAGTAATCTTGCTCGACTGAAGCACCTGAACTTAAATGCCTCTTCCTGCAAAAATCACATAATAGAAGGATACCACATAAATTTACAAAACTAAATAAAATCAGACAAGATTATCAAATTCTCTCCACTCAAAATGAATTTCAAATGGCGCAAAACAATCTTCAAGTAAACTACAGCAACCACAACAAATCTAAGTGCATGTTTGGTTCCAATTCTAGAGGGGCAAAAATTAATTATAGAGGAGTAGAATTGAGTTTGACATGTTTGGTTTTTCTAGACTAAACTGATTTTGCCTCGTTTCGTGAGCATAGCTCAGTTGGTAAGGACATTGCAATATGCAGGGCCAAGATTCAAACCCAACACTTCCTACTCATTCATCTTATGATGTGAAATTCTCCATAATTGATTCTACTTGAAGTTACAAGTTATAGCTTCTGATTCTATAATTAATTTAGACTCAAGTTAATTATTCAACTCGCTTTTACTCCATCCATCCCTAATTATAAGCCCCCTTTCAAATATAAGCCCCTATGCAAATTACTAGGTGCATTTAATACTTTTTTCCTATATATACCCTTAATCGGTACTGCTACTAACTTGCATTGAAATACGAAAAAGTCAAATTACTACACAAACAAAGGACAATTTGCACACAAACTAGACATAACAATTACACTACTAATTTTTCTTAATGTAAGTGAAATTAGTCAGAGGGGCTTATAATAAGGGACGGAGGGAATACATGAATATATCCAAACATCATTTTACTTTCACTTTCAACTCAATTTTATATTTTTAGTCATAATCAATTTTTCTCACCGCAAAACATACAATAAGTGAATTTCACAATCACAAGACTATTACTAGAAGCATTATAAACTAAGCTAAACTCAAAGAGAAAGCGGCACCACTAATAAATAACTAATAAGTAAATCATGAATCCCTAACTCAACTGATAAACTTAAACCCTAAATCAACGAAAAAAGGGGATTGATTGATTGATGTGGCAATGAGCGAATTGGAAATTGAGAAAAAGGTGTACCCGTATCTGCGAAACTTCTCTCGAGAGGTGAGGTCTTGTGGATCGAAGAAAGGAGAATCCATAGCCATTTCGTCTTCCATTTTGTTTTGACCTAAATTTCACACTGACACTGATTTTTCTTCAGGGCGGGAAGGTGTGTATGGCGTTTGATGGTTTCTTTCTTTCGTTAAACCCTTGCTTTGCTTGGTTCAACTTCAACCGGCTCAATTTATTTCCCCTATTCTTCTTATTTTTTTATTTTAAATATATAAAATTTAACAAAATAATATTTAACTTATTGTAAAAAAAATTACTTAAAATTCATCATTAAATTTATAATCATTTGTAATTTATCTACTATAGTATATAAAGGTGTTTTGTATATACTTCATCCGACTTTATTTATAATCAAATTCTTTTTTTAGATACGTTAAATAATTAATATAAATTAAGTGGTTTCTATATGTTGTTTTTTTCTAAAATGATTTCTTCATACTCTCTCAAGTTTCTCTTTCTTTTTTTGCTTTTTTTGTGGTGTTAATTCAAGTTTCTCTCTCAAATTCACACATCTAGTATGATCGTATAGTTTTACTCTCATTTATATTTTTATACATATAGGGTCACATTTGATGTGATGACTATATTTTAGATGACTATATTTAAGAGGTGATTGTATTTTAAATGATTATGTTTAAATCATTATATTTAATGAGCAAATGTTGAAGAGACTCTATTATTAAGATGCGATTTTAACTTAAATTTAACTCAACCTCTTAAGTCAAGTTAATGTCCGTCCACATAAATTAATTATTTTTCATCATTGAATATAGTCATTTAAAATATCAAAATAACATTATCAAAAATTACCTATATATACCTATATATATTAACATCATAAACAATTTAGACAGAACTTTGTTTTTTACCAATATTTAATTGGAATAATTTTTTTTGACACATCAACCGAAACAATTTTTTAAACAAAATTAATTGAAACAATTTGAAAGTAACATAAATAGCAACTTGAAATAATATGTTATCTTATTTTATTTTATTTTTGTTAAAAATAAAAATAAATAAATAATGGTATTTAAAAAAACATTGGTAAAAAATTAGGGTAAGGGTTAGAGAAGGGCCTTGGTGTCTCACTACTCAAACATCCTTAATTTGTTTTTTAGAGTAAAAAGATAAATGACTCCTGTGAAAAATTGATGTTGAACCTCCCCTATTCAATTTAATTTATAAGTTTAGTTATATATTTGATTTGTTACGTTTAAATTTTTTGAAATTATAGTCTCTTTAATAGAAATTTTTTGTTTAAATCATCCACTTACCTAGCAAATTTTCATACATACATAACTTAAGAAGATGTCAATTAAATAAACCAATTCAAAATTTAACGGTGCAATATTCAAGATCAATTTTAAAAACAACTCAAAATTTAATAGAAAATTAAATAAACCAATTCAAAATTTATCAAAAATGATCAACTTATGTTTATATCAGTAACATAAAGTATCAATTTAAAAAAATTTAATTGTACAAGACAAAATTGAAACTTAGGGTGTATTTGGTAATACACTAAAATGAGCTTATAGTTTATAAGTTCATTATGAAAAATAAGTACTGTTCAATAGCATTTTTTTTATAGAAGTTTATAATTTATTTTGACTAACTTTTAGCTTATTTTGATAAGCTAATTCAATTAGCTTATTAGCTTATAGTTTTTAGCTTATTACATTTTCTTCCAACTCTACCTCTATCATCTTACTTAAAAATAATTAAATCTTAAATTTATATATATTTTTATGTCATTTCACATTAATAAATCAGTTCAATCGCTAATTTTAACAAACACTACAAATTCAACTAAGTATCAATTATAATTATAAGCTTATCCACTATAAGTTATATAAGCTATCAGCTATGTTTTGTTTTGCCAAACAAACCTTTAAAATAATCTCAAAGAAGAATATATATATATGTCTCTTCCACTTTGAGCTATCCGTAGACGATTGAGTAAGGATTGAGTGAAGGATGAGGAAAGGAAACAGAAAGGAGAAGAAAGCAAAAGAAGAAGAAGATGAAGTTGAACAAATGTTACGAGCTGCACAAGACGAAATCCTCTTAAATCTCTCTCTCAATTCTCACATATCTCGTCCTTCTCCTTCTTCTTCCTCCTCTGCAATTCCCGATCCTGATTTGGATCTCGATCTCGAGCGTCGATTTCATGCTCTAAAAACGAAATCAAAAGATCAAGGACCGTTGGATATCTCCGCTAGATTCGATGCTCTCAAAACCAAATCCAATCATGGTGTAAACGCTATTGATTCTATCTCTGCATCGGAAAGGTATGAAGAAAGTGAAGATGAAGATGAAGAAGTTCAAATTCAGAAGTTGATTGAATGGGCTAAAGATGCTGCGCGTCTCGATCCTTCTCCTCCTTCTCCCTCTCTATCCGATGATGACGACGACGACAAAGACGACAAAGACGATGATGACGACGACGACTACAACGAAAATGATCGTCGCAAATAAGTAGTATAAAATAGTCCTTGAAGGATAGTTGGATAGTTAAGTGATAAGAGCGTGGTAAGACCTGAGCGACATATGAACTGAGTAGGGTAGTTTAATCTTCGGTCGGAATAATTTATCTTTTCAATGTAAAAAAAGTAAAAATTCTTATGCGTATTTATCAATTTTACTAGTGATTTATTTAGAATATATCTCTGTACATTTTTATTTTTCAATATATTTGTTAATAATCATTCTAAACTGTTGTTCTCCTGTTGTTGCATGGTGAAAATGAGAAAGACAAGGAAGATTTGGTTAGATTTTGGTTGAGGGTGAAGAACTAGTTAGATGAAGCTTTTGTATTGAAATTTGAAAATAATAATTTCATTGTGTTTTTTGGATGGAGATTTTAAAATTTGTAATGTGTTTGAAAGTACAGAGTAATTGAACTGAAGTAATTAAATTGAAGTTAGCTATCAAACTTTTTCTCAATGCATCATCATCATAGAAAAAGACTTAAAACATAATGTAACAAGACAACTATTGTGACAAATTTAAATAAAATTGAAAATGGTGTGCATAATATTGAAGCTACACTTAATATATATTTTTTTGAATCAAGCTATGCTTAATATCAACTATATAATGTAAATTTAAGCTACATTCATTTTGGTGTTTAAAGGATTGTAATGTAAATTTGTATTTAAACTCTTACAAATAGTGTTTAAGCCCTTTAATTTGTATAAGTAGTGGCTAAATTTCTTGTCTGATTTTTTTTTTTGAACAAACTAAAATAAGATTATATATATATATATATATATATATATATATACGAATAGGACGTCAACCCCTAACACAAGATGTGCTAGAAACAGGTTAACATTTCTTGTCTGATTTTACTTTCAGTTGAATGTAGTTTGATGTATTTTTCTAGAGATTCTTTCTACCACTTCTTGTGCTACTAAGAATTCTCAGTTGCTTAATATATTTCATTTTTATCAGTTAAAAAAAATAAAAAAAAACAACAACTTTTTAATGTAACACTATTGAAGTAGCAGAATAAAAAGTCAAATATGACCCTTTGAATAAAATAAATACAAAAGCAGAGGAAATTTAAAAAAGCAGTAAAAGGTAAAATGAAATCCATGTCCCTGACACATGGTATAAGTTGTACTAATAAACCAATCAATAATCCATAATCCAACAACACTACAGTACAGTACACAAAAACACAACACAAGGATTTTCATTGTTATCCCAAATCCAACATTTATCCTCCTATCTCATCTCAACTCAACTCAGCTCACCTTAGCAAAATCAAAAAACAACCTTTTTTCACAACAAATGAGAGCAATGGCGGTTGTAGTGCGCTGTTCCTGCTTCCTCTCTCGTCCTCACTCCCCACTTCCTCAATTCTACTCCACAAACACCAATCTTCACCTTCCAGGTCAGTTACTACTCTTCCCCCATCTATTCTCTCTTCAAAATGACACTCAAAATCACAACTTTCTTCATCTTTAAGACTTTCAAACTGTTTTTTTGTTGACCCCTTTTGTTTGTTACTGTAAAATTTATGATTAAATTTTGTTGTTTTAATGGTAGTTTTTTAAAGATGAAAGTTATATGGTTTTAGCATTCAGGTCATCAACTAAGTGTCTTTTTGGATTAGCTTATTTGAGCTTTTATAGTGTCATAAGCACTTGTGTGACTGTTTGGAAAAGCATGTTGAAAACAGCTTGACATGTCCATAAGTTGTTTTCAGCTTATTTTCGTGAGCTCTTCAAAATAGCTTATGAAAATAGTCTGACTTTATTTTATCCTCTGTTATAGAAATAACTTATACATAAGTGTTTATGATATATGCGCACACAATTAAGTTATTTATCCAAACAAGGTTCAAGTACTTTTTTGTTGGTCAGGTAGTCTAGCGGTTAGAAATTTACCCCTTAAAGGTGAATAAGTGGGAATACCGGATTCGAACCCCGGAGCACAAATGTGCAATGTCCTTTACCAATTGAGCTAGGCTCATGAGGACAAGGTTCAAGTACTTTAGCGTATCTTCTTTACCTTATGGAAACTATTTGAGTTTGTCATCAAAATAATGAAAATGCGGGGTGTAGTGTGCGGTGCAATTTATCATACGACAGTGATACTCACATGAGGTTGAACTTGTTGAATGAATCAGGAAAATTCACTTGTCTTTCTTTAAAAGTTGACAAGGTTGTGCCACTCTTTAAAGATACTTTTGACGGATCTTCTAAAATTTCAAGTGTGCTTCACTGCTCAAACTGTAAGGTAATCTTATGTACTTGAAGTTTTTACAGAGAAAGTGTTACTATAGTTTCAGAAGTAATTTTGTAGTAATCCTATCAAGTGTTACTATTTTGTGCCAATCTTTTTGCAAATGACTGTTTTGGCGTATTTGTGATTTATGATTGAAATTGTTTGCCATATCAGGATGACATGCCACAAAGATTTCCTTCGCTGTTATTTCTTGCGAGCAATATTTTGATGTTCTCTATGCCTTGTAAAGCTTTGGCCGAAACATGTGAAGCTGATAACTCTGTGTTCAATATGCCTATACTGCTAGCAGTAGCAATCATTGGAGCCACTGTAGGAGGTGAGGTACTATGTGATTCCGATATACAGTTATATTAGCTCATGAATGTTTCTAAACCCAAGGACTTAGAGACTAAAATGTGATTTAGTCGCAACATGGTTTTATAGAATTGCTTTTTTCTTTTACCTGTTTAATTGAATTGGTGCATCTGCCGTATTATAAACTTGTGCTTTTACTAAAATGTAGTTGATGCATTTCATTTGTACTTTTTATGGATAAGTGATATGATATCCCGTCCTTTTCCTGAATCGGTTGATCATGTGATAGGGTTGGTTGCTAGACAAAGGAAAGGAGAATTACAGCGGTTAAATGAGCAATTACTTCAGATCAATGCAGCTTTAAGGAAGCAAGCGAAAATTGAGTCCTATGCCCCTAGCTTGAGTTATGCTCCCACTGGTGCTGGTAGGATACCTGATAGTGAAATTATTGTTGACCCAAAGAAGCATGAGCTAATTTCTAAGTTAAAAAGTGGAAAGAACTTTCTAAGGAATCAACAGCTAGATAAAGCATTCACGGAGTTTAAGACTGCGCTCGAGCTTGCTCAGAATATAAAGGATCCTATTGAGGAGAAAAAAGCGGCTCGAGGTCTAGGTTTGTAATCTTCCCTATCCTGCGTATTAACACGTGTTTTCTTAAATACTCTTACACAATCAACATTAGATTTTGTGTGTTAAATAAGTGAAGAATTTTAAGAAAAAACAACTTAATTAACACTTATGTGTAAGTAAGCTATTTCAATATCAAATTGTTTTTAGATAAGCTATAAGTAGTTTTCGTAAACTATTTTGGAGAGGTTATGGAAATAAGTTGAAAATAACTTAAGAACATGTCTTAAGTTGTCTGTATAAAGCTCTCTCTAACAGTCTTGCAAATACTACGTCAGTAAATAAGCTCAAATAAGTCAATCCGAACAGACTCTTATATATTTGCATATTGTATATTACAGGAGCTTCGTTACAAAGACAAGGCAAGTACCGGGATGCTGTTAAATATCATTCCATGGTTTTGTCTATCTCTGAAAGAGAAGGAGAAGATTCCGGGAGCACAGAAGCTTTTGGGGCAATTGCTGATTGTTACACTGAGCTTGGAGACCTTGAAAAGGCAGGACAATACTATGACAAGTATATTGCAAGGTTGGAAAAGGACTAATCCTCATGATCAACATTTCTTGTTCACAATCTTTTTCATGCATTTGATCCTAGTCAATGTTCTTTGAGATCATTATTTATTATTGTTAAGCTATTATTAAGATTGTAAAGTTGGTGTTACACCATATTTTGAAGGAGAGTTTAAAATTAGAGATAATGCTATGTTTAATCTCTAGTTTGTGAAATGAGGCATAACTAGTATCAATATAATCATAAAATTGGTCCATGAAAGATTTGGCCAATTTCATTTTCTTGTCACAATGAATTTAGCCTCATACATAGTTCTAAGCAAGCATGACAGTGCTCAGTACAACTTCATTTTAAAAAATTGATTTAGGTTGCACAAAATGTTTTACAAACGCCAAATTCCGAAGATGGCGCCATTTTAATTACTTTTTTTAGAATAAAGTTTTGTTGCATTTCATTCAAACTCAAGAGGAAAAAACAAAGCAGCGGATGATAGAAAAAACAAGAGTGAACTACATCATTTGTTAATCACTAACAAAATTAAACTCATAGTTTGTAAATGAAATAAGTTTACAAGAATTTATTAGAGACATGATCACTAGACTCATGAAGATATTTAGCAACTCTCTTATTATCTAACTCAAAAAAATATTGTGTAGTTTTATGAAGACATGTAGTTTTATCATCAAGAATAGATAAACAATCAAGGACTCAAATTGTTCTTGCATCTACAAAACTGTCACAATGATTTCAGGTTCATTCTTTTCTAAAAAAACAAAACAAAAGACTTTAAAAGAATCATCTGTAAAAATAAGTTGATGAAGTCCCACAAATCTTGCTTACTAAGTGAACATGTTATAAGAAGATGAGAAAATAACATAAGCATACAGTATAAAATAATTGTATACAATCATCTAATAACAACCGTTTATTCCGTCAAATCATTTCACTTTATAGTGAATAGTGACAGCATATCCATTAAACTCTAAAAAGATTACAATTTTTAAAAAATATATATTAGTATCACTAATTTGTGTGTGTGTGGGTGTGTGTGTGTGTGTGTGAAAGATACCCAATTTTGCAATTTACAATTACAATACTTTCTTTTGATTCTTTAGAAGACAACAGATTGACACAATTTGCTCTTTTCCCCATTTTTTGCACATCAAGTACTCAAATCATTTTTTTCTTCTCTCATCTGAAATATTTCAAAATTCAATCAAACGTGTATATAACTTAAATTGTGCAATGTAATGTCATCTATTCAAGGCATGAATATCACAATTAAAATATTAATTAATAAATATATAACAGGCATAATATAGGATGATAATGATAATAATCATTACATAATAATGTTAACACCCAAATGGGTGAGAAGAAAACATCTCTTAAAATCATCATAAGAAACACTCATCATCGCTACTAACTAGAACACCGCATAATGTTACAAACGCATACAACAAATGTTTGATCTAAATTGGTAGGGGTAACTACCTCACCACCATTTAATTAAAAAGGAAAAAGAAAATAGCTCCCTAGAGTTTTAACACCAACCAATGTGCAGAATATATAGATATGCATGCGGATAGATAGCACATCAAGATAATTATATTACTGGTAGTACATCATTTGCTGTGCAGCAGCAACATTCTGGAACCCACCGTCATATATCGCCTGGCTTGCTCCAACTGCCGCCTGCTTTAGAGGATGTTGCGCATGAGGAAGCATCAATGCAGCATGAACACCGCCCATCTTGCTCATTGCTAGCTGCCGCTCGTATGCCAAAATATCGGTTGCGGACAGACCTGGCAGAGGCATAGCAGCAGGTGGGGGAAGAGGATTTGAAGCAGTTCCAGGTGGTGTGGGCTTGCTCCCCCAGGAGCACTATATTTAACACGATAACAATAATCAGATGCAACAAGACTATATTGCCACTTCAAGACAAAGAAATCAATGGAAAAAAAAATGAAGGAAATGCAATCTTGTGCTAAAAGTAGATTGAGAATCAAAGTTTATAAATCCTAATCCTAATAACTAATATGCAACAGGACAACACCAGAATCAAATAAATGGCTCACAAGTTCGAGTTCAAGGAGTATATTATGCAAGAAAACAAAATTTGCATCTAACTTCCACGTGCCCAATGACAGTGTATATAGATTTCATATCCAAATTTCTTAGTTTGTCAGGATTTGAAAATCAAAATTAACAATGGCATATGAATGATCAAGCTAATTGTAATTCCTATAAATTTCACTAAGCACAGGTGACGCATGTCAATGTGAAAATATCCCTCCCAACAGACTCATCTTATGAAATTCTTAAGTTTGAGACAGGAAAATACACCAATAATATAAATATTTATCATAAAACAAAACATAGACAAGATTACGGAGCAACTAGTAGTGTAGTAGTGAGCTAGCAAAATCAAAAGATGAAAACACACCTTAATTTGTTTGCCACATAGATAAGACTGGGAATTTCCCATCTGAATAGCCAGAGCTGCTTCAGCATGAGTACTATATCTCACAAACCCAAATCCTTTATCACGCTGGACACGAACCTCCTCTATCACACCAGCCCCAAGAGCATAGAAATGACGATGGAGATCAAGTTGTGTTGCCTGTAGAATCACCAAAGGTCATCATGATCAAAATGGCAACAGCAATTTCCGCATATCTCAGATATACAGCTCACAAATAAACATCGCATACATTGCTAAAGTATTATCATTTCTATAACCTAATGGCCAAAACAAAACGGAGAATAAAACAATAGGCTAAAACAGGTGAATCAATGCAAATATTGGTTATGGTCTTATGGATTTCAAAATATTACTTTGGTCACATAATAAGCTTGAAAATTTATCAACAGACAATTGGTTGATGAACTATGCTGTTCAACTTCAAACCACAAATTGAAAATTAGAAATGAAGAAAGTTTCATACCTCTGAACCAATGTTACCCACATAAACGGTTGTATATTGAGGATTGTTCTCAGGAGCATCATTGCTAGATGTCTCTTTACCGTCCTCTGTAGGTTAAAAAATGCTTGTTAATTGCATGCCTAGTATTCCATTTGTTAGCTAACTAAACAGAAGTCTTTATGAACACAATTTTTAAAAGTTCAATCACCTAAAAATCTTTAGGTCAAGGGTAAGAATATGACACCAAAGTTTTAGTAAGCCCCCAAATCTATCTTTAAAACAAGAAATATGTAAATTAAATGTGAAAGCACTTGATTCAACCATTCCATTACTGTTTTGCAAACTACTGCATAATTTACTTACCAGATGAACCATTTGTTAGTTCCACCACACTTTTGTTGTCTGAGTTTTGCTTCTCCTCCATGCCTCCAGCACCTTTTGTTGCCCAATTGCAGCGTATTTGTCTGCTTCCAAGCCACTTACCTGAAAGGCACAGGCAGGGCATTAATGCCTCAATCGTACAAGAAAAAAAGTGTGAATCTCAAAAAATCAATTAAACAATGTATTTACCAGAACTGGCTATGCTAAAAAGCCTATAGGACATCAACTATCATAAGTTTTAAAATAACTGAACATAGAAAGAAAAATCAATTGATACAAAAGAACCTAGTACACAACTCCCTTGGATTGAAACGTTAGTTTTGTTTTGGTATTTACTAATGAAAAATCATTGGAGACTTTTCCAGATTATCATTGGCTCAAATAAAACAAGGTTGCTAAGCCAATGAGAAGTATCTTACCAGTCAAATCATTTATAGCACTTTGAGCATCCTACAAAATGTAAAAAATGCATGTCAACGTCAAGTAAAGTTTTCTTACTCCAAAATTAAAATGAACATTTTAACTTTTAAGACAAAAATAGACCTGCTGACTACGGAATGAAACAAATCCAAATCCCCTTGAACGACCGGTCTTCTGATCCCACATAACCCTTGCATCGCTAGAGTCATCAAAAAGATAAAGTAAGCAAGCCATGCCAAGTAACCAACAAAATTGTTTAGCATGCAATGCACAATTATCACACAAGGTAGCACAAACACATATTTTTCCATTTTGAATAAATTAGGATTGCTCCAATTCCAAATGCATAAAATGGATGTCAATTTTATTAAGAAATCGTAGGAGAATGAAGCTTACGAACAACTTGGGTAGACAGAAAAGCAGGCAAAAAGAGTAGCATCAGTAACCTCAGGACTGAGGTCACCAACAAATATGTTGTAATGGCCTGCAAATACAAAGAAACATATTATATAATATCTTCACATAAGCTCCACAAGGGTCACAATTTGTTCGAAACATAAGTCTCTTATTTTTACTCTAAACCAACCTGATGTATCCTCTCTCTGACCACTAGCATATGCCCAGTTAACTTTGATAGGCTGTCCAAATCTACAAACCATTGAATTAAACTTTTAGAGTAAAATCAAACCAATCTAACACAACTATAATAAAAGAATTGCACTTACAATTGCCTTCCATTGAGAGATAGTATGGCAAGAGCAGCAGATCTGCGGTCAAAGTAATGAACAAATCCATAGGATGACTGCATAAGAAATGCATAAGATGTCAAACACAAAGTTCCACTTGTATCTAGTACTTCAAATCAATATGTTACTATTAGAAAAAGATATAACAATATAAAAAACATACCTTCTCTTTTCTAAAAAGTTTACACCCTTCAACTGGACCATTGGCAGCAAAAACTTCTTGCAGCAGTGGCTCGGTTACCTGTGTATGGACGTTACCTACATACCTGCATTTTCACAAAGATAAAGAAGCTACAATTTAAAAAAGAAGAAAAGAAACAAACAACTAGGCTAAAATTATTTAATGCAAGTCGGACAAGCTAGAAGTATCATACAGGTAATGTTTTAATACAACAGAACTGGTTTTAAGCGTCACAAGATATCAACATACATAATATATAAAAGATCAGCAACTCAATAAAAGATAAAATTAAGGAAACATTGCCTAAGCTTGTCTGTGTCACAATTATAAAATAAAAGAAGAGGAAAGTGAGGGATATGATTGAATAAAAGGTGAAAAAATGTCTAGACAAACACTCACACACTGCGGCAAGTACTTGGATCAAAACCAGGAGGCAAATTTCCACTTGGGATTGGTTCAATCTGCAAAATGAAAAAGTAAAAAAGAAAAGAAAAAAGGAAAAAAAATGAAAAGAAAAGGAAAACGAGGCCAAATCAAGATAGAATATTTGTATTGCATCTACCAATAGTGTAGCATGAGAAGCATTTACTAGAGTGAATGGGGAGAAAGAAAGCATACAACCCAACCAATACCAACCAAGAAATGCATGAAAGAGTTCATTGCTAAACCTATAGAAGGAATGAAAATAGGTTCAATGCACCCAACAATTCCACAGTTCAAATACAAACTAAAACTACAACAGTGACAAAAACAAAATTATATATGACTAAATCAGATTTATTGCTACATCAAACAACCAAATTGCATCCCACTAAGAGGGATAGGCTACATGGATCAAACAACCCCATAATACCATATATTTATTTCTACATCAAACAAACCAGACAATAACTCCTAAGTCCTAAATCATGCAGATTCATTTCCCAGCTAAACCTCCATGGAAACAATACCATATATGAATTGCAAGCTTATACACCTAAATTCTCTTTCATCACTTACCATTTAAAGAAGAAATACCAACACAAAATGGAAAATAACAAGTAACATTCTAAATAAATTTCCCTAACTAGATTGACATCTACCACATCAAATTACTTAATAGACTCTGAGATGGCCCATTGATCACCACTCCTAGAAAAATGTCTCTATTCAAAATATGCTTTCACATAGATAATAGATAAATAAAACACACTTAAACATAGTTTTAGAGCCATTTCTTGCCTCAGACACACAAAAAATACAACTTTATTACTTTATCTACTTCTGCTCATTTGGTGGTGAAAACACAGCAAAATTAACAACCTTGGCTCATGAAAACAAATTGAACGGTACAAATAGCTCCCAAAATTCAATTTTTTCAACAAAACCACAAATCAAATGAAACAATACCATACAATAACTCCGAAGTCCTAAACCATACAGATTCATTTCCCAACTAAACCTCCAATTAAACAATTAACAATACCATATATGAATTGCAAGCTAATACACCTAAATTCTCTTTCATCAATTGCCATCTAAAGCAGAAATACCAACACAAAAAGGTAAAAAACAAGTAACATTGTAAATAAATTTCCCTAACTAGATCAACAACAACCACATCAAATTACTTAACAGACTCTGAGATAGTTCATTGATCACTACACCTAGAAAAATGCCTCTATTCAAATTAAGCTTTCACATAGATAAAGAATACAACTTTTTTTATATTTCAGCTACCCATTACTCATTTGATGATGAAAACACAAAAATCAACAACCATGATTCATGAAAACATATGAAATGATACATTTAACTTCCAAAATTCAATTTTTTTCAACATGAACAAAAACCCACCAAAATTCAAACACAAAAAAGACATCTTTTTTACATTAAAAAAATCATGAAAATCAAACACAAACCCTAGGTATTTAGATAAACCCATAAATAACAAAAAAAAATGTAAAATGATTGAAGAAATTGAGGTGAAAAAGGGACCAACCTGAGGTGGAGCTAAGAGAGCAGGGTGATAGAGAGATTGTTGTTGAATCAAAGCTTGTTGCATCAGAGCTTGTTGGTGTTGTTGTTGCTGCTGATGCTGCTTGAGCCTATGATTCTGCATTTTGAGGATGTTATAGTGGTTGTTTTGAGTGAGAAATTCACTGAAAAATGGGATATTTTGTGAAGATTTTAGGGTTCAAAAGGGTCACAAAAGAAAGAGCCTTCTGTCACACAGATACAGAGACCTCTGAGAAAATAGCAGAGAGAGGACTCTACACAAAACAAAACCCCTTGCCGACTACTCATAAAAAAGAGAGAGTACACTCATTACTCTTTTTTATTTTATTTTTTTAAGTTGTTTTAATAATTATGATAAATAAAGTACTATAAATGTAACATTTGACCAAAAACAAGTTTTTTCTATGTCTCAAAATAAGTGATTTAATTGATCATTTTATATACTTTAAAAATATGTGTAAATAAAAAAGATAATATGATTTTTATAAAACATTTTTTGTTTAATGGTTAGAAATTCATCTTTTAAAGATGAATAAGTAGCGTACCTGTGGGGATTAGATAAATTTTTCAAATTTATTAAACACAATAATTTTAGGAGAGTTTAGATAAAATTTTCAAATTTAATCACTATGTGAGTTCGAGGTAAGATTTTATGTAGAGATGTCAATTTGTATTTGATAACGGATTATCCGTGGGGATTATCTGCACGGATATTTGAAGTCGCAGATTTTTTCTCCATGGAGATGGGGATCGAGGGAGAAATTTCTCTGTGGATAATTTGGGGCGGGAAAGGTCCCTCCGCCACCGCGCTCCGACCATATTATTTAAATTATAGTATATATAATATATAATTATATAACTTTATACTTTTTTTAATAAAAAATAATAATTAATGCGTTATAAAGATTATGATTATGTATGGTGATAATAAGTTTAAGGGTTAATAGGTATATATCCCCTGTAAAGTACATGATTTTTGCAATACCCTACTGTAAAATATTTTCTTGAGAATATCCCCTGTAATATTTGCATTTTTGCAATACCCCCTAGACTTTTTCAACCATTACATTTTGTGGGGGTTTTGAACCACCGCAAAATATAATTTTAGCGGGGGTTTTAAACCGCCGCAAAGAAAAAAACCCCTCAAAATGTAATGTTTGAAAAAATCCAAGGGGTATTGCAAAAATGCAAATATTACAGGGGGTGTTCTCAAAAACATACTTTACAGGGAGTATATACCTATTAACCCTAAGTTTAATTAGATTTTTTTTTTGACAAAAATAAACATTAGAAAGTGCTTTTGTTATTGATTCAAATGTACTATTATTTTAAAAATTGAAAGACACAACATATGTATTTTTGTTAGAAAAAAAATATATTAATGGCGTGCTTTTGATTAAAATGTATAGCAATTTTATTAATTTTTTATGTTTATGGATATTGTGAAGATTCATGGGGAGGAGATGGAGGAAGAATTCTCATAGCGGGGATGGGGATCGAAGAAGAAATGTGTTAAAAAGCACTCACATTTTTTAAATCAAATAGTTATTCATATAAGATAATTACATATGTGTCGAAGATAAACGGACAATAAACTGCGCTGCTATTCATTTTTTAATTGCAAACTAATTCGCTTAAATACCACATTTACAAATTTGGAATGTGTTTGAAATAGAAAATGGAACAAGAAATAGTAAAGTATCTTCCGTTCAATCTCTGCTTTATTGACGTTCTAAATTTTAAGAGTCTAGGGAGGTGAGAGTTTTGAAGGGGAAAAATGCGACGAACTGCCATCAAATTTTAAGTTGAATCAATTCTTATTAAATCGAAATAAACTTGATTCATTTTTTATCATATTCATGCTGTTGTGTTATGAAGTGTGTATTAAAAATATGAAATACTATAAAATGATATCATCTTATTTGCTTATCATGTCCCTGTCTTATTTTGTCTTTATCCAACAATAGTATATTGTGTCATATCTCTATCATATCTTAACTACCAAATGTGCCCTAATATTTTTGGATAACTTAATCTTATTTTTTTCTTTTAGGAAAACAACATTTGAATAAAAAAGTTTTAGGCACAAAATCATGTATGATATATTTATTACTTAAATATGACTTTCACTCTATTTTATTTAATTTACAATTTTGGTCTTCTTGTTTGATTTTTTTTGACAGTCAAACATTCATCTTAAAGTAAGTCGATACAAACAACAATAGCTACATGTTCAGGGATACATCCCACCCAAAAACAAGAACCAAATAGTTTTGCTATTCCTACTAAGTTATATGAGCAACAATGTTTTAATTTTACATCTTCTAATAAAAAAACACTACAACTATTAAGTTTAGACAAGATATCAGAACATCTCATTTGATTTATGATTTAGGTCTTATGTATGATTTCTGAATTATTTATCTTTTTTATACCGGTATTATATATAGTGTATTTTAACAACGTGATAATTGAGATATTTATGTTAGTTGAGAGTTGAAAATGAAGTATTTTACTAAGGCATTGAGATTCAATGTCAACAAGTTTAGAGAAGAAAATTAAAGTGTGTTAAAATTAGTTGGGAATAGGCCAGGTCAGGCCAGATTTTAGCAGGCTTGAGCCTGGCCTACGAAAATTTTTTAGGCCTGAGTCTGGTCTATGACCTATTAAAAGTTAAATTTTTTGGCCCGACCTTATAGTCTACATAAAAGCCTACATAATATAAAAATTTCAATTTTTTTTGAGAACATATAAAAACTTCAATCTAGTCTATATTATCTATTTTTTTTTTAAATAGACAATATAGCCTATTTAAAGTCTACATTACAATTTTTTTATATAGTCTATATGACCTGTGAGCCGGTCTGGCCTATTCCTATCCCTACTTAAAATACTTTCGATGATCACTAAAATTTATAATTGAGGTTGTGATAGCTCTTAGAGTCAATAATTTAGTTAAAGTTCATTATAGATTTAAAAAAATATATAAAACTCACAAGAAAGTAAAATAAAAAAGTTGTCAAAAGAACTTCATAAAATATGAAAGAAAGAGGCTCTATGATAAATAAGGTGTAATTAGATTATTATCATGGCTGGCATTTGGTAATTGCTCTCACTTTTCCTAACCAAGAGCTTATTATCATGAAACTCTTATTAATGACAAGGGGTGTCAAAATTGGCATGTGGTCAATGGGCTCAACTCAAGATCCATTTGGATTATGTGCTGTAATATATTTTTATTTATTTTTAGTTTTGATGTTTAGGCACCTATATTGCTTTTAGGCCCCTCAAATTTTCCATTTGGATTGTGTGTTCGAACCAAATGTTGGGTTTGAATTCTAAAATCCATTTGTTAGGTTTCAAATTTCACATTCTGAACCAAACTAGTTCAAAGTTTTGAGTTTCGTACTATATATTGGTATAGTTCAAAAATTAGATTTGGTAGTTTGGATTCTACAATTCAAATTATATTTTTTATGTTCAAAACCTGATTTTTTATGCATGTTTTGATTTTTACCAATATTTTCACCAATATGTATATTTGTTTTTGTTATGTTTGACAATTTATTTATAATTATCGCTGATAATTCAAAACCTCGTGATAATTTGAAACATGACACATTTGACACTGTTAAACTCAAGAATGTTGAACCTCTCGATGATTTGAATCCTAATAGTGCTCAACTTTAAAATGCACGTTATTAATACCAATATCAGTTTTTCTCAAGAATTGATTTGTCGAATCCAATTAACCAATTCTTCTAACTAATCAATTTTTCTCGATTCCTTTTCCCCCATCTAGTTTCATCATAAAAAAATGTGTATTCATTATCAAATGTTATTTGGTTCAATGATGATTGACTTTGAATTTGATAGAGATAATTACAGTTCAATCATTTACATCTACGTTTGGAAGGAGATCGAAACCATTTAATGTCAGAGCTCACTCCAAATCAAATTAGTCGGTCAATAGACCGGACACTGGTGGTGGAAAAAATGTGTACTCATTAAAATAAGTAAATAAAAAATGTATTATTACTAAATAATGATTAATGACAATGTCTATTACATTTTTTTTGGTTTGTAGAGTCTATTATTTTTCTTGTTATTAATTTGTTTTTTTGATACGATAGACAAAATAACAAATTATTATAAGAAGAGGGATCCGTTGACTCCAGAAATAACCCTGAGATGAGTTACTCCGCTTAATATCTCATTATTCAAGATGAATTTCACTGATCAAACTGTTGATTATCATCATTATATATCAATGATCAAGTGCACACATTTTTATTTAAATCCGAAATTTGTAGCTATGTCAACCAAGCATCGACATTTACTTTGTTTTTTAAAAGTTTATTATACGCTCATTTGAAATTACTTAATGATGTATCAAATAATTTTAGAATTTTATAAAAACTTGTAGAGCACATCTATTGAATAAGAACTTTTAATTGGACGGTTGGATTGGTGAAATTCATCATGAATAATCAAATATCAAGCGGAGTAACTCATCTCAAAGTTACTCCTGGAGTCAACAGATCCCTCCTCTTATTATAAACTCACACATAAAGAAAAGAGATTGAGGTTTAAATTTCGATCATGAACATCTGACATATATCCATTGAACTAGGGTTTATGGACTCTTGTTATTAGTCCTTTCTTGTTACTAAAAATTAATTCAAGAAACATTTTGTTGATTAATATTTTTTTTTTAAAGGCACATTTTGTTAATTAGTACTCTCTTCATCCTAAAATAAGTGTCACAGTTGATCAATTCACGTCTATCAACGCACAACTTTGATTATTAATATCTTTAATTATATATTTTAAAAAATTATAAAAATTGTATATCTTAAAAATACTTATCGAGACAAATCAAACAACATCTTAAATACTACTACCTCCGTTCCTTTTTACTTGTCGTTTTAGAAAAAAAACCAAAATAGGAGGGGTATATTTTTGCACCTTATTTTCCCAGTATGCCCTTTTTTTAAATATATCATATTTTTAATCCACCAATAAATTCCTTCTTTTTCACAAACATTATCTATTTTCAAAAAAATTATAACAAACTTTATTTAAAAACAAACAAAATTTGTATATAATAAAAAAGATTTTATTGTTTCAACAAAAACAATTATACAAAATTTAGTCAATAAAATAAAATAAGAAGGAGGAAATATAATCTAAATTGCTAAAACGACAAGTAAAAAGGAACAAATATTTTTTTTTAAAACGACAAGTAAAAAGGAACGAAGGTAGTAATATTTATATTTATATATTAATAAAAAATACAGTCAAAATAAATTATATAAATAATATAAAATGATCAACTATGACATTTATTTTATGACGGAAGAAATTCTAGTTTGATAATGTCGTAAAGAACAAATTGTCTAAAGTATTCACTAGTGGACAGCGGTGGCTGTCCTTTGTGAGTCAACAAAACCTTTCAATTTCAAAATCGGCGGATTTCTATTCCCTCGTGCTTAACGTTGTATTACTTTATTGGAATTGGAATGTTTTTTCTTTTAATTTTTTGTAATCTGTTTACTACTTGTGTTATCGTTAAAATTATTTTGATTTTACTTTTTAAAATTAAAATTCATAAGAAAATTTGCAATTTCATGCAGATTTTTCTTCAATTTTTTTGGGGAATTCAGCTTTAGAGTATCAATTGATTATTTAAACCTATAAATCAAGTAAATTTAGAGAGACCAATTGATTATTTAAACATATACTACATTCGTCCTATTTTATAAGACTCAGTTTAACAAAATGTACTATTTATATGTTTTGTTTTGACCATAATTTTCAAAGAGTATATAAATGTAAATATTATCATATAAGATATTGTTTGATTTGTTTCGATACATATTTTCAAATTATCAAATTTCTATAATTTTTAAAAATAGACAATTAAAGTTATTCGCAATCAAAATCATGTATTGACAAATGTTCAGTGGTCAACAAGGTCTTATATTTTGTGACGGAGGTAGTAAATCATTGATGCACTACATGATCCACATCGGAATCAATTTTCAATTGGGTCATGCTAATCGGTGTCCCCAGAACAACAGTTAAGGAACAAAAAAAAAATTATATTAAAAACAACATTTATTAAACTTGAACTCTAATTCTTTTAGATTGTATTATTATTAAACTTGAAACTCTAATTCTTTTAGATTTTGTTACTTTAATATTTTAGTTCAAATCAGTTGAACTACTTTACGTGAAAATAGTTTTTTATTTTTTAGTACATAAAAAGAGGGAATAACCCAAAAAAATAGTTTTTTAACTAAAAATAAAATACAAATTGAACAAGTTAGTAGTATTAATTTGTGTATAACGTTTTGGAGAATAATTTTCAACCACTCAATAATATGGCATGTTCAAAACGAAGAAGCAACTGCAAGATTCTGTTAAGTTTCATTTCGGTTAAATGGCAATCTTTCATGGCCACGTATCTTTTTCTTGCCTACTTGCTTTCTCTTTTTGCTAGTTTTTTTTATCTTTTGGATAATCTAGTTTCAAATGTGAACGCAAAATCATTTCGTTGAAATGGTGTGCATAAGTTGAAGTTATAATAGTTTTTCTTCTCAAAATATAAAACTCTCTTTAATTTTTTCATAATTTTTTTTTCATTTGATATATAAGTCATTGAAATGCGTCATAACTCATAAACATATATAGTGTCTCGATCACATACAACATTTGTCTCTAAATATAAGACTTTATTTAATTAAATTGTACTATTCAAGGTCGAAGTAACATTATACTATACTACCTACCATCTATGCATGAAAAATGCAAATAAAAGAAGAGCACAAAATTAAAAATATAAATTAAATGGCATTTACTAAAAATGAATAAATAATGAACAAAAAAACTTGCAATTTTCTGAATCTAATCATCAACCAACCTCAGTAATAAAACCAATTAATCTTGGTTTGATCCAAAAGTATATTGGACCTATTTGATTGATAAAATAATACATACAAATATATATTTCTTATAAATCTATATGAAGGTCACAACAACCTTCTATAAGGGAATAGTTAGGAAATGTAATTTGGCTGGTATATCCTAAAGTTCATAATTAAAGAACAAAATTACTATAAGTTAAGGTCAAAGTGTTCTGAACACTGATCTTTAGGTTCACTTCCTGAACTACTACCATCATTTTTGTGATTGTTAATTTGGTATGGTCCTCTAGCAACAACCCTGCAAAAATTGAAGATTCAATTAATTATTTTTCAATAACATTTTTTTTTATAAAATTAAGAAATACGAAAAAATTATTATAAGTTAAAGTGACGCTAATGACCATTTTACAACCACCTCGCAAGGGTTCCGTCCTTTAAGTTTACAAGGTGAAACTCTTACAAATAAAATAAACTAAACAAAAATAGAAAATTGGTTTTTACCTTTCTTTTCTTTTCTCAAGGAATTTAAGTAGTGAAGCTCTTCTTGGATATCTCATATCTGTTTATTGAAAAATAAAAAATATAACATTAAATTAGTGTATGCATTTTTACTTGCTTTACTATTTACCTTTGCTAATACTACGAATGAAGAAAATTAAAGATATTAATTTATTTATTTACCTGAACAATTGGTTTGGTTTCCTTGTTTAGGTGTTTCTATGGCAGTGTTTGTTTGAGGAACTTTGGAGTCCTTTGATTTTTCACTAGTGATAGGTGCATTGGGTGGATTTTCTTCAGTGCTTGGAATTTCAGAGGCTAACTTGGTGGCTAGTTCCATGATTTCGGTTGCATTCGCAGGCGAAAAAGCATCGAATACTAACATTTTTCCGGCATAGAATAATGTCAACTGGGGAGGTTCAGGACCTGTTGATCTATAAGAAAAATAAATAACAATAAGAACATTGTTTCAGCCAAATCCTAACAAATCATGATCATTTAAGTAATAATTAAAAAAAAAACTTACTAAATATAGATTTTTTAAAATTTCCAATATTTTAAATTTTAAAAAATAATTTTTTTTGCCAATAATCTTGAAGAAAATGGACCAACTTTGGTTGAGACAACAACTAGTGAATGTTACAGGTTCAAGTTCATCCTACCATTGATTAATTTTATTTTGGATATAAGTTAGTATTATTGTGTGGTTGAGATCTAGTGAACCAAACTTAAGGCTTGTGAAGATTTTTGGTTGGAGGGTAGAAGTAATAATGATCTTTTATTCATCAATCAAAGAGATCTAGACTTCTTTTTTGTTCTAATCCCCCGATTTGCATGGAAATCGAGTCCTAACTAATTCGAAGTTCAATCGAAAAGCAAAGTTTGATTAGTGATTGTTCCATCTAAGATTGAACTCGGGGACAACCTAAACAATCTTAGCTGAAGTTTGATCTTCTAGTTTACGGGGAAATTGGATCCGGACTTGACTAATCTGTAGTTTGACAAAAAATTAAGTAAAGTCTGACTAATAATTGTTACAACCAAACTCGGATACTACTCAAACAATTCGGCCTTAACATAACCACATGCATCCGACCACTTTGTTAAACAGATCTAGACATCTAGTTAAAAGTATCATCATTCACTAGTCTACCTCTTCACTAACTTACATGAAAAAATTGGTATTGGTTCATGGCTTATTATAGCTAAAAATTCAGAACAATAGCAGAAATTAAAATTGTCACATACCTTATATTAGACTTCTTAATGCAAGGATTTTCCACAAACTGAGGAAGAGAATCAATAGCAGATGCATTTAATCTCAAACCCCCATCTGAATTTTGCATATTGCCTAACAAATCCTTTGTACTTGCTGAAAATTCCAAAATAATCCCATCAGCAAAATTTCACAAAATCATTTTCATAAACTTCATGTTTCATTTCCAAATAATTAATCAAGTATTAGTATACTAAAATAGGCAAATAATTTTCCAATACCAAATTATCCATTTTGTGAACAAAAATCCAAAAAATTATATTAAATGACAAATAATTCACAAACCAAAAATAGAAACAAAAATTTCATATACCAAATAAGAAAGAAACTATTAACCATAAAAATTGGAAAAAATTGGTACCTTTAGGATCCATTTTCACAAACAATCCAGAAGTAGAATCACCAGAAATTCTCTTTTCCTTCAAGAGTTGACTCAACATGCTACAAGTCTGTGAAAATTTGAACCTCTCCGGTGCCTTACCGGCGATGACTCTCCGGCCATCTGACAAAGTATTAGGAAAAGTAGACATTTTTAAAATTTTAACAAAACCCCACAAAGAAAAAATCTCAACTTCACAAGATTTTTCACAAAAGATTATATCTTTGATGTTTTCTTAATGACCCTTTTGAAATTCAAAGATGAAAAGAGAGAATTAGAAAAATATAGAAGTAGTGTTTTTTTTTTGTTTGTTGTTCAAACACAAAGCATGTTCCTTGAATCTGGTTTGGTCTGAACTGTGTGACCATGTGGTCTTTATCTTGATAAATTTGTAATTTTTTAATAAAGATTTTCTTAGATATAATAATTAAATATTCATGTGTGATGTTAGTTTATTATTTTTTGGTTGAAGCACGTGTTTTTTATGTTTGAGATAGGTAGGCAAAGGTTGTCTTCAAAGTAGTACTAGTGTTCTGTTTGGACAGTGGAAAGTCCAGCACATGAGCACACGAGAAAAACAAGTGTTTTAAATAAGTAAATAACGACTATTGCTTACATCAAAAAAGGAAACTGATGCTACCCCTTTTCTTGTAATTAATTTATGATGAAGATTCCTTAGTGCTCCATGAAATTATAAATTAATTTGGATGTTGGTATTGGTATAGTATTGTGCTTGAGTATAATTATAGTAGTAAAATAAAGGATTGAACATGTTTTTAATTCCATAAATATTTGAATTTTTTATTTTTAGTTTTTCTAAAGTTTTTACTATTTTTTTATCCCTATAAAATTATTATGAATGTAGTTTTAGTCTTTATTGTTAAATTAATTTGTGTTTTTGAATAATTTTTTCATAGATATGTTTAGAAAATTGTAAAACGTTTTTTGGAAAAAAAGAGCTTAAAATTTTAATTTTTAAATTGATATTTCGGTTACTTTTAACTTTTAAAATTTGAAAAATTCATATTTAATTATTTTCATTTTAAAAAATTATAAATTTTTGTTCGGAAACATTTTATAGTATTCTAAACATGCATGTATGAAAAAGAATTATTTAAAAGTTTAATGATGATTAAATCATTTTCAAAATTTTGACAAATAACAAGGACTAAAATTGCATGAATAAAATTTTTATAGGGACCAAAACATGCAGCTTTTTTTATAGGGACTAAAAACAAAATTTTGTAACTTTATAAAACATATTTAACCTTAAAATAAATATTTTAATTTAAAACTGATAGTATAGATAGACGACATGATAACAATAGAACTCGAATATGTGGATATTTGTTTGAATTTAGTTTGATTTTGATGGAGAAAGTTCAAATTGATTGAGTTTAAGTTTTAATATGAATTTTCAACGATTTTAAAAAATGAAGGAGAAACGAGGTAACGAAAATGTTGATAAATAATTCTACATTCTTATATTTTACATTCTAGTATCAAAACTAAATTTTACATTCTTACATCGGAAACTCTTCATTAAATTACATGTTTATTTTTAATTTTCACAAATATTAAAAAAAATTGTTGTGATAATAAATTTGTAAAAAACAATTGTTACTTTTTCATAACAATTATTTCTATATAGCTATTGATATCACATGAGAGAGAAAATTTTTTTGACAAGTATCATGAGTACAAGTCAATCTTCGAGAATGCACACGTTCATTTCAACAAATCCATCAAATTGTCAATTATCGGTAAAGGATAATGTTTCTTGATCATATTTTTATTCCATTGATGATCATAGTCTACACACAACCTCATCACCCATATATTCTTTCTTCTTGATACAAAAAACATACGCACACGATTCACTAGATCAAATGAATTCCTTTTCTAGTAAACTTTTATAACTTCAATTTCAATTTTGCTAGTTCCTTCATAGTTCATAGACATGTGATATATATGGTACATTAAAATGGATTCCGCTTTTGAAATTAAATTTAAGCTTAAATATGATTTTCGTCTTTGTATATACGAAATTTTAGTTTTAATTTCTGTATCGAATTTTATTATAAATAAACTTCTGAATCAATCAAACTTTTTGCTTTTGATTTCTAATGCTAAAATCTGCTGAACAATCGCAAATTACTGTAGATTAATTATTCTGCAAATTTTAGTTTTAGAGACAAAAATAAAAAATTTGGTTGATTCAAAGATTTATTTAAAATAAAAATTGATACGCGGAATAAAATCAAAATACTGCATACATACAAAGACAAAAATAATATTTAAATATAGAAAACTCAACTTCTTTCTCTAGAAGCAATTATCTTTCAACAGTTGCAAAAACTATTCTCCACTTGACAAACTTCTCCATATTTATTGTCAAAAAAAAAATTCTCCATATTTGACATGGAGAATGAGTTGAATTCATATAGCACTCAACTTTTGCTTCCATAACTAATTACCATACCAAACACTCATGATGATTATGGTTGATTTTTTTTTCTCCACAAAACGTCTTTCACTTGATATATATAATGATTCAATTTATGTATACCAAGGACTCTAGTTTGATAAAAAAAATTATCACTCTAATTTAGCAAGTTTTTTCTTTGACAAATAGTTTAATGGTTATAATTCTATATTTTAAACAATAAATAAGTGAATGTATTTAAATTCAAATTTTAATTTTTATATATTACATAATATTCATATTAATTGAATTATATGTTTACATAAACGTTTAGTTTTATTTATTTATTTGTTTTTTTGTAATTTACATAAACGTTTAGTTTGATAGATTGATAATACTCAATCTATATTCCTTTTTTTTAGTAGGTATTTTAGAAGAAAAAAATTAGGTGAAAATAGTGTTTGATTAGGCATGTACCCACAATTCAACAATTCAATTTTGTGACATATTTTTATTTTTATATTAATTTATTTTAAAATAAATTAAAACTTTAAAAAAATCATACATGTAGCTACAAGTGACTCATAATTTACTAAACCTTACCTCAAAAAAAGAACTTACCACATTTCTATTTATTTAGAAATTCTTAAGATTTTGTATTTGTTTCTTTTTTTTTACCCATTTAGTTTTTGTTTCTTGTTTAAAAATAATATTGTTTAGAAATTTTCAATGATTTTAGAGATTAATTTAGAGTAAAATTGATAAAAAATAAAAAAATAAAATTAATTTGAAATGAAAAAAAAAATTAGTCAAAATAAAAAATGAGTGTAAGTAAGTTTCTTCCGTGCCGACAAGTAAACGCGTATGAGGGGTCCACTTGAAGCGGGTGAGTCACGTTATCTTATGACGCGTGTTGACTCGTGATTCCCTTAATAAACTAGCATGTGATACATACACAATATTTCCTTTCATGTAATTTACTCCAATTTGGATTATGCAATTAAAGTTCTGTTCTACCATTAACAAGTGGCAATTACATGACAAAATAATTTAGGGTACTACTATTTTTAGTTCTAGATGATTTTTTGTCCTCTTATTTACTTTGGGGGGTCTTCATATGTTAATGTTAGCATGTGCATTTGCTTAAGTTATTATCTATATTTTTCTCAAATTTATAAAGGTTTAATGTTATTTTTAAAGAGCACAATTTCTTTTGTAATATATATGTATGTGTGGAAAATTTATTTGAAATACAATTTTTTACATATGTGGTTGTGTTAGAAGTCTCACATTTAGTAGATAAAATTGTTCAATGCAGGATTTAAGTTAAGAAGAGGTTTTCTCAGTTATTGGATTAGTTTTTTTGAATCAAACTCTTCTTATGTGAGTTCTAACAAATTGATGTTTTCATTATATTGTGGAGGATGGTTAATTAGCCCAATTGGGTAAACTAGCTGAAATAAAAATTAAGGAGTTAGAGATTCAAAGTTCAAATTTTGTCAAAGGAAAAAACTAATATTGTAATATTCTAACAACTAACATTATATCAAAAAAATTTTGACGTTTTCATTGAGAGTTGAGCCACATAAAGGACTACATATATAGGCTGAATTAAGATGAGTGAAATTATACATCTAGAAGAAAATGATCGGATCAGTACTCCGCTAGAATGAGAGCCATTACGAATGTTCATTGTTAGAAGACGTGACAATGTTAGAAGTGTTACATCAAAATAAAAAAAAAATATAATTAATATGGTACTAACCATGTGTTCTCTTCATATACCTTAGTCCTAACAAGTTGGTTTTAGCACAAGTTTCCCTAACAATTTAAATAAATTGAGATACGATTTTTGACTATTATCTGGTGAGATATTGTGTTCTAATCAAAGAGAGAATGAACATGTATCTATCTTGTTTCTAATAAGTAATAATAACACGTGTTTTGATATACATGAGTTACTATTATTAGAAAATTTCTCTTTTCACCCTCTTAATACTCTCTTTTTCTCCTAAAATGATTTTTGTATGAGAATAAATTTTTTTTTGTATGAGAGAATATTGGGGGGGGGGGGGGGGGGGGAAAGAGTGTTGGGGGTGGAAAGAAATTTTTTTCTATTATTAAGAGTGATGAGATATAGTTATTTTGATAGCCGATATGAAAATAGAGTTGTTAAATAAGTTAGTATGATCTCTTTCAATATAGTGAATTAGTATAAAGGATTAACACAATCCAAACAATTTGTTACACGAGCTTCAACTATATATTGATCGAGCTCAACACAATTATTAATGGATCATAATCATATGTCAATTTGTTCCATATTATTGATCATATGACCATATTTTATTTTTAAGGATTTCAACAAAACGTTAAATTATTTTTCTGTCAAAAAAAAGAAACTCATGAAAAATTAAGTATCATCTGTAGCATTTTTCCATTTCTCTATATAAGTTCTTACTTTATGCAACAACTGTTGTATCAACTGTCTCGCTAAGCGAACATTTCGTAGCTTAGCAAGCACAATAGTTTGTTGGTTAATTAGTTTTAAGTGTTAGTTAAAACTGTTTTAATTGGTTTGATTTTTAATAGTTAGTTAGAGTCAATTGTTTGTTACACATTACAAATTAAACATATATAAATAAGGCTCTAAACCATTATAATTATTGATTGGATTGTATAAAGAGAGTTAGTTTTTAACAACAACAACATTACACATGACTTAAATGAAACATCTAATAAAACATCAATTAAGTTTTTCAATATACCTTTAAGATCAAAAGCTTAATAATTTTCAATATACCTTTAAGATCAAAAGCTTAATAATTAATAGCGTATTCACCTAACTATTTTCAGCGGACAATAAAAGGGAATAGTACTATATTTGTTAATGGTTGTGAATATTGTTCTGCATAAAACTCAGGTTCATCTGTGGACTGTGGTGGACGTTATTGTTTTAGACAAAAATCAGATTTATCTGCGAGATATAAATAAGTGTATGTTTTGACCTCTACCTCAAGTCCACATCTTCGAGAAATTGTCTGCTTTAAGGTTACCCCTTCATTGTTTTGTCCTTTGTAGGAAAGGCGTCTTAGTTGATTAAATGAGTGTAACATGTTATATATAAACTACCATTAACCTCGAGTTTAAAACAATGCAGAACTTAAGATGAACATGAGCAAATATATTTTGTTTGACTTTCATATATAACAAAGACATTGATACAACATGAGCTATTGATTTTAAATCATGTTTAAGTTGAAGGTAAGTATAGAGGTACCAATAATGTATTTAAACTTTTAACAAATTAGAAATGAAATAAAGTTATCAATTTTAGTCTCTAACTCTCTTTAGAGGATCGAGTCAATCAATGTAATGAGTATAATTGAGTATACATCCACCGTTACTTTTGTTGATAGCACAAATATTCTTGCCACAAATAACACGTGCTGTTTGTAAGCTAGTATACTTAAATTATTGAAAATATTAATAATTTTATGATTTAGGTTTAAATGCACTTTTAGTCCCCCTAGTTTCATAATTTTAAAGTTTTGGTCCCCCTATTTTCAAAATCAACTTTTTGGTCCTCCAAGTTTAAAAGTCAACTCTTTTTTTAAGTCCCTCTCTTATTTTAATGATGTGGCATCTCTGGCGCTGCGCTGACATGACAATGATGACTGGATTAAAAAAATGTCATGTCATAATATTTCATTTCTACAATTTTTATTTTTATTATTATATTAATAATTGTAATTATTTAATTATTTCAATGAAAAGAAATAAAAAATCTGAATTAAATCTAGTTTCTTCTTCATCCTTATTTCAATTAATTGTTTTCCATGTTTCTTCTTCTTCTTTGTTTCGATTAAAATCGAAAATTGAAAACAATAGAAACCTAATTTGTCACTAAAAAACCTTCTCTTGTGAAAAAAATTTGTGCTGTGTTCATGTTCTCATCACGAAACCTCTATTTGTGTTTGTTATTGTTCCCGTTCGGTTTCGATTTCACGTCTCTTGCAAGATCTTCCCTTCATCTCATCAAATCTTCTTTGTTTTAGTTTTAATCTTCTTCCTCTTCAAATCTTCTCCTTTGGGTTCTATTGTTTTTAATTTAGAATGAATATTAATTTTGGGTTTTAATTGAAACTAGGAAGAAGAAGAAAGAAATATGGAAGAAAAAGAAACATAGAGACCGATTTTAGGTTTTTTTGGTATTAGGGTTTATGGATTTTGTTTCAAATTATTTTTTTGGATTTGTTTTAATTGAAATAATTATAATTATTAATATAAAAATAGAAATTGTAGAAATAAAAAATTATGACATGACACTTTTTTAATCTAATCAGCATTGCCACGTCAGTGAAAGAAGTGCCACATCATTAAAATGAGAGGGGGACTAAAAAAAGAGTTGACTTTGAAAGTTGAGGACCAAAAAGTTAGTTTTGAAAATAGGAGGACCAAAAATTTAAAACTATGAAACTAGGGGGACCGAAACTACATTTAAGCCTATGGTTTAATATATAGCTTCTTTGAAAAAAAATATAACTTCTCTGAATATATCTCAATTGATAAGTACATTATATTATCTAATATAATATTATATAGGTAGGAATTATAGTTTGAATCAGAAAATTTATAATTTCTATTTATGCACTACAATGGATGAATTTCTAACCATTTATGTCCAACAACCATTTTTTTAAAAATCATTTGAAATTAAAGTGGTACAAATAGTAATTGGATATTGAATTAATTAATAATATTGAAAAACTAAAATTAACACAATATAATTATTATTTTCTAAAATCATTTTCATTCGTAAAAAAAATGATTGTTTTTCAATCTATATTTTTATAATGAGAATCAATTAAAAATTAGTAATTAATTTAATTTGATAAATTATTATTTTTTACATCGGAAAGATAAATTGATCTTTAGATCTTCCTCTATCCAACATATATATCACTCAACTCTTACCATTTATACTATCATACCGAAACTGATATTTTCTTATTTAAAAGGGTTAAATCAGTAACCAATTGTTACGATTTTTTTGATAAAAAAAAGAACCAAACAATTTTAGCTTATTATTTCCATTATCTTTCAATATACCAAAAAAAAAACTTATTATTTCCATGACAAAAACGTTATTATTATTTCAAGCAGCCTCACGGGAATGGTACTATAGTATACAGCGGCAGTTATTTCAGGTGGCCCAGCAAAATTTAGCCTATAGTTGCAATGCAACTTGCACGGTTCCACTAGAAAACAAACTTTTGATTAAAATATTGTTCACAAAGAATAAATAACAGAGAAGCAAGGTTCACATTCACAATAAAAGAGAATCAAACTCAAGGGGTGTGGTTGAGCAGCATGAAGCTCATCCTTCCTTAACTAAAAATTGAGAGTTTGATCCTCACGAGTAGCTTTAAATTCTTGAGCCAGCTATCCCACTTTTCGAGGTGCCTCCAATCTAGCGAGGGATTAGTCACTGTGTTCGGCGGTGGATACTCCAGTCTCAACCAAAAAAACAATAAAAGAGAAGCATGTAACCAAATATAATAGAGAAGCAATTTTTGATTGTACCAAAAACAAAAGGTGAAGATATTTTTGAAATAACATGTCGATAAAGATATATTTTAATATTTTTTGATGATTTTTTTTTTACACTAATATTTTAATATGTTTTGATGATACAAGAAATAATATAGTAAAGTGATTTCAATGACCTCTGATCTCACCCCCAAATTTTAAGCATAGAACATATAATAAAGCCAACCATATATGTTGCAACTCCATAGACGAAATAATTAATTATTAAAGATTTATACATACAAAGTGGAAGAATCAGCGAAGTTCGGACATGAACGTCCAACTCCAACCTAAGATTAACTAGAAGTCTAGAACTATAAGTATAACTACAAAATAATAAATCATATATTAAATGTTAATGTTTGCATTTCATTTTACTCAAACAATCTTATGACATTTCATTAATTTCATTAATAAAAATTGAGCGAATACAATTTAAAATACTACAAGACCTGAGAGACATAACTAATATATAATCTAGCTAGATAATAACTACTATACTATTTACATGGAGAAGTTTTTTGCACTCTTTCATAAGGTAGACATACTCATGACAGAAATTTATCTGTGCACTTCATGTAACATCATCTGTTTAGAGCCCAATTCAAAAATAACATGTTAAAGACCAAGCAAGCTCGGATTAAATTCGAAGACAGTTCCGATAAAGTTGTGTTCCTTGAACAATGTTGCACTTTAGTTAGCCAAATGGCGGAGGAGAGCGCGATTCACACACATTTGCTCGCCGTTTGTGCAAGATATGTTATTCGGGTTATTCCTGTTGCAGAGCCTGCATTTTCTGCTATGTTTGCATAATTTGCTTACTTTTATGATACAAAACTAAATTGGATTAATAAAAGTTTATATATCTTATACATCAATTTTTGTTGATCAAATTTTTGTTGAACAATCTTCAAACGCGATACAAAAGGGAACTGGATTTCCTAGAATAACTCCGTAAAGTTAGTTATTGATCTCCTCGACCAACCAATTTAAACCAATTATGAGATTGTTTAAAGTAGTTATGTATCGTGTCTGAGCCGTCCAATATCAAAATAACGACTATGATTGTTTATTCCACAATGCGGTTACAACGGTGAATCCATTTTCGAACAAAATTAGTTAGTAGTTACACACATAATAGATTCTAATTAAATTATCACCAAAGGTTTATAACAGATTTTAATTCCTATTGACTTGTTCAACCTCAAAATATATCAAATTCTCTCTCCCCAAAAACTGAAGGTTCTCTCATTGTGAGGCTATCTTAATTTTTTCTATCACAACAGAAACCTACCTCATGCATGCAAAGGGTCACAAAAAAACTAAGAAAAAAAAGAAAGAAAAAAACTGAAAAAAATAGCACAAATTACCAATGACCAAAAAAAATTCACAATCACATTCCATTGTTACCAATAACACAATCACAAAAATTTCAGAAAAATAATGGCCATAGCAGCTCCTGCAATTTTTCATTCATCATCATTCTTCATATTGATTTTCAACATCATCATAAATTTTTCTAGGACATGTTCCATGTCAGAAACAGATGCTTTATTGAGCCTAAAAAACTCATTTGCAAATTCAAATGCACTTGATAATTGGATTGCCAACACTTTTCCTTGTACCGAACACGATCAATGGCAAGGCGTTGTTTGTTAGAACGGTTTAGTAACCGGTCTGCGCCTCGGAGGAATGGGACTATTCGGAAAAGTTAATGTTGATGCATTGCTTGAACTTAAAGGTTTAAGAACTATTAGTCTTATGAACAATTCTTTCACTGGTTCGATTCCAGAATTGAATCGAATTGGTTTCTTGAAAGCGATGTATTTATCGGGAAATAAATTTTCGGGAGATATTCCTCGAGAATATTTCCAAAGAATGAAATCATTGAAGAAAGTTTGGTTATCAAATAATGAATTCACAGGTCTTATTCCATCATCATTGGCTGATATTCCTCAACTTGTTGAATTACATCTCGAAAATAATCAATTTAGTGGTAATATTCCAAGTTTTACTAGTCCTTCATTGAAGAGAATTGATTTTTCAAATAACAATTTGGAAGGTGAAGTTCCACCAGGTTTGATGAGATTCAATCAAAGTTCTTTTGATGGAAATTCGGGTTTATGCGGCGAGAAAGTTGGTACAATATGTGGACAACCAATGCAACAACCAAAACCTATTGAAGCACAAAATCTTAATAACATCACAGAAGTTAACAACAATAATAGTAATGTTCATGTGAGTGTGGTTGATAAAAGTAAGCATAAGTCATTGCAGATTATTGGTATTGTTATAACAAGTTTAGTACTAATTTCACTAGCTATATTTTTGATTATGAAATCAAGGAAAAAAAAACAGAATGAAGATTTTGACGATGAAATTGGCGAGGAAAATGTACAAGATAGTATGAATGATAATGGTAGTAGTGTTGAAGTTCAAGTAAGTAGTAGTAGTAATAGTATAATTAGTACTAGTACTAATCATGTGAAAAGAGAAAATGTAGTGAGGAGAACACCATCTAGTAGAAAAAATTCTTCACATGGAAGTAAAGGGATAGGTGAGCTTATGATGATGAATGAAGAAAAGGGTGTGTTTGGTTTACCTGATTTAATGAAAGCTTCTGCAGAAGTGCTTGGAAATGGAGGGTTTGGATCATCTTATAAAGCCGTTATGTCTAATGGTGTAGCTGTGGTTGTGAAAAGGACTAGAGAGTTGAATGCTATGGGAAAAGATGGTTTTGAAGCTGAGATGAAATGGATTGGAAGGTTAAAACATTGGAATATTTTGACACCTTTGGCTTATCATTATAGAAAAGATGAGAAATTAGTGATTTCTGAGTATGTTCCAAGAGGAAGTCTTCTCTATTTGCTGCATGGTAAGATTTTCATCATAAGCATATCGACTATTTCTTGTTATTAATGAAAATGACCGTTTTATAATTGTTTCCGATAAAATTTGAACTATGTCCCTTAAGGTTACAAGGTTTAAAGGAAATGTAAACGTTCTTAAGCGACATGTATTCTTGTGCATTGATGATAAAAGACAAGTCAAAAGATTTAGGGTCTACTTAAAATTGTTTGTTTGAGCTTATCTGCTGGCATAAAAACTTGTGAGACTGTTAGACATGTATTCTCGTGACTTGATGATAAAAGACAAGTCACAATACTATGTGATAACCGCAAAGCGAACTATTCTTTCGCCTTTTATTAAAGAATACCGTGTGGTTGTCACTCACAGTGACAATACTTAGGGTATACTTAAATTGCTTAAAAAAAACATCTTATGACACGTTCATAAGCTGTTTTCAACTTATTTTAATAAACTCTTCAAAACAGCTTATCCAAATGCTTATGTTAATATTGTACTAATTTCAGGTGATAGAAGACCATCACATGATGAGCTAGATTGGAACAAACGTTTAAAGATTGTACAAGGAATTGCAAAAGGAATGCATTATCTTCACACAGAATTTTCAGCTTCTGATCTACCACATGGAAACTTAAAATCAAGCAATATTCTACTTGGACCAGATTATGAACCATTACTTATGGACTATGGTTTCATCCATCTAATTAACCCTTCAAGTTATCCAAATACATTATTTGCTTATAAAGCTCCAGAAGCATTGCAACATAACAAAATTTCGCCTTGTTGCGACGTATACTGTCTCGGCGTAGTCATACTCGAAATACCAACCGGAAAATTCCCTTCGCAATATCTTAACAACGGTAAAGGCGGAACCGATGTAGTACAATGGGTAGCATCAGCAATTTCTGAAGGAAGAGAAGTTGAATTACTTGATCCTGAAATTGCAAGTGATAAAAATTCATTAGATGAAATGAAAAAACTTGTTCATATTGGTGCTGCTTGTACAGAAAGTAATCCTCAAAAGAGATTAAATATGATGGAAGCAATTAGAAGAATAGAAGATATTAAAACAAATGATGATAATGTTCAACAATCAAGAACAATAGAGATTTTGCCATCTCTTAGAGATGGTATTGCAGATTCTTCTCAAGGAAATAAGGATAATATTGAATTTGATGTAACCTAAGTTATAAGATAATATATATATAGTTAGGTAAAATTGTGAGGGACATGTACAGGTAATTAAGTTTAGTTGTATCTTAATCATAGGACAAAGATTTGTAGATGTTTTAGAAATATTTTTTCTGTTTTGTTTTTACTTTGTGGTTATTTTGTGTAACTAATTTTAGTCACTGATATAGAATATCTCAATGATATTTACTAAGTTTCTTTGGTTGCACTTGCATCAAGTAGATTGAGGAGTAAATATTCAACATGGTCTTTGAAATTGTAGGGCTGCATCAATTTATTTATTTATTTTATTTTCACCACCTGTATCCGCCCTACTAGGTCGATCCAGTTTGGGGCGAGCTCTGATATCAAGTTGTTGTGGAGGATCGAACCATAATCCTCCCTACCATTTTTACATTATCATTAATCTAAAATGAATTTTGAAATTGCAAAATGTTAATAAGATTCGTTTTATTATCTAAATTTGTACCAAATGAATCTCGAATATTATTTACTTAAATTTCAAATGCATTTATGACATTATCAATTTAATGTCATCATAGTCCATATAAATATCATGGGAGAAATGAATTTGATTAACATTTTGAACTAGTTTTCGGTAACACCACCCCCCCTATTTCATATTCATAAAGAAAACTTGTGTGCATAAAATTGCAACCTCAACAAATTGTAAATTCGCAACAAACAGGCTTTTTAAAGTGTTAGGGTGTTGTTGTTTCAAAAAACAAAAAGTGTTAGGGTGTTGCTATCCACACTCTCCACTTTTTTAATACACCCTATTTTTTCCCCTTCAATAACAATATTATGTACCATATCTCAATAACATCTCTTATTTATTGGTACATAATATTCGTAGTTTGGTACATAATATCTCTCCATTTTTGGGTACATAATGTTATGAGTCTTACAGGTTTTTCGAAGGAGATTAATTATTATTAACGGTGGTGAAAACTTCGTACCAATATGATAATAATTTTAAAAAAAAAAAACAACATGTTACGCTTATGTTATGAGCTAGCAAAACAAAGGAAAAGTCAAGAAGGACTTTATCCAAAACCACAACTCTTTAGAGCTCCTAACTTAAAACAATTCAGTAGAATGCCTAATTTAGTTTCTTCAAACAAAAATAAATAAATTGATTACCTAATCTATTTTGTTTTGTCAAGACATAATGTCAAATCTTAAACTGTCACAGTGTCACTATACGTGCATATGCAATCTCTATATAATATATTTAAGGATGTCTCTCTCCTGATTTTTTTCCTACGTGACATTCTCTCAATTAACATAATTCTACGTGTCATCTCCTCCTTATTTTATACTACATAGATTTAGTTAGGAGCTTTAGCAAGAAGAACATGGTTCAAATCCCACCAACAACAAAAAATCTATTTTTTTACTTAGATTTAATTAAAAGCTTTAGTAAGAGTAACATAGTTCAAATCTCACCAACAACAAAAAATCTATTTTTTTTTACTTTGATTTAGTTAAAAGTTTTAGCAAGAGCAACATGGTTCAATTCTCACCAACAACAAAAAATCTATTTTTATGATATATATTTTTTTTACTTATACTACATATATTTAATTATGAGTTTTAGCAAGAGGAACACGATTCAATTCCAACCAACAACAAAATAATTATTTTTATGATGTATTTTTTTACTTAATTGTTACTAACCATAATTTTTAAAAAGTTACTAACTTCTGTAGTATATATTTACTAATGTCTCCAATGAATTAAAACTTATGTGTATCATCTATGTCTCTGTCACGAATAAAATTTAGTATAAAGTACACGGTTCGATTTCCACTAACAACTAAAACTATATTTTTTTATGCAATTTTATGATATTTTATTTTATTGCTTATGAAAAATATTAATATATATGACTATATTTTTTATTTTAATTTACACGGGATTAATATTTATATATATTAATACAAGTGACTATATATACATGAGATTTATATTTATATTCATATACTAATACAAAGACTTTTTTTTTTGTAATTTTAATATGAGAGTCTATATTTTTACCCATATATTAATATGGGGATAATTTTTTTTTTAATTTCTACAGGAGCTATATTTATACTCATGTACGATTTTTTTTGTAATTTTTACGGAATTAAATTTCTACGAATGTTTTAATACGAAATTTATTAATACGAGACGAAAGACTTTTTTATATAGGAATTTAAATATTTATAGACATATTAATACGGGAACGCTATTTTTTTACTATGACTTATATTTACAGTCATATTAATATGAGTGCCTTTTAATTTTATAATGTACGCGAGGACCAATATTTATACTCATATTAATAGACGATCATATCTTTTTTGTAATTTCACGGGGACTAGAAACGAAATACCATATTGTTCGAAACGGGTGAGCGGGAGATCACTCTGCACCCTATTTTATTTCTTTAAAATCGCTAAATATATATTATTTTTAATACTTAAATAATAGAAATATAAAAATTCGTTGACTAATATTAAATTAAAAAAATTAATATCTCAACTAATTTACTTTAACGTTAATAACATATATTATAATTTTGATTATTAATCCGTGCATTGCACGGGTCAGTTATACTAGTAGGCTTAAATATAAAATTTTAATTGTTTCATTTGAACAAATAACTTAGGATTAGGATGCATTTATATGCTAAACAAAAATTAAACAAGACAATTTTTGTCATATTTTATTTGATTTCAAAACTGTTTTAAAGATTGAATACTTCAGCGACTAATAATCTGGGCAAAAACTAGTTTTTATTCACCAATATTTAAAACAAAGTTTATTTAATATCTTAAACATTTTCATGTAAATTAAATGTACTCTTAAACAACATATATAATTTTTTCCTTAAGCTCAATCCAAGAGGACAAATTTTCTTCTTCTTTCTTTGGCTTTTGATTGTTTGAATAGAAAAGGACAAAAGTTGATAAAATAATGTATAAGTCAACCATATGTTGTTGTGAACAGCATAGTCCAGCTGGATATTCATTGAAATGCATGATATGTCTTTAATTTAATTGAAAGGCTCAAACTCGTAGGTCTCTATATATCCATCCTCCTGGCATACAACACTCACACACTGCATAACATATTTGGATATCTCTTATTATCTGTACTTCAAATCTTTTTTTGTCCAATTTTTAGGTGCCAATGTGCCATAACCAAATTAACAAATTCATATAATTCAATCTCAAGAGATGCTAATCTGCCTCTCTTCACATGACATTATAGCCACAATTCAAATCTTTTGTAAATTTATATATACTTAAAAAGGCATTTTTGAAAGCTATTTATTAATTAATATCAATTTTTTAAATTTTGTTTTGAACAAATGCATCCATTTCCTAAATACATGTTGAATCTCTCCTAATTTTTTTTATTTTTTTGTAATGTAGACGAAATTTAAACACCACATGAAACTCACACACATAACCCCAAACTAAAAAAAACAACTCACACACATATATATATATTTGTGAAATTTTAAGTTTAAACTCATCAGGTGAAAATTGTTAGTTAATAATATATGGATATTGGAGTTGATTTTAGCCTTGCGTTTTTTCTTTTTGTGAATTAGACATTATATTTTTTTTGTCTTGAAACTATATTTCTTAATCCAATTCATTAGCAGCTATTTATTATTTTTATTGTGCATACATAATTTTTTCTTTTAGGTTTTTGTAATTATATGGTAATATATAATTTGAAATTTTTATATTAATCAGATGTAAAACTTCATATATATAAATCTATGCATTATTTGCACCAAAAAAAATAAAATAAATCTATGCATTATTATATTATTCATATAATAATAAAGAGTAACATGTAAATATTTTTTCTTGTAATTTGATGATTAGTTGTTGTAAATTATTTTTCTGAGGCTCTTTCTAACACAATTTATACTGGTGGGAGTTATCAACTCATGTTAATATAATTTATTTTTTTGGTGAATAATTCATTTTTGTTTCTTCTAAAAAAACATATAAATATTTTTATTATGTGATCAAATATTGCATATAATAATAAAAAAAAAGAAATTATCAAAAGAGGAAGAAGAATGAGGGGATAAATAAAAATAAAGTAATAATTATTACGTGTCATTGATGACCTGTATTTCTGCTTTTAATTTGCTAGGACCAGCTAACAAGGGTTACTTCTAGAAGTATTGTCTAAATTTCACTCAAAATTGAATTAAAATATCTACCAATGATTTGATAGCATCACCACTCGTGCAACTCTAAATTCTCAACTTATTTATTTTGTCTTTTTCTTAGTTAAAAACAATTAGCTGTAGAGAGCACCTCTTGCACCCACACCATGTAAGATTCCCTCAAGAAGAATAATTAGAAAAATAAAAACTATACACTATATTTTTCCTCACCAATGTCGTAAAAATTGTAAGAAAATCTCTCTTGCTCCCTTTTGTGGCAATGCTATTGATTATTTAAATATTTGAATATTCTTATTATGTGAAATGCACATGTTGTTCAAGAGTGAACAAGAATATATATATCTACTAATTAATTGCTGACTAATTATATTTTTAATATATATGGGGACTAGGGACAAGCCTATGCAAGGTATTGCTTAGCTAGCTTGCATTGTTTTGTGTAATTCAGATTTGAAAAATGTTAACTAGCTCGTACTAATTTTTCTAATTATGATCCATCACATGTTAGTTTTTCACATTAACATAAAAGAATTTTTTTCTCTGCAAAATATGCTCTTTTGGTGAAAAGAAATACTAGTACATCTCAACTTTATACACTCATTGCCAAAAACTAGTTAAATTTTTAAGTTTCAAATTCCTTTATTTTTAGTATTCTTTTTCTTTTTGGTCAAAAAATAATATTTTTTTTCTTAAATAATTAAGTCGATCCACATAATAATTTTTATGAATAAATCTCATAGTTTGGGAAAAACAATCAATTGCACTCCTAGAGAGAGATCTATAACAATTAAAAATGTTTCAAAACTCTAAAATTATTTAAAACTTTTTAAAGTACTACTATTGTAAATAAATTATATATGAAATTGTGTATGGACTTTATTGATTATTCAAATTTAGGATAAGAAGGTAATTGATTGAAACAGAGCATGACTTTATTGATTATTCAAATATTCCTCTAGGAAACCATTGGTTGCCAAGAAATATCTATCAATAATTTGATATAGACACCTCACTGTTTAATTGTCACACCATGCCTGCCGCTAGGTGGAAGCAATGACTGAGTTAACGGAAAACAAATGATATTTAAGAAATATCAATAGAAGGGTATTTAGACATTTTTTGAAACATGCATTTATAAAATTTGAAACAATGATATTATATAGCTACAATGTTTTTAGGGAGATATAAGGTTGCTTAGCTTGTGGGTATTTGATAAGTGACTTGAGATATAATAAGGTGTTGAGTTTAATCCTCAATTCGTAACCCTCTAATTTTTTAACAAGTACTTATAATTAAATTAGAGATATTGATAACAAAATTTATATTGTGAAAATGACTAATGAACATAGTATTTGACTTTTTTTATTTGACTTAGGACTTATGTATTTCTCAATGCAGTCACATATGTTTAATATTATTGAGTTTAATGTGTGAATTTAAATGAAAATGGTCTTGAATAGATAGACTCTAATACTATATTCGATTTTGTTTATATTAGACATAAATTGTACCTCCGCTTAAAAAATGTTAAGAAGTTTTAAATTGAATGAGAGATGACATGAATATGAGTTTATAAAAGTAGAGGCAACTCTCATCTTACAAGCTAGTTTTGTAGGTTTGAATATGTCCAACTCAATTTCTAACATGATATTTAAGTCTCTCCAAGATCTGTTAGGCCGCTATCTATCGGATCACCCATCATTTATATCCACGCACCAAACCTAATAGTGTTGTGCGTGTTAAGAAGTCTCACATTGGATGAGAGATGATTTGAACATATGTTTATAAAGTAAAAACAACCATCGCCTTACAAAATAATTTTATGACTATGCAGAGACTATATATTATGGACTCATTCTATGCTATCACAAATTTCATTTCCAACAAAATTGTTTTGAATTTTTAGTTTTATAATGTTATATACAATATACAACGACCTTCTAAAGGTTCCATAATCAACCACCCAACACATTGTTTGTATTTGATGTTACACCACATAATTAAGAATCTCTCTGTTTTTTGTTGTTGGATAAACTAATTTTTTTTGTTGTTGTTGAATAGACTACAAAAAAAGATTTTGAATAACTTGATAATTTTGACTTTCAAATTTACTTACTTGTTTTGAATATTTTTATATAAATTTTGACTTTCAAAATTTTCAATTTAAAATAAAATAATTAACTACTCTTTTTTTTTACTCTTTTTTTTTTACTCTTATAAGGTAAAAAATGTGAGTTTACTCTTCATCTTCATGTCCATCTTAATTATTGCATAAGGCACCTAGCTAAGAGATGCACATTATATTTTATTCTATCCATCTTAATTAAGAAATTGATAAAAGAAAAAATCTTCAACTTAAACATAAGCACAATTTATTAGGAAAGTTTACAAATATACTACTAGTACTATTTTATTTTTTGGCCTATATACTAAATATATACCATTAGTACTATGTATTTAGCCATAAAAGGAAATCAGTTAAAATTTGAAAAACAGTTAAAATAAGCACATTTCAAGTGAAAAAGACCATCCAAAAAACATAGTCCCTTGATTAAGAATAATACATAAAGATGATGATCAATATCCCGAAAAGAAAGTGCCATAATTCCCATAATAATGTAATAATTGTAACAACTAGAATCAGAAAGGTTATTCTTGACAAATAAAACAAATTATAGAAAGGTTATTTGATTTAGAAAAGAGGAGGACTAAATTCCACAACATGAAACATGCATTATATTCCACCTTAAGCATTTAAAAAGTCAAACAACATATAAATCCCCTTTCACACACACTAGTATTTTTCAAATGTTTTTATCTTCTTAATATGTAAAGTTTAAGTGAGTAATTAAATACAAAATTTCACAATTATAAAAAAAAATCACCATACATGACATATCTCAACGCTTGAGGAGTGTTAATAAATATTTTAAATTAGATGGATATTTTTGTTTAAAATGAATCAACTCCTTATTAATTAAATCAACCTTCATTCATTTGATTTTTTTTATATAATATATAACACTACAAATATCAATATTTTTTAATAATTATTTTTCCAATTTTATTTTTTCAAATTGCAAAGGACATTGGACATTCATTGATGCCCCACTCTCACTTTTAAAGGGTTACCTATTCCATTTCCACACTTCTCTTTTTCTGTCACGCAACTTACCCAAGGCGAAATGGTTAGATATTTCCTCATCTTGCTATGGCATGTACATATCTTAGAATCTTAGATATATGATCCAGCTTCTTTTAAATTAAACAACTATGCAAGTATGCAACTCACATAATTTGTCTTTTTTTATCTTATGTTGTGTTACTAGATGTCCGCAAGGCTTTAGATCATCAAATAGTTGAGTTGAGTTGGAACACCCAAAAGAGTTTAAGAAAGAATGAACTTTAAGATTGCCACTAAACTAACCTATTAACAATTGATATTTGTCTATAAGAAAAGGTTGAATCGATTTTTCACTTTGTGAATTTTATTTTCACTTAAATCTCAAAATTAGAAAAATAAGTTTTATAATTCTTGTTTTATTTTAAACCTGATATGTCATCACCATTGGTCACCAACTACAACGTCTGATCATCGTTTATCACCATTTAGTCCAATGTCAACTAACGGTCTATCTCTAACGACATATCATTGTTTTTGACCCCAATCAATCAACCCTTTAACCATTGCAAACTTCTGATGCTCTAACCATCGTTAACTACAATTAATCACCACTTCAGTCACTACTAACCACCTCGAATCACTTTCATATTCACATTCTATTCCCAATCGACCATTAATTAATTTCCTTAAACATTTATCTTGTGTTGTTCAATACTTTAGTATTTATATTTTACAGATCAAACAAATTATTAAATCAAAAAACCAAATTTTAAACTAAATAATGAAGATACTCAAATATGAAATATCTATGACTATTTAACCGCAAGAAAATCATTGCAAAATATATCTACTAAATTTAGTTATTTAACCGATACATACATACATGAAATTAGATTAGATAAAGTAAGTAAGATGCTCTAAATCCAATTCAGACAAAATACGCCAACCTTTGCGCAGTCTATCTCTCTTTATTATTTTCAACTTCCATAATTTTCATTCTCATTTCAACAATCACCACACTTCTCTCACTTTCTCTCTTATTATTATTCACACCCCCCGCAATCATAATCCGCACCTCCACCACCCCAATAATGTCCTCACCGGAAAATCTCCCCTTAGAAACAGCTCAAAAAATCATTCTCCGATGGGACTCAACCGCTTCCGAAGAAGCTCGTGAAAAAATGATCTTCGATCAAACCACCACTAACCGTCACGAAATCGATCTCTACCTCCAAGCCGTCGATGAAATCCAACGCTCCATATCCTCCACCTCTCTCTCCGACGACCACCACAAACCTACCTCCACCATCCAGATCGCCATGGCTCGCTTAGAAGACGAGTTTCGTAACATCCTCATCTCCCATACTAATCCAATCGATCCTTCTTTAGACGACGATTCTTCGTTCTCTTCTAAGTTCTCTTCAAAACGACGCGACGAAAACGACGACGACGGTGTCAACGACGAAAACGACGACGATGAAGATGATGATAAGCTTCTCCGTTTTGATTCTACTTGCTCTGTTGCTACTATTGCTACAACGACTTCTTCAAGCTACCGTTCAACTAGTAGCATCCGTGAGATCGATCTCATACCTTGTGAAGCAGTTACCGATCTCCGGTGTATTGCTGAGAGAATGATTTCATCCGGTTATCTACGTGAATGTATTCAGGTTTACGGAAGTGTGAGAAAATCTGCTGTTGATTCGAGTTTTAAGAAACTCGGTGTTGAGAAATTAAGTATAGGTGATGTTCAGAGATTGGATTGGGAACAATTAGAGACGAAGATTCGGAGATGGATTAGAGCGGCGAAGGTTTGTGTTAGGACGCTTTTCGCGAGCGAGAAGAGACTTTGTGAACAGATTTTTGATGGAATTGGTACTTCAATTGATGATGCTTGTTTTATGGAAACTGTTAAAGGTCCTGCTATTCAGCTTTTTAATTTTGCTGAAGCTATTAGTATTAGTCGTAGATCGCCGGAGAAATTGTTTAAAATACTTGATCTTCATGATGCTTTAATGGATTTGATTCCTGATATTGATGCTGTTTTTGATTCTAAGTCGTCTGAATCCATTAGGGTTCAGGCCGCTGAGATTTTGTCGCGTTTAGCCGAAGCAGCTAGAGGGATTTTATCTGAATTTGAAAATGCTGTACTTAAGGAGCCTTCTAAGGTTCCTGTTCCTGGTGGAACAATTCATCCTTTGACTAGGTATGTTATGAATTATATAAGCTTGATCTCCGATTATAAGCAGACTTTGTATGAGCTTATAGTATCGAAGCCTTCCACGGGTTCGAGGTATTCGGGTGATCCTTTGACTCCTGATATGGATTTCGATGAGGTTGAAGAGAAACCGCCTGTGGCTATTCATTTGATTTGGATTATTGTTATATTGCAATTTAATTTAGATGGTAAGTCAAAGCATTATAAAGATGCTTCTTTGTTGCATTTGTTTATAATGAACAATGTTCACTATATTGTTCAGAAGGTTAGAGGGTCGCCCGAATTGAGGGAAATGATCGGGGATGATTATTTGAAGAAGTTGACTGGGAAGTTTCGACAGGCTGCTACTAGCTATCAGAGGGCAACTTGGGTTAGGGTTTTGTATTGTTTGAGAGACGAAGGATTACATGTGAGTGGTGGATTTTCTTCTGGTGTGTCGAAGAGTGCTTTGAGGGAAAGGTTTAAGGCTTTTAATGCTATGTTTGAGGAGGTACATAGGACTCAAGCTGTTTGGTTGATACCGGATTCGCAACTTAGGGAGGAGCTTCGGATTTCTATATCGGAGAAGCTGATTCCCGCATATAGATCGTTCCTTGGACGGTTCAGAAGCCATATCGAGAGTGGAAGACATCCGGAGAATTACATTAAGTATTCTGTTGAGGATTTGGAGGACGCTGTTTTGGATTTTTTCGAAGGGATTCCTGTTTCGCAGCACACGAGAAGGAGATCTCAGTGATGATGGAGTGAAAGTTTTTTGCAACTTAGAAGCTAGGACAAAAGATTCTTTTAATTTTTTCCACTGGAGTGTTCAGGTGACTTTGAGTGCTGTTGATGGTTTATCCGAGGTTTCAATTGCAAGCTCTCTATCTCGAGTGCTTTCGTGATTTACCATCTAGGATCCTCAGAAATGAAAAGATTTTTATCATGTGAAGATTGGTATGGCTTATGAAAAGCCAAAGTACGTAGCTCTAAGCCCTGAATACTGCTTCATGTAAGCACGTTATTTATTTTCATACACATTTTAGATTTTGTTTCTTCATTTGTTTATATTGGAATTTGTTGTTGTACGTGTGCTTTTGTTAATTATTACTCTAAGGTCACTCAAAAAGATGTTTCTTTTGTAGCTTCAAAAGAGACTTATATACAATGTGATAGTTTTGGAACTTATAGATAGATGTATGTTGAATCTTTCTTCCATTTTGTAATAGTATGAATCTTTCTCATCCATCATTCCAAGCTAGAGTGCAATAGTATGAATCTTTCTTCCATTTTTTTGTCTACTTTTCCTGTTGTGATTTTTTCAGTTGTTACACAGCCTCTTGGTAAGTGCTATGTGATTTAAACTTGAATCAAGTAATTTTCTAGGGAAATGATCGATGTGACTAATTTTGTGAATGCCGGAAACCTAAGTCCCTTCCGAATCCTTTGCTTCATCATCACTAGAAAACTTAGAACTCAAGTAATTTTTTAAGATGTGTGAATTTTGGCAAGATAAAATGGTGTATGGTTAGAAAGAGCTCTGGTCAGAATGGAGAAATAATATACATATACATTGGATAATATTGTAGTCATAATATAATGTGTCCGGGATGTTTAGTCATTCATATCAACTTAAATTGTTTAACGGTCTCCGTCGGAGATATTGTGGGACACAATGAATTCTTTCATATCAATCAAATTTCAACTCGATTTAAAAAAAATAGATATTGAACCAGCGACCACTTGTTTAAGGGGTTGAAGTTTATTACCACTTAAACAAATTGGTCATGTTATTAGATTTGATTCCTAATTTTATGTGATGTGATATTATTTGATTTGGTTCCTATTTTTCCGTATAGATTTTTTCAGCAAAAAAATCATGTAAAATTAGGATAGATATTTAAAATATTAGTAGTATTAAAATTAATGAGGACAAATTAAGTAACTTGGTAGTAAGTACTTTTAAATATTGCTATTAGAAGATATCCAAAGATTATGTTACAAGCAACTCTCATCTTCACACTGTTCTGTTGATTACCTTCATCTTCCATTTGATCTAGCGGAAGAAATCCTATGTAGGTTACCGGTGAAGTCCCTTCTTCAATTTCGATGTGTTTGTAAATCGTGGAATTCTCTGTTATTTGATAATTTTTTTGCCAAGAAGCATCTTAGCTTGTTAACCACGCGCCGCCTCTACTTTTTAAGCTATTGTTTTTTAGCAAATGCTAAACAGTGTCCTAGGGCACTCTTTAAGTACTCTAAATAAAAAGTTTTTATAAGAATCTGTAAAGTCAACGCATTGGAACTTGTGTTGTTTATTTTTTTGAATAAAAAATTTCTTTAAATAGAATGCTTAAAGAGTGCCCCGAGGGCACTCGTTAGCAAGACCCTTATTTTTTTGATAAGAAGTCCATTTTTACTTCTTGCCCACTTTACTATGTTTTCACCACTGTGCCAACTGACGTCACACGGCTCTTCCAACAAAAATCATGACGTTTGGAATCCTTCTATTAGAAATGTCAAGGAATTGCCCCCTTTACATGACCTATTAGGGGTTAGGATAACATTTGGCTTTGGATATGATTTTGTTACAAATAACTATTAGTGTGCTGAGGGATTGCTTGTGCATAATTTATGGCCATGATGTTTGGATTATGAAAGAATATGGAAATAATGAAATATTGGACTAAATTGTTAAGTGTTTCATACATGCAACTAAATGGACGAAATCTTAGTATGTCATATCACTTGACCGAGACCATCTATACTTTTAAAGATAGCCGAGTGTTGCTTGAATTTGCAACAGACAAATTTTTAAAGTTGATTGTTTATGATCCAAATATTGATACTTTTCAGTTTATGAAGTTTCAAAAGAAGAATTTTTATGATGCAATATTCGGCACTAATAGCCCAGAAATTTGCATCGAGAGTTTGATATCACCTTATTTTTAATGATAGAATTTAGATGCACTGTGTTGTTCACTTGAGTATAAGATTCAGCTACTACAACCTATATGTTAATTTATTTATTTTGTACTTTTATTTGACCACATTTTTTGATGCTTAACTAATTTCAATTTTGTCTATAAGCAATCGCTTCGAATTATTAAATGCTAACAGATCAAGAACAAAGAAGACTAATGAAAAAATACATAAAAGAAAAAAGCAAATGAGTTATAGAGCTAATTTTCAGTAAAAGTGAAGAGTTATAGAGCTATTGATACAATGGAATTACAGAACCAATGCTACATTCTAGCTTATTCTCTTTTATCTTCTTCTAAATCATCATTTGAATTTCCATTGTTGCCTTCTACTGGTCTAGCATCTGGTACACTTCTAACATCCTTTGGTAAAATTGAAGATGGTTTTATGAGTGTCAAAGTAGTGTCGTCCCTATCAAACTCTTCGCTCCCATCATCACGGTAAGCATATCTGTCATTAACAGAAATAAATAACAGCAACGGCCGTGAGATACAAAAATGAGGTATATGAGCATAGAAGAAAACACTCATATTGTTAATACAGGCATCCTTGTTTGGATAAACAATTTAACTAAGACTTATAGCATAAACGCATATCATATAAGTGCTTATGTATAAGCTATTATGGAGAGCTTATGGAAATAAGTTTAAAACAACTATGAACATATCACAAGTTATCTCTATAAACTCCCCTAATAGTCTCACGAGGACTTATGAGTTGTGTCAGTAGTTAAGCTCAAATAAGTCAACCCAAACAGGATAACAAAATGACTTAAAGATGTAGGTACTGATTTTACCTTGTTGAATTTTGAGATGGTGCCCAGACAACACAGATGACACAGAGGAGAGAGTATGACAGGACTTGCCAAAAAGCTGGGATGATCCAAGCATTTTGCCATTGTTCATTGTATATATCATTTGATTTAAAATAAAGCTGAAAGAAAAGCAGAAAGGTAAGCATAATATATAACAAAATCGCAGACATTTCCTATTCTTGTCTAAATTAAAGCTCCTTTTTGATTTATTCTCAGCATTTGATTCCATTGATTACACAAACCAATGAGCTTGACTTAACTATCATAATTAGGACCAGTTAGCATAGAAAGTAATTGAAAAGTGTTTCTTCTTGTGAATTACCTCATAGCATATCCATCCCACAGATACCACCACAGCTACTGCCAAAGCATTGGTGAACTTCCTATACATATCCAACTTAATCATCATCCTTCTGGTCTGTCACATTGCATAAGCAGATAAGAGAAAATTTAAGATCGTTATTATTACATATGAAGTCATCACAGAGCGAAATGAGTCATTCAAAAGTCTAAGTTAATCAGCCAAATTTTGTAGATAAAAGCATATCATGGTTTTCGTGAAATAAACTATATTGTGATATCATAGCCTTGAAGATGAGTACCTGAAGCTTATTTAAAGTCGCAGACAGTGAAGTGAAAATCCAAAGAATGAAGAACACGTCTAATACTGCAGCGGGAAGAACCAAGAAAAGTTTTGCCTTTCCAGAAAGATCGCTTACTGCACCGACATGTTCGACCAATTCAAGCACTTCAGATGCAACAAAGAAGGTTCCTCCGAGCATAATAACCTTTGACGTAAGGCCTCCGAGGGTAGGTCTAACAACACCATAGCCCATTGAAACGATTAAAATGATCAACCGTGCCACCGTTTTCTTAACAGTTCCAAAAGTGACTGCCCATACGGTTGTTCCGGTCGGCCTGATTCCTGTTTCGCTAAACTCGGCATAATCAAAGTACCAAAAAGCCATCTCAAACATACCTAGTGTTATCACTAGTGTTATGCAGTTCTGCAGTGGAAATACTTCCTTCCAAAATCTAACATATTGAAAGAACCAAAAGATTCCAAGCAACACATATGCAAAAGACATGAACTGGAAGAAAATCTTCATAGGCGCCATTCTACCAGGAAGATAACCAGAGGGATTCTTCCATACAGTTTTCCCTTCTACAACCAATTCCTTAAGCCTTGGATCACAATGGATGAAATACAAATTATACATTCCAGTTTTTGTGATCTGTATCGATTTCAACGGCAGCTCTGCTACTTCATCATCTATGTTAAAAGTGATGCCGTAAACTTGAGGCCAGTCTGGATTCACTGTAGAATGACGGTGAATGACCTGTCCTTCATTGCACACTCCTAGTTTTGCCAGATCGCCAGTGCAACAGACGGCTCTTTGACCCCCATAGGCTGAACCACCGATCGTCTCTCTATCCTCAACTTCGAAAACAACAGCTTGAATTGGCCACGAGCTAAAGTTTGATAGTTCCTTGTTTCTTCGGAATGTGACTTTATCAAACCTGAGTTTCACATTACAACACCAAATCCCAATCAACAAAACAACATCAAACATCGGCATAATTTCCAAGACACAATAAGCACTTGTGTAATCTTTTAATTGGCTTATCTACTAGCATAAGCATTTGCCACACTGTTTAGGAAATATTATAAAAACAACTTAAGGCATGTTAATACTTAATAATTTTTTTTTTAAGCTTATTTCCATAAGCTCTCCATATTAGCTCATAAAACTAATGATATTTGAACTTTATTTTATCTTCTATTATAGATACAGCTTATACATAACCACTTATATGATAAGCACTTAATTAAGCTAACTATCCAAACAAAGCCTTAAAACTAATCAATAGCTATTATTTTTGGTACTAACAGTTGCAAAAAATATATTTTCATCAGATTCTTGAAAATTCTAAGTACCCCAGAAACTTCAAATTTCAAATCTGACAACTAAGATTCTACATTTCACTCATCTATAATAATTGCTATTTCTGAACACTGAAAAAAGTTGAATAGTAGCAAAATTCAACTCTAAATCTAACATGATGACCCAATGGAATGTAATGAAGAAAAACGTTAAAAGGTAAGAAATTTAAGCAGAAAAGAAAAAACCCAGAAAGAATGTGAAGTGAAAGAACCTTATGAAAGAGTCGGGAATTGAAGGTGAGAAGGAAGTGTCATTGAGGGTAGAAGAGTAAATTCCTTCACTACCACCATGGAAGACAAAGGCGTTACCTTTAGCAGAGAAAGTTTCACCTCTGTAATCATGGATGGAAGCTTCTGTGTGCAGAGATGATAACATCAGTAACAGAATTGTAAGGACACTGACAGGAATCATTTTGGAGAGAGGTGTGGATCTGTAGAAATGAGGTTTGTTTTAGTCTGAATTTGGAACTGTGAAGTGTGAGAAAGAAGAAAAAGAAGAAGAGTGTGTGAATTTGTTAAGGAGTGTCTTAACAATGAAATGATGGTAAGGTTAATCACTACTATTACTATAAATGGTCTTGCTAAATTAACTTTTTATTAGTCGTGACTAGGATACCTATTATCGTAGTGATTAATCTTTCGTTGGATTCTCTCCAGTTGTAACTGTCTTTATAGCTGGTATGACTCTTTATTAAAATATGTATCCAATCAAATTATATTAGGATCATAACAATTTGGTGTAATCTATATTTAAATTTTCAATAACATAAGAATAATAAAATTTATATAAATGATATTTTTGTGCAATTTTTAAATTACATTTAGCATTAAATAGGAAGGTTTTCTTTCAAAGTCCTACACTATATAAAAATTTATTCAACTATAAACTTTTGTCAAACAAAAATGAATTAATATAAAACCACCTACATGTAAACGAGTATGGTTTATTTATTAACGTTTTTGTTTTTGTAAAACTTTGGTTCGGAAAGTCAAAGGTTGGGAGGGGAGGCTATGACTGGGAACGGCATGGCCTTCTATAAATAATAATATTGCAAATTTAATTTTGATTAACTTCCTATGTGCAGAAAAAGACAAAGGTTGTCGGTGCCAAAAATATAGACAAAGATTGGAAAACTTGTATTAAGAGATTAAAATCTCGAGGATTTTGTTATATATGTATATATAATTTGAGTATTATTTTGTTTTTGATTATTCACAATGCAAATCTTATAAGAAATAGCAGTAGGATCAAATTAATCAATATTAGAATGTTGAACTTATAAACAAAACAAATGAAAAATGCTGAACTTGAACACCAAGCAATTATCACAATGACTAAGCTACATACACATAAAGTAAACTCAATGTCAAATTTAAGTGACGACCGACCTCACATAACAAGCTTTAAAAAATAGATTCAATTTGTATACACGATAGTGTAAAACATTTTATACGTGTATTTGACAAATCACACGATATAGATATTTGTGGAGATATTTTAAAACTTTTTTCAAAACCTAATATTCAAAATGTTGGTTTGAACTGAAATCATTTTTTATCTTCCTTTTCACAAGAAAATACTAAAGCAAAGGAATACTATTAATAGTATTGATTCCTCGGACAAATATTACACAAGAAATTTCAACAATGTTTTCATCCTTCCAATGAAAACCAACAATATCCGAGAAATGCCGCTATAATATTTGCGGATGAGTGAGTGTGGAGAGTTAATCACTAGTCGAAGTCAAGGAATTCCATTCTTTTTCTCATAGTCCCTTTCAGCTCTGAAGCATCCCTTTCTACTTTTTGTGCCTGCAATATCACATTTCCATTCAATACAGAATACTTGACAAACAATTTGCTTGCATAAGATCAATATAGAATATCACATAATATCAAGAACAAAACCTATTAAAATGGACAACAGCCAAGAAAAGCAGGACATGGAAGGGTTTCTCTAATAAGCACTTTCACAATGAATATCCGAGTCATAACATTGTACTACCTTAAGTGATGGCAAAAACAAGGTGGCAGAAAATAGACATAGAATATCATAATGAAGTTCGATTAAGGAGTACACTACTTACCCTCTTGATTTCTTCGGTAGTAACACGTGTCATATGTGGGGGAAGTTCCTCCCGCTCCAAGTCCTGAAAGTTAAAAGACGATTGTGAAACTGAGATTAAAACGTAGAAATAGTTTTAAATGCAAAGGAAAATAGTTAGCAATCATACCATCTCACCAATTAGAACAACATTCTCTCCACGGATCACATAAAGACCCAGAGGGATGTCGCAATATAGATCACCAACAATAAGCCTCTCACAGGCACCTTCAAGAACAGCATTAGCTGCATGTTATTGATAGGAAACTATTAGAAACTCAACGTTAAAGCATGTCAAATCTTGTACATAATTTGAGAAGTTGTTACCAAATTGATCAAAAGAGCGAAGTGTCCCCATGAGCTTTCTACCATCTCTTAGCAATATAAGAAGTTTCTCTACATCAACAATTAGTGTCAGTCGTCAGACCATAAAATTGGTATGAAATATAAAATCAGTTTCACCTCAATTGTAAGCCAAGGTGTATTTTTACCATTACAAACTGGTTTTCATCACTTTTTAACAATACATGTACATAATCCTAAGGTTTTCTGTGCTAGATATGTCAGAAGCAATGTAACACTAAGAGATAAGATTATTCATTCACACAAATTACAATTCCAAAGCAATGACATTTGCATCTTAGGCTCAGGATAAACCTATTGTCACGAATCAACTATCCCAAAAGCTAAGGAGATACGTGAAAGCTCATGAAAGATTTTATATCTAACATGTGACAATTGTTAATAGCACTATCTTAAGCATCCAGCCATCCACTTATTCAGGAATTATCAGAGGTTTAGGTTTAAGCCATTAACAGGTATAACAAGTAAGGAGGAAAAATATTAGTGGATCAGAGGTCCAATTTGATAGTGCTAATAACCAGACTAAGTTGAGTGAATAATAGAGTCCTTAAATTGCGATCAATTAAAGAGGTCATTCATGGATATTTTCACTTCTCATTACCCTAGATGTCAAAAAAGTCATCTCTTAGGATTATGCCATACCAAACATGTCTACATTTTTCCTATATTCCATAGTTCCTCACATACAACACTACAGTTCTTATTTACTTACACTAGAAGCTAAGCTCAGGAAATCAAGCTATCATATTACCTATCTTACCATTTTTATTCCCTCCCTTCCCTTCCCTCACATATGATAACATGATCTACCTATTCTCTTTCTCCTAATGTCATGAAGTGAAATTTCATACCTCTCTTTCCCTCCGTTTCCCCCCACATAAAACTAAACGGTGGTGACACGCACTTTGCACAATCTCTGCACAATTCACACAGGATCCAATTTACACAATAATGATGGTGACACACACCACTTTCAGTATAAACTAGTTTTACATTGAGATCCAATGTGAATAAGAATATAGTATTTTGAATCGCGGAGTGGATTTATGTGGCAATATGATAAATCCTCATTCGACGTCAATGTAAAATATCGGTGCATCATCATTAAACTCTTAAAAATATGTAAAACAAAATTAACATGGAACAACACAACCTAGGATTCTTCTTAATGAAAACTAAATCACCCAACTTCCTCATAAATATAAGCAAAAATAAAAATAAAAATAAAAAAAGAAATTCTACAATCTTAACAACGTTGAATTAAGCAAAAAATAGACGAGTTCTTACTATCAAGATAACTAGCAAGTGAAGTAGAAAGGTAGATATCTTCAGAACCTGCCCAAGACATTATGCTTTTTCGGTATACCAAAAATTTACCCAAAATTATTTTACACTAATATCTTCAAGATTGAATCCCCAATTCCACAAAGAAAAAAAGAAACCCTAATTTTCCAGAAATGAACGGAATGAAGAAACTTGATGTTTCAGATCGAAATCACCGAAAATGAATAAAAGGGTTTGAAAATGGAAAACAAATTGAAGCACTTTGAGATCCAATTGCAGCGAAAGAGTGAAAAGTTAGAGTTTTTTAATGGAAATTAAATTTAGGGTTTGGTAATTTGAGATTTCAGAAAGGGATGAAGTGAAGCTGCTTCAACCGGTTCTGCCGTTGGTTTTGTTAATTGGGGTTTTTAAAAGAAATTAATATATTTTTGTGACTTTTTCACCTAAATATCCCTCTTTCAATAAAATAACACTCATTTACTCCTCTTTCAAAAAAAAAATATCGAACAACCCTAGTTTTAAAAGGCAGTGGAAAGTCGCTACTTGAAGTAGCGAAATTGTGAAGCCATTTTGTGGAGTGGCAGGCCATGGTCCCCAGCTGGGTCCCACCAAAGTCGCTACTCCAAGTAGCGAAATGCTGAAGCCCATTTTTTTTCTTTCTATTTTTTGCTTTTCTTGGTTCAATTCTTAATTAGTAGATGCTGCAGCTAAGACCAAAAGGCCAAAAAGTTCAATATGTAAGTTCAACAAAAATTGCTTGATTTAGATAAAAATTGAATAAAATTCTACAACACAAAAATGGTAACCAACAAAACAAAAATCAAAAGAGTCAAAGAAAAAAGATACACACTTGTTCCATGTGACTTTGAGGAAAGTAGAAAACTCTGTCATCAGTGTTTAGAACATCCACCAAAAGTCTTGCACACAACTTCTATAACTCTTCATACAGGATCACCATTTTTCACACACAAAAATTAATAAGAAAAATGAAAGAAAAAAAAAGCTTAATGCCCTTAATATGTTTTTGAGAAAGTTAACAACTTTAATCATCAATTTCACTTTTCATCCCTTTTCAATTTCATACTTTATTTTCATTAGAAAAACTACAATATTAGAAATTTCTAAAAGTAAGTAACCAAAGAGTGTTAATTTGTAATGAAAAATGAAATTCCAACCAAAAATTATTGACCTTTTTCTTGTTGAGAAGTTCCTGGGCCCTTAGATTACACTTGAGATGTGCCATTCACCAACCAACAAAGAGAAGAACAGAATAAAAAACACACAAAACCAAAGCAAAGAAAAACAATGGAAGAAGGTCCTTAACTCATGAGAGAGAGAACATTAACAAAAAAGAAAAGCAAAAAACGCAAAAGAAAAAAAAAAGGGGTGGGGCTTCAACATTACGCTACTTGGGATAGCGACTTTGGTGGGATCCAGCTGGGGACCACAGCCTGCCACTCCACAAAATTCCTTCACCATTTCGCTACTTCAAGTAGCGACTTTCCAATGTCTTTTAAAACTAGGGTAGTTCGGTATTTATTTTTTAAAGAGGGGTAAATGGATGTTATTTGATTGAAAGAGGGATATTTGGGTGAAAAAGTCTATTTTTGTTCCTCAACATATTAATTTTTATTTTTAATTATTTTTAATTTTGGTTCTCTAAATTTTTTGTTTTTAATTTTAATTAATGTTCTCTTCATAAAAGTTTACATTGTTGTATGTTTAAATTAACATTTTTTATGACATACATGGAAGATTATAAAAAAGTCATTTGAATTATGTTATCTTTGTAAAATAGAAAGCACTAAAATTGAAATAGAGGATCAATGTTTGAAGAATTTTTTTATAGAAACTAAAAATAAAAATTGGTATATGTATGTGATTAGAAATAAAGTAATCAAGGTATTTTTCTGTGATTGTCATGGTACTTTTATTGTGGTATTTTCTTGTGGTATGAATAGATGTTCTATAATACTACCTCCGTTTCTTTTTACTTGTCGTTTTAGAAAAAAAAGATCAAAATAAGAGGGTATATTTTTGCACCTTATTTTCTTAGTATGCCCTTTTTTTAAATATATCATATTTTTATTCCACCAATAAATTCCTTCTTTTTCACAAACATTATCTATTTTCAAAAAAATTGTAACAAACTTTATTTAAAAACAAACAAAGTTTGTATACAATAAATTTTTTTTTATTGTTTCAACAAAAACAATTATACAAAATATAGTCAATAAAATAAAATAAGAAGGAGGATATAATAGGCAATATATAACCTAAATTGCTAAAACGACAAGTAAAAAGGAAAAAATATATTTTTCTAAAACGATAAGTAAAATGGAACGTAGTAATTGTTTTTATTTTTGTGTTAAGTGTTAGCCTTATGTTTCTCAAAAAAAGGTGGTCCTAATAATCTAAAATTCGATAGAAAAATAAATAAAATATGATTAAGAATTATTATCATCGAGAATTAGAGCCTGATAGATATATTCTATAACTTAGCTTATACTCCTTTCGACCTTTAATATAAGAAGAATTTCACTTTTTAGATTCATCAAAAACCAAATGTATCTAAATATTAGATTCACTTTTTAAATAAAAGGATTGTCTCTATTGACTAGATACATTATATTAAGGATTAACTTTCTTTTTCTTTGTTAAGAAATTTTTTTTTTAAGAAACTAGAGGAAGTACTAAGTTAAGAAATATTTATCATATTTTTTTTATAGTGAAATAATGCGAATTTCACTTTTAATAAGTCATAATGAAGTGCAATTTCCTCTCATCTATTAACATCTTCTTTATATCATTCCAATTTTATCGGATATCCTCGAAGAGACATGTCATCCATTCATTAACATGATTGAAGATGATGATAACTATTTAAATTATTCGCATCATCTTTTATATCATATTAAGGTGTTTTATCAACCGTCCTCTTCTTTCATATTTGTTGACGACATGTTTCCTTATATATTTTTTTATAGAGATTTTTAATTTATTTCCTTGCTTTTTTTTCAACAACTAGTATATGGTATAATAGACCGATTAATCTGATTCGAGGCAAATTCTGAAATTAAATAGTTCCAATTTTCTCTCAAAGGTACGCAGTTGTGTAGATCGAATTGTGGTACTAATTACCAAGTCCAGCGTCAATTACATAATCAATTAATGTTTGATATTTTTTTGGTAAACCAAATGTATCCTCCGTAGACAACTGCAAAGACTAATTTCTCTTGAGATAATTGAGATCCATTTAAGTGATTGACCTCTCCCAACAAATGCTGCTCCATACACACAGTCAGGGATCAAATCCAAGACTAAATGATTAAGGGGCTCTGTAATGAATATGAGCCCAATACATAGATTAGGCCTAATAGAAAGTTCTAGATATATTTTTAGGGATTTTTAGCTTATAAATAGAGCAATGATGAATGTAATGAATTATGAAAGCAAAATGAATGAAGAAGTTGTTATGAATAATTAGTCTTAGTGGATGTCCATCTCTTCTCATTCCCACTAAAACTCCCACTAATGAGTGGATCATTCACACTACAAAAGTCGGTGAAGATGCCTTTGCAATAACAACTTGGTAGACTATCATGCAGAAGATATAGATGATTGCAATTTCTAGTTTATTTCTAACAGAAGTTTAGTTTTTATAATTTGTTAGGAGTAGTTTTAATTTTAGCTTTTTAATTCATAATAAATGGTGCTTTCATTGAGAGTAATATTGGTTCTTTGCTTTCTTTTGTTAATAAAGAAAATAGAGCAATGAAGTGAGTAATTTATTGTATGCAAACAATCTTAAATGTCACTTACACCAAAAGTTGTTTTTTTCTTTTAAAAAAGATATTTATGTTAAGTTCCTACACTCTTTTTTTATTAGGAATAGTTTCTAGTAGTAGTTTCTACACGTTTATAAAATTTAAACAAATAAATAATAAAATAATTACAATAAAAGCTTTATTTTGTGAATATTGAACCAAAATAAATAAAAGAGCATATTTCTAAAAAAATTAAAAGAGCATATTTTGTGAATATAGGAGTTTGTCTTTGTCCAACAGTACAAAAGGTCACAGCAAATAAATTAACAAATTGTATCAATCATTAGATTAGATTATTGCTTCAATTATTTCTTCTTATTATTCAAATGACACTATTATGCAAAGATTGATCAAAAGTAGGTCACACTTGAAAATTCAACATATATCCTTTTTCTAAAAATCATTGGTTCTAAAAAGTTGACAAAGTTAAGTATAATTGATTCCACAAAAAGTAACAAAGTGGAGTAGGAAAAAATATATATAACAATAATATTTCCAACAAGTTTACAAGGAGAGTAGGTAACAATAAAGTGGAGTAAAAAAAGATGAGAAATGTGTGTAAAGAAAATCTAGCTATGCCATGGCATGCTAGTACAAATGAGAAATCCATTTTGTGATTTGCCATAACATGAGTTGTTCCACATTTGTAGACACAAACACATGAAAAAATTAACGAGTACATAGCACCGTTAACAAAATTATGATATCACAATAAACTTCATTTAGAAAAATTTGTGCCCCACTTCATACTCTCCCCACAATCTTGTACATATATTATATCTTTGATTTACTTCTTTCTTCGATCTGAAAAAAAATTAAAAAAATATTGTTGTTATGAAATTGATGAACTATTTAATTAAGTGTTTATTACTATCTTGGACTGTATAAATATTTATGTGTAACTTATGTATAAGTTATAAACTATTCTCATAAATTATATCTTACATAAGTTTATAGAAATGAATTGAAAACAACTTATAGACGTGTCATAAACTATTTTTACAAGTACTTTCAATCTTTACATGTAAATTTATGATTATTGATTAGATTAAAATTAAAATTAAACAAAATATGATAATTTTACATCCTTTATTCACCATCATGAATAGCTTTACCTTAACATGCACTAATAAAGGTACTAAAAATAGATGCTGAGTTATATCTCTAGAACAATATCTGCAATAACAAAAAATTATCTCATTAGTCCATGGATTATGATAATATTTATAATTATGTGATGCAAAAAATATCAAAGTTTTAAAATGAATCTTACATTCAGAATCAGTCTTGACCCATTTACTTCCTTCATCAGATCTCTCCTCTGCTTCATCCTCATTCCTCTTCCTTATACTCTTGTTTTCCTCTATGCACTTCTTTAACACAGGTGCTCGTGAAGAATTTTGAGTGTAAAGTTTCTTGTGAAGCATTGTCCTTAAAAGCTGTAGATTTCAAGATTATCAATTATAAAATGAAGCAAGATTTAGGCCTCTTGAAAAGTTTTATATCACAAACGAGTTTGCGCGGCAATTGCTTCATATTGGAAAAAGTTACTTCTGATCCAACTACAATTGTAATCGCGAGACATCCAAACCTTAATGTCGCGGCTACAATTGTTTGCTTACAGCTTACTTCATCTGGTCTCAAATATAAACAAGGATTTTTTTTTCAAATTCATTGAATGATTTATATATGTATCTGATCTATAATATAGACTTGATATAATTATTCAATGAATATGAAAAAAGAATATTTGTTTATATTTGAAATCAGAGAAATATTATTTTATCATACATTTACCTTATATGCACATGGAGTAATCGACAAGCAAATTAAATTACGAGTTTTGATTGTGTGCAGCCATCACATCAGTGGTGGTTGGGTTGAAATGTAGATTGTCTGATCTCGACCCAACATTCACTGATGTGTTAACTGCTTGAGAATGATGATGATGGCAACGTACAATTAGCAAATTAGAAGGTTATTAGTAAGAGAGTTTGATTTGATCTCAAAAGAAATAGGTAATAGGTACCTTCTCCATTCTTGACTCTTGAAGAGTATCTCTAAGGCTAGGTGTTGGAGCAAATCCACTTCTACAAACAAACATCTTCTTTAGAAGAAAAGAAATAGATTTCTTTCCAATTGATTTCTTGCTTTTTTCTGCACAAATGTCTTTGCATTTATCAAGTATGACACTAAGTGTCTTCTCAATATCTTCATCTTTGTCACCTGATTCACTGCAAAGTGCATTGCTGATTCTCCTATCAACCTCTAAGCTTGATGGACAGTTAAGAAATCTGTCTAGAGGAAGCTCGGAAATCTCTTTTTCGACATTCGGCTTTTTTCTTAGAAGTTTTGTTAACTCCTTTTGTAGTTTCCCAATTTCTTCAGGAGTGAAGTCTAGTATTTCCTCTGCTGATGAGGATGGATCCTCTTGTTGTGTCTTTATTTGGTTATCTATGGTTTGTGTTATTTCATTGTTATTTCCAAATGTTCCAATTGCTAGTAAACTATGAGGCCAATCACTGAATTCTTCTCTAGGCTCTTGTTTTGCATGATCTGTTTACAATATAAAGAAAATATTCTAAGTTTCCTCCAAAATTATTCTCCAATTTTGAAGATATATATAAAGTATTGTTAAACATGCATACCAACTAAGTTTAATCATATCAACTATACAATTGTAGAATAAATGATTACCATACAGTCCCTCTGGTCTCTTTCATAGGAAACAATTTAGTTATTCAATGTATTTGGTCGATATTATAAACTAGATACATCAGTTATTCAATGAATCTAAAAAGTGAATCGTTTCTCATGAAATGGACCAAAGAGAATAAGTGTTTATGTATACGTTATTTCCATAACAAAAGATAAAATAAGGTAAAATTATTTCATATAAACTATAAGAAATTTTCATATGCTATCCTAAAAAGTTTACGAACATTTCATAAGTAGATGTCATAATTTTGTAAGTTCTACTAAATAGTCTCGCAAAAGTTTATGTTAGTAGATAAAGTAAATTCTGAAGAGAATGGTAGAGTAAAATATAACAAAATGTGTAAAAACACCCTTTAGAAGGAAAAAGAATAGACATGTTAGCACATGTTTACTCCTTGTCTTAACTGTTTAGATTTTATGCTATGCTTCCTTCATTTTGAAGTATATGTTTTTTTCTATGTATGAGACAATGAGTTCTTCCATCTTATTGGGAAAAACTACATAAATGTAATGAAAACTTACATGTAGTAGATGTAGATGTGTTTGATTTTCTATTCTCTTGTTTCCCACCAAGTTTGTTTTGCATCCAGCTAAAGAACTACATTCAAGTGACAAAAAACACATAAAATATATTATATCAAAAATTTCATACATAACACAAACTAAAATAACATAATCTCTCTACACACATAAAGAAAGCAAAGTGGAAAGACTAATTTAATTACCTTCATGGTGGAAGGAATAATAATGCTAGGAGTAAGAATAAGGAGGATGAATGAATAAGAGTGTCTAATAATTTGAAAGAACTAAGCTAGGTAGCAACAAATATATAAAGTGATAGGAAAAGGGGACAATGATATTTGGATGATAGTGATAGTGAGGTAGAGAGCCAGATGTCAAATATGTAAGAATTTGTGAACTAGTGTTTGTTTGAATCTATTATTATACTAGTACTATTAGTAAATTTAATTTGTGGGTGGATTTTATAAGGCAAAAAAAGAGGGTAGAGCTTTGGGATTAGACAACTTGGTTGGATGATTTTAGAAGTATATAAATAAACACTTGCCTTATTTAAATATCAAAATAATCACATTGTATTATTATAGTATATAATTTATCTATATATATATATATATATATATATATATATATATATATATCTCTTGTGTACTACTGTATTTATCTCCTAATGTTTACACACATTTTAAAATTACACATAAAATAGGTTAATACCCTCTGTAAAGTATGCAAATTTTGCAATACCCCTGTAATTTTTTTTTTTGAGAATTCCCCCTTGTAAAGTTTGAATTTTTGCAATACCCCTTGGACTCTATCAACTATAATAAAACCCCCACTAAAATTGTTTTTTGTGGCGGTTTAAAACCCTCGCAAAAATAATTTTTTGCGGTGGTTTTTATTTTGCAGCGGTTTAAAACCCCGCTAAAATTATATTTCGCGGCGGTTTTTTTTGCGGCGGTTTTATTTTGTGGGGGTTTAATTGCGGTTAATTGAATCCAGTGGGTATTGCAAAAAATCAAACTTTACAGGGGAGAATTCTCAAAAAAAATAAATTACAGAGGTATTGCAAAATTTATATACTTTACAAGGGGTATTAGCCTATTTTCCCTAAAAAAAATGCTGGACTACATATTTGACAATAACTTTTTAATGTTCAAACATCATTGTCCCCTTTTGTAAAAATGCTTGACAACATAAGAGATTCAAAGATGTGCAATAATGTGAGTGTTACATTGATAACAAATAACAACTCGTGGACACATCAAACAATTTCGTAACTACATTTGTCTATTTTTATTTAAATGTTGGCAAATTTTGATTTGGTTATCGGTGTAATTTGTTTTACATTGTCTATGTATATTAATTTCGAAAATAAATATATATGAAAATATTTACAAGATTTCTTAGAGCGTTTAATAATTTTCTTTAAAGAATTTACTTTAAATTTCGTATACTACTAGTTCATATTATGTTACGCTCATATAATTTATACACATTTTTCTCGAATAATGATACCATATCTTAAACTTTAATCAAACATTTTAGCGATGGTAATGGACTTTATTTAGGCTAATTATACATTTTTAATGTTATGATCAGTTTACCACATCAAATTTCTCTAGTTAAGAGAAAAAAAGTTAAAGAAAACATGATCATCCTTTTATAGAACTCATATAAATGTCTTTATTAGAGATACTATAAGACTAACGGTGAATTATTAGTTCAAGAAGTAAGAGTTTTAAACTTCTTAAACAAATAGTCAAAAATTTGATTTTTAATTCTAGTTAACATCTAAACAAATTCAGTTAAAAATAGATAATTTATATTCCACAAGTTACTGAGATTAGTCGGTACTACTCCTTTCGGTTCTTATTATGAGAAGAACTTTACTTTTTAGATTTATGGAATGTTTGATGCATCTAGTTTATAATATTGTTTAGATACATTAAACATTCCATGAATCTAAAAAACAAATTTCTTCTTGTAATAAAGACCGGAGAGAGTAGTAATTAGCAGTGTAAAATAAAGGTTATGGTTGGAAACTGTGAGGGAATTATCCATGTGTCAATGAATGAAAGGGCAGTGAGGTACTTTTGTACTAGTAATTAGTGAAGTTCCGTAAGATCAGATCTTTAAAGCCAATTAGAGTTTAGCTTTGGGAATATAAAACTAGGTTGAAAGTTTGACGAATTTCATGGCCTATTGTGAGGCTTCATTTCAAGTCCCCAAACACGGTCTAGTGGCCCATCTTACCCTCTTCCTCCCAATATGTACATCTGTTTCTCTTCAAATATTTTCCCTCAATTGGCCATTTCCATCAACAAAATAGAAATAAGAAAATGATAAATTTTGTCCTAAGGGCAATGGTTAAGTAAATATAAATAGTAAATTTTTTTTTAAAATTTGTATATTGTACTTTCTTAAAACAATAAAACATAATTTTTAATACAAGTATTACATTTTTTGATAACTTTAACTAATACCCAAAGTGCTAGTTCGCAAGACTCGTAAAAATAATATTCATTTCATTCGGTTACTGTATTTTAAATTCTTTTTTACTGTTATTTTAACACAAATTTTTAATTTTTTTTAAAGTGTCGTTTTGATAAATTAAGATTCTAAATTATTAAATATACTCTTATTTCATTAATGATATAGAAGGTAGTGCATGTTGTGCAACAAAATAGAGAATTAATGGAATATCCGAGAAATGGTGAGTGTAACTTAATTAAGGTAGAATGAAAAAAACAACTTAAAAAAATCCACTATCTTTATCTTAGTTAAAGAATTTTTTTGCTAGAATGATAATTAAAAAGAATGGAGAGTATATAGTTATTCTTCGCTCTTATAATAAATTGATTAGAATCTTATCAATCTGATCTCCGATCTATTAGAACATATTTTTTGATAATACAAATTTTATTGAAAGACAATTCTCAGTAGTAGTCAGTAATATATAAATCTTATTAGATGAGATATCTTTGTAGTGCAAATTTTAATTAAAATTAATTTATAAAATAAATAAGTTTAAAAACAACATGTATCACATAAACACATACGTAGACACACTTAATATTGATTACTTTACACCCTAATCCCCATGTACAATTTGTGAATGTGAATGTATGTAGTATACCATGAAAGACATTCTCTATTATACTATTGTTGCTTCTAAATTTGCTTTTTGAGTTTCCTTTACCAACAACACATACATGGGTGAAAATGTTTTTGCCGGGTATTATTTTAAGTGGGAGTATTGTGTCACCATTTTAACCATTAGATCCCATAAATGATAATCTTTAAGGATTGGAGTGAGATTCTGTACAATATTTCTTGTTGTGCATTGCTTAATTAAGAATTAGTAAAACTCATATGATTTCAATTTTTGTGTCGTTGAAAGAAATAGCAATACCATTAAACAAAAGAGTCCAAAAGAACTTGAGCTACAATGCTAACAATTCATGTGATTTCAATTGATTACATATGAAATTCACATTTTTTTTCTGTAGTTTAATAACTAAAAGTTCACTCCTAAAATGAATAAGTTAGAAAATTTAAATTTAAATTTAATGTGGAGTAGTTAATGAAAGAGCACAGTAAACAAGTAAAAAACGATATAAAATTGTGAGAAAATTTTATCTTCAAACATTTTTTGATACAATTATTTTGATTGCATGAATATATTTTTTTTTGACAAAATTTTGATCATATGAACTTATAGAATACTATTTGTTATATACTCTCTTCGTGACACAATATAAGTAATGACATGGATTAACGCTATAGAGTATAGACACACCAACTATATTGTTCATCACCACAACGGATTAACACTCTCATCCAGCCTAACTAGACCGTCATATTCATCTTAAAAGTCATCCACATCATCCACTTAGGGGACGTGATGTCAGTACCACCAGAACCTTCTATATAAGTGTGACTGGCAACCACACCTAGTACAATTACAAATTTTGCCCTACTTTTCATTACTCTACCTCTTTTACATACCGACTTAAGTGCAAAGTACTTACATTTTTTGCATGTACCTTCACACCAACCACCATACTATAAGTCATCGCTTCAGTGAGATTTTTTTTTACGAAATCGCTATAGTGAGACTTAACTCACAAGAAAATTGTTCTATTCCGTTCAGACTTAAACAAGTTTAATAAACAAATATTTTTATTCTAAAATTTCTCAACTTGTGTATCATTTAGCTTTAATTTCGCTCATAGTTGTTTGGGTCATGTCCCGTCTAGTTGCATATCACAAATGTACTAGCTAGCTAGCAACAACAATATATGGTAAAATTTGTGTATCTTTATACTTTTCCCACGTAGGTATACTTTTTGCTAAATATGTAAGTAAATAAATGGCATGCATGTACATGTGTCTTGGAACTTGGAAGGCCTATCTTATTTGAAAATAGGTGTATAAAAATTAACCATATATACATTTTTCGTTGGAAATTGACCACTAGTGTGCTTTTCAACTAAAAAAACAAAAGGAAAAAGACTAATTTAGTTTCCTTGATGAAACAGAACTGTATAGAGATTATAGCCAAATTCTATGGGCAAGCAAGAAAAACAAGTGAGAAAATGAGGAATAGCACACACACATGGCATGGGAATGTCTCATACTTACCAGACCAATAGCCAAAATTCACCTGCCCCAATTAACTTGTGACACTAACGTACACTATTGCTTTAAGGTTAGTTCATTGAACAATAATGTACTAGTACTATACAATATCGACCATTCCAAACACATGACATGTGTGTGTGACAAATATTGTTAGTACTATAATATTTCATTCACACAATATATCAAGTTATCGACTACTTCAACTTGCATTGCCAGCTAGATATTATATAAGTTTACTGTTTCTAATTTTAGTTTTTTCTTTTTGTTTTAATCTTTTAATTGCTTACAACTTGCTTTGATGCAAAACACAATTTGTATGTTTTAACAATAATTATTTGCAAAAGTACATAAATTATTTGAGCTTAGATAATAATGCATGCATGTCCTCTCATAACAACCAACTGAATTATTAAGCCTTATATATTTTTAGAACTATTGACACTCTATATTTATGCATATATTAATTTCTACACACTATTTGACACTTGAGATATTGCTAAGAGTTTAACCATATAACATCAATGTATCATATCAACATATAGGCCTGACCCTATCGATATATCATCAAAATAACGAGTTAAATTAAATTTACTATCATATAAAAAATAGTTTAAAAATTATATATTAGTTAAATTAGCTAGGATTTGGGAAGGCCATATATACATAGAATCGATGCCAACACCCTGGCTGGTAGTAACGACAACGTTATTCCCATCGGATCAACACGTGTATGAAAGTCTCAAGTTGACTGCTTTATATTACATGCCATAATATACTTACTACTCTACTCCCTCCGTCCCAAAATATAAGAGAAAAAAATTCAATTTTTTTGTCTCAAAATGTAAGAGAAAAAGTTCAAACATTTATCTTTTCAAAAAAAAATTATTCTCTCTCTTACTTTTTCTATAATCAACAACCAATAAAAATTGTTTTTTCATCTTTCCATACAACTTTTTTTAAAAAAACATACTCTCAATCATTATATTTTACTTTTTTTTAATAAGTGTGATTTTTGTTTTTTCTCTTACATTTCGGGACGGAGTGATTACTATATATCACAATTCATGCACCTTTTTTGGAATGGATTTTCTGCTGTAGGTAGGAACTTTAGTTTTATATTTCAAATATTTGAAGTCTCAAATTTTCAATTAATTGGTAGTAATAATTAAGCTCATTTGTTGATTTACTTTTAATTATAAGAGTATTATTATAATGTTCAACTTCTATCCACATAATAAAAGTATCATCGAAAAAAAGTATAGTTTATCGGTGATTCAGTCCATATAATAAAGTTTATATTTAGTTCCACGTTTGTAACAGTTAAAGTTGATTCTAGAAATGCAAAATTGATTTGACATGTTTGGTTGTTTTTGAATTGATTTTGATTTTAAAATTAATTGTAATCTAGAGCTAGTTACACGTCTCTAAATATGATTTTTTATACTTTATCTTCAACTCAATTCTAGTACATAATCAATTCACTTTAACTCAATTATATTATCACACAGAAATAAACGCACACAAAATATGAATAATTTTTATGTTCTTGTAATTACGTACATGATCATTATTTTTAATGTTATTGATATAATTTACAATTTAAATAGAGTATCGTTCTTTTTAATTTTTGCATTTTTTATTAAAGTTCCATTTTAAACATTAAAGCCGGCCTCTAAATAATTAAGCAGGGCCGACCTTGATGACACATTTATAGTTCTTAGTCGTCCGTTTAGAATAAATTATTGAAATTATTTTATTGTATGAAATTAAACTAAAATATGAATCAACTAATATCAATTCAACAATTTAATACAACGTATAAAATTACGTGTAAATTTTAAGTAGAAAGTCCATATTCACATTTTTTTATGTATAGATATTTTTGAACGTTAAAAAATAAAGTGTATATATATTTCAAATTTAACTCCAAATATTTATAGTCAATAATAAAACTAGATACATCAAGAAGACAATAATACATATAATATGTGACATCAAGTACGTATAATGTTTTCAATATGTCATCAAAGACGTATAATATTGAGTTAAATAATTTAAGTACATTGTAGAAGTTCTCAAAATGTGTGAATTAAGACTTAAAAGAATCACTATAATTCCAATCATGCATATACTACTAATTAAGAATCACTTTAACCAAGATGTACAACTTTATTTTTATTAACCAATTAAGAAGTAGCTCCCTCAAACTTGAAGGAAGCCATGTGGGGTACACTGAATATACTAGATGCATGGGGACTTGGCAATATATATACCATATGTAGAGAACCACACATGACTTTCCATTTATGGAATATATGCACATCATCCCATGAATTGAAAATTTGTAAAATTATAGGATGAAGTCGTGGACATGTATCTTCCAGGCATATATAGTTATGATAATTATTTGTTTTGACTATATGTTAAGGTTAATAATCACTTTTATGGATACATAACTTTCTAACAATAAGCAAATGTTTCTTCTTTCTTCCTCGAAGCTTGAAATCTTATGAATTAGTGAATTGTAAGCTTATCTTTGGAAGACATGAGATCCTCCATATATGGCCTTGAATCAGGGACTTTGTTTGGCATTGCAATAACATTTCTATTATATTTATTATTATTTTAGGATTTCTAACAGTATTTTGTTTTCTTTTTGGAATCTTTGCATAATTTTTTTTCTTTGTAATTTGGACTTTGGGATGTTGATATTATATTTATATATGCACATTATATTTCAACTATTCAACTTTCAACCATTAAATAATTAATATTTTTTATTAAGTATGTCAAATTTATAAAGTTTCATAAAATTTTCAAAATATGTTTCATGAAACTATTTTTCCTTATCCTTACAAAAAAAACACTATTTTTCCTTATCAAGATCTTCAAATCTATGTGATTATTTTTATCATGAATTTTATTTTATTTTTTGCTTCAAAAAAAAATTCATGATAAAAATAATCACATTGATAATTCAAATGCCACAACTGTGACCATTTCCACTATTAATTCTTAGGATGACACCTCATTCAATTTGTCCTTCCCTTTTAGTAATCCTTTACACCTTATATCTCAACTATATCGGCACCTCAAATTATAACAATCATTTGCAGAAATCCAAAAATATTACTCCCTCCGTCTCTATATATAAGATCAATTTGACAAAACACGTGTATTAAGAAAGAAGAACAAAATCTTCAAAGTCAAATTTCTAATAGAATCATCTTTAGCTGAAATGAGTAAAAGAATTTTGCCATTAACAAGGAAATAAGCTACATAAACCTAGGATCAAAATTTAATAAATTATGTTCTCATCATTAATAATTCATGGCCGCCTTTGTTGAAATCATATTCTCAACTAAAAGTATAAGATTAATTGTAAGATAAATTGAACTCGAAAAACATAGAAGTGTGAAAGCAGAATGACTTGAATATAGCAAGAGTGGAATTAGGGGCCTTGTGTTGTACTAGTATATGAACTATGCAAGTGCAGTGAGCCTCACAAAAATCAAAGGTTGTGTTTCTGCTTCAAGCTTCTACCTGCTACAATTCATCATGTTCTGTGATTACATCTGCCAAAGGAATTGGTGAAGTAAGAGTAAGTAATATGTTTTCTAGAAATTAACATACTCTCTCTGGCCATAGTTATAAGCAAAACTTCACTTTTCAGATTAATTGAATAACTGATGTATTTGGTCTATAGGCCATAGAGAGTACATTTTGGGGAATTGGTGAGGTTATGATAATTACAAAATCATGAATAAGCGAAAATATTAGGAGCATGCATTTAAGCCTAAATTCTTTTGTTCCTAATTCCTATGAAGAATTATGGAGTACCATTTAAGCGAAATTATGTTGAAGTGCAGAGAAAATGTTATTGCCTAGAGAGTGAACGAATATTTCATCCATTTTTTCTTAAAAATAGAAGTAAAACTATTGACCTGGAGAGAGCTCTTTGAAAAAAAACAGTATCTCCCTTTGTGCAGATTTCGGTGAGTCCGAACCATGAACACAATTTTTTTCAGTATCCAATCCACATTTTGCTCTAACACTGTTCAAATTAGTAAATTAATTAATCATAGAGAACTTGATTAAACAAATATACTTCACAAACCAAGCACAATTAGTTTGATTAATAAACAAGTATTACCTGTGAGGGTGAGTAATCTTAGCCTTGCTTGCATCGGTAGGGCCCATTAAAGCACGCCAATCAGCAATAGCATTATCCTTTTCCAAAATCATGATTAACACTGGTCCACTGATTATAGTTATGAAGAAGCAAAAGAGGAGATTAAGGATGATAAACGACTAGAAAACATGCAGGAGCGGATGTAACATCTAAATTGTAGTTTGCAACTGCAATATCACAGTTTTAGGTCTCCGCAACGACATCGCAATTGCGGGCACATTTACCCACATTTTATCGACATATAAAGGTTCATTGCGTAATTGCAACTACAATATAAGAGAAAAATAGTATATATCACTATCAAGCATCAGGAGTCGAGGTGATCATAGGATACCTTGTCATGTATTTGACTAGGTTGGAAAAGAAGCTTTTTGAAGAGTGCTCTGCATAAAACCTTTTCACAGTCGCGTCGTCAAGTTGAACAATCTTTTCCTTGACAATGTTGAAACCGTATTCTAAAATTGTTCTCTTGATATGGTCTGTGAAGTTACCAAGCAATCCATCCGGCTTTATGACCGCTAAAGTTTTCTGCATTTTCGTACTTCCATCAGTAGAAAAACTGCAACTTTGAAAAAATTGAAGTCATTTAATTTCCACTAGATGTGCACATTTAAGTACATCAATTTGACATCACACACACAGATGCGCGCGCGCGACCCAACCAAGGTTTAAAAAAAGGTTGTGGTCAAAGAATTGGACCGCGACTCTACTCAATATCAAGGATCACAACGCGGCTGCGATATGAAACCTTGCACACTATATATCTTGAAACGGTTGTCTTGTGCAATGATCATATAAAATATTGAAATTTTGATGTATAAATGGAAAATCACAGTTCCATCATCAAGATCAATAACCATTGCTCTAATACTTCCTACTCAAGGGTTATTAAATCATGTAAGATAAATTTTGTCTGGCAAAGATAAACAACTTAATTCAATGCATATAGCATAAGTGCTTATGTATAACCTATTTCTATAACAAAAGGAAAAAATAAAGTAAAATTTTTTCTTCATATTTTCATCTAAGTTATAAGTGATTTTCATAAACTATCCTATAGAGCTTATGGAAATAAGCTAAAAACAGCTTACAGATATTTCATAAGTGCTTATGCCATTAAATAGTCTCAAATAAGTCAATTGAAAAAGAGCTTACCAGAAAGCTGAGAGAAAAAAAAGAAGACCAAATATTCTGATGAATCCAACAAAAGGGGGTTTCATTTGATGAACCAAACTGCATGAATGAACTAACAATAATTCACAGAAATTTAAATTCATACAAATTCAAATATTAAATCACTGAAAATTGGTCAAAATAAAAAATAACCACACATGAAAAAGAAGAAGAAGAAGAATGAAATTGTGGTTGCACGTGTGAAGTTTGAGACAGAAAGATACCTCGCACGTGTGATATGAAGGAGTGACAATCTTGTTTGAGTTAAGGACTTACAAACGACAATGACTTGCTCCGACCCAAAGTCTTACAAACAACAATGTCTCATAATTTAAGATTTTATTAAATTAATGTATTTTTTTTTAATCTATCATTTACTCTGGACAACTCAATAATATTTTAACTGATATATATTATTATAAAATTACACAAGCCGTTAACGATTTTGGATTTGTCTGAAATTTTACATAAATAATCTATGTGATATAAATTTGCAATCCATTGGTTTTTATATGTTAAAATATTATGGAGTGAATTAAGAATAAATATCCCAAAATATGAAGGGGTACACCAAATCGCAACTAAATTAAATTGTTTAAAATAAAAATTGATATATCATTGTTTAACAAAATGATACTACTATGTACATTTTAATAGGTGGATTTTCGTTTTTGAATAAAAAGGCTACTCCTCCCAAGTCATAACTTAACTTTTTTGTCTTCTAATTTATTTTTAAGTTTCAGATTGATCACACCAATTTATTTTTTTTATAAAATCATCACAACAATTTTTTTTTTTTATAAAATCATCACAAAAATTGTAAAATTGGTCTTTTAACTTATCATTGTTAATGCATTTTGGTCTCTTCCATTCTATTAGTCAAAATCAAAGTTATTAATTTGTTGGGAGATGTCAACTATTTAGTTGCACTAAACTATGGTTGGTTTCTTGCTAATGTGTCATGTTTCTTTACATCACTTCTTTTCTTTTCTCAATTTTCCTAATTTCTTTATCTAAAATATTACTATTCAAATTTAATTTAGTCAATCACATAACTTTTTTTGGGTTTAAACATCAAAAAGAAAAGAAAAAAAAATCAAAGCAAGAAAGTTCAATCATTGACTTAAGAAGAAAACACAAGGACATCAATCAAGGAACAAAAACCATGCAATCAGTTTCTGTTCAATATGTACATTTTACTATTTCTCCTACTTTAGTCGACAAAATAAATGCTTTCTCTTTTTGATAGTTAGATAAAGGACATAGGATATGATAGAATAAGTTATCTTATCTTGTTATTAATTGTAGACACTATTATACAATAGCTTACATTACATAGTACATACACTGTTTAGCAAATTTTAATTAATACTACTAAGCAGATAATCTTATGTTCAACTGGACATATAATTTCATTATTACATTTACAAGCAATCACAGTCACAGAGCTCAAAACAACATTTAATTAACTCAAAACAAGCCAATGCTGCACAAAGTTGAGAGCAAACTATGGTGCATCCATCATTCACAAAAGAGCAAGTCTTTAGCAGACACATGCAACACAATGTATCGGCCACCTTACTGCAACACGTAGAAGCCGCTTTTTCCAGTAGTCCTTCGGACGGTTTTGCTTCTTTTGTTGCTGGTGGCATGTTCTCAGCAGTTGCTTTCAAGTCACCAAATCCATGACTCAGTCC